>MU228310.1:147110-208393 GCA_018584345.1 Thuja plicata
ATATCAAACTCATGATATCAACAGCATTGGCCGAATATCAAGTCCATGATATTCACTAAATGCTCCGAGTAATGGCTTCCCGACATCAAGTCCATGATGTCTCCATGTACTCAACCTATGGATCCAACATCCACGAGTCACAAGGACTCAACCGATATCAAACTCATGATATCAACACCCGATCCATAACGAGGATGTTTTGAAAGAGTTAGACTGAATTCCTAAATCTGAAAAATGGATCTTTTACTCTACCTAGGCTCTGATACCATGTTAATGTTTTCAAGATTCTAACAAGGAATATACAATCTATAGAGATCTTTCAATTCCTAAGACACATGATATAATAAATATTCTCAAGTAAAGAAAGATAATACCCGGATTTGAAGGTCTGAATTTTATGCTTTTGTTGGCTTCAAATCTGCACTTTGTATTCTTCAAATTAGTCCCTCAATGATTGTTATGAATCAGCTCTTGAAGGTCTTCAATTCGCTCTTCTAGGGCTGCTCCAATTTGCCCTAGTTCGCCCTTCTTGATCTGCTTTAATTCACCCTTTCAGGGTGCTCTAATTCTGCCCTAATTCGACCTTTAGGGCTGCTTAAATTTCCTTGAATTCTGCACTAGTTTTTCTGCTCTTAGTAGCCTCCAATCTGCTCTTTAATTCACTATCAAGGTCTGCCCTAGATTGGTATAGTTCGCACTTCAATATCTGCTCTGGTTCGCTCTATGAATCTGCTCTTCTTCTTCCAATTCGAACCTTGAAATTCGTTTCTAAGTGATCTGAAATAAATCGCTCAAGTAGAGGATGAAAATGATTAAGAATATGCAATTGTAATTCTGCTCAAGTACTTATCACATTATGTTTTCGGTGTGTTCCTTGAGCAGATCTACTCTCTTTATTTATACATAATGATGACTCTCCAAGAGTCATAACTCTTTCCCTCAAGGACTGGCCGACTTGGTCCTTAATAATAATATATTCGTTTATATTATTTGCTCCATATTTAATTATTAAAATCAATCCTTAATAATAAATATAACCTTTTATATTTTTTATTATTATCCAAATGATTTTATCATAAATAAATATATCAATAATATATCCAATATATTAATTATTATTATTGCCACTTTGTCCAATGCGTTGATCTTGCCGTAAAGGCCAAAACATTAACATCCTGAAGGGTTATAAAAGACTTGACAATTGAGTCTAGAACAAAAAGCACTGAATGTGAATTCAAAATGTAAAATCTGAATTGTTTAACTGCTTTAAAACCGCATAGACATTTTTGAATGGATGAATTGTTGGAAATATTGTCATTGATGTCAAGGATATACACTATTGAAAGTTGTCATTGATGTCAAGAAGGAATTCATTATCTGAATCTATCATTGATGTCAAAGGGAAGGTAGTAATCAGATAACTAAAAAGAGAAATTGATGAAAAAATTATATGTGGAAAAGAAGAGGACAGATAACTAAGAATACAGATAAGAAATTGAGAAAGAGTTTGTATGGCTGCCCTGCAAAACTTTGGATGCGCTGCTCAAGTAGTGAATGATCTAAGTTGCCGGTTCAGGTTTGGGTTCAAGTTTGGGTTCGAAGAACCGGTTCGCTGGTACGGCAAAATTTTGAAATGGGGTTTGGGTTTGTTAGTACAAAAACACATAAAATTTATATATATATATGCACAGCCTAGAAGCATGAATTAAGATTAGAATGTCACATAGTATCATAAAAACAACAAAAACACCATAAACTTGTAATCATAGCATCATATCAACATCAAAAATATTAAAATAATAATATTGAGTTCAAGTATCATTGTTTTGACTTTCAACAATTCGAACTTTATACTAAGTTTCAATCATCTAATGGATTATCTAAATCTTCTTCTTCTTCTTCATCATCAAAGGCATCAGTGCCAATGCCAATGGGATCAGCTGCATCAATAACATTCTCGTTTTCCAAGTCCTCAAATGCTTATGACTTTTTCACTGTACAAAGAGCTTAATTGTTTGTAATTAACATCCTACTTGAAAAATGTTAAAAAAGTAGCTTGCAACTCCCTTCACCTATTGAAGATATTGTTTAATGTTTAAAATGTGATTTATGATGTTATCACTATAGAAAGTTTCCAATTAATCGGACAAGGGTCATTATCAGCAATTATATATAAAAATTTCATTGGAAGAAATCTTGAGGGCTAGTTCAATTTGATGTAATAAATATCTGAACTTCAGCAAATTTTGTTTTGTAATGTTAAAGATCTTATTCAAATTCTGTAATAATTGTTTTCCGCACTAAATTATAGAATGTTTCTCAGTGGAAATATACCTGGTTCGCACTTGGTCTGCCTGGGTCTGCCTTGGTTCGACCTGGGTTTGGCCTGGACAAACCAGCCTGCCTGGGTTCGAACCCTGGGCGAACAGGCGAACCGGACCAGAACCAAGTACCAGTTCAAACACAACCCTGGTCCGGCCCTAAAACAAGCGAACTGGGTAACTTAGTGAATGATCTTACCAGATATAAGAAAACAGCATCAGAGATCAAGGACAAGATGATATAAAAGACAAGTGAATAATGCATCACCTATCTCTAGCAAAGATGAGACGTGAGTTTACAGGGAACGGACTTTTGCAAGAAAGAAATAATGAAAGCTCAGTAAGACAAAGTCAGAGAAGGAAAACAAGAGAAACACAGAACACCATAAAAAAAATAGACATGGAGGTCATGATCTATCTCGGAGGTCAATAGATAAATTGAATAACAATGCTTCACCTATGTCTAGCAAAGGTAAAGGCATGGACAAGCCAATTTTGGAGATTTGTCTGTCTGACTTTGACCTTAGCACGCCTAGTTACTGTTTGCTACCTGAGAATTGCCTAAAAGTTTAAAACCTGTTGCCAGCTACAGTACTGACCTTGCATCAGAGGTATTAAATGATTATACATACAAAAGAGTTGCTGGAAAAGATACACAATAGCACAATCAACAGTTGCTGGAAAAGATACACAATAGCACAATCAACAGAGACTATCTTTGAAAAACAGTTGACAATTTTAAGTCTGAGATGCATTAAGCAAATTTATGTTGATCATGGACTTGAATTACTAGATCTGTTGCGTGGAAACCCAAGTTGTGCTTTACCAGTAATACATCAGTGATTATTGATTAATACTACAGAAAAACAAATTAGCAATGAAAATGAAGGAAACGACAAAAGCAAATAAGACAAAAATAGAAAAGACAAAGACATTGTCTTATCTACAAACAAGAACAAAAAGGACATCGAATGTTTTTTGAAAAGAATTTTGTCTTATATAGGACAAATCGTGGCATAGAGTAAGAAATAAAAAACAAAGAATGACTAAAATCTTGTGTCAAAAGCAGCGATTTAATGAAAGACAACAATTACTTAAGACAAATGTTAATTTGTGTTATTCAAAACAAACAGCAAATATACCAAAGGGTCCCCGTTTTGAAATATAACAACGATTAAAAGCAATGTTTATAAAAGAAAACACACTGCTTATGTTCATGTTCAAAAGGTATAGCTTTTTAAGCACAGAAAATTAATAAAGACAAAGGAAAGATAATCAATAACATTAATTGAAGTTAAATGATGTTTCCTTAAGAAAAGTCAAAAGGGTGCGATAAAGGAGTATGTCTAATAATGAGACAAGATCTATAAGAGAGGCCATTCTATGAAATTTAAAAAAAAAAAGTGTGTGAGGTGTGAATGCAAAAAGAAATATATCAAGTGGTGAGTGTTTCGTGGAGAAAAAGAAGTACAGTCTTCATACAAGAATAAAATACACCAGCAAGGACATAAATGCAGACCTAAGAGGAGATATACAGGTCTAAAAGTATATATGCAGATTTATAGAGATACGTTCAAAGGCATCTGCAGATTTGAAAGAGGCATCTCCTTTTAAACATAAGTCTAAAGATATAAAGAAAAATCAGAAGTGTATGGTGAAGAGAAAGTTGAAGAGAGATATGTGAAGGGTAGAAGAGACCCAAGGAAGAAAATATGAAGTGTGATTCAGATTCATATTGAAGAATTCGTGATTCTGTTTATGAAGAATATGTATAGTCCCTTATAAAGAAAATATCCAGATTCAATATATATGTGATCAAATTTCCAAAAGAAGAACATTATGTGACTGAGATCAGATTTGTGAAGAAAGGATGCACATCATTCATTGGATTTGTGATCAGACTTGTGAAGGAACTATTTACATCACCCTAAGTATATTTATGATTAAAATTTAAATTTGAGGAGGGGAGTATATACAAATTTGTAAGAAACAAGTATATGAATTGAAGAGATCGAATTATCCATCATCCATTGTAGGAGCAACATTCAGAAGGTGGAAATTTGTGTTGGGGGTTGGTGCCTCCAAGAAGAAGAGATTGGATTCTCTTGCTGAGTTGGTACTCAGTAGTAGGAGTTTGTGCTTCCAGGGGTTGGTGCCTACGAATCTTTGTCAAGGGAGTTGGTGCCTCCAATAGGTTGGTGCCTACAAATTGAGGGGATTGGTGTCTCCTGTAGATTGGTGCCTACAAAGCTGTAAGAATATATTAAATAAAAGCAATATCTTGTCGTGGTTTTCTCCCAATAGGGTTGCCACATATGTTTTATGTTCTATTTGTGTTACATGATAGTTAGATCTCATGTGAATGTTAACATGCAACAAATATGCTTTGAGATTAAGTTATATGCTTATGATATTAAGTTGATAAAGTAAAAGTTTGTCGTTAGGTTGGTGCCTACAAATTGAGGGGATTGGTGTCTCCTGTAGATTGGTGCCTACAAAGCTGTAAGAATAATTTAAATAAAAGCAATATCTTGTCGTGGTTTTCTCCCAATAGGGTTGCCACATATGTCTTGTGTTCTATTTGTGTTACACGGTAGTTAGATCTCATGTGAATGTTAACGTGCAACAAATATGCTTTGAGATTAAGTTATACGCTTATGATATTAAGTTGAAAAAGTAAAAGTTTGTCGTTATACTGATTCACCACNCCCCCCCCCCCCCCCCCTCTCAATATAACTGTGTGCTCTTCATGAATAGTCAACCTCATTTCTTTAACAATACACTGATGAAAACTGTTGGTGACTCAATGCCTTTATGTCAGAAAATCTTTCTGAAAATCAGTCACATCAAAACAAGAGCGTTTGCAATTGCTGTTTTGATTTGCTCAAAAGCTTTTTAACTTCATTGCTCCATCCAAATGTTGATTTCCCACTCATTAGAAATGCCATATGTTAACTCTGCAAAATTGTGCACAAATTTTCACAAAAAAATCTCTTTAGCAAAAAAATGAGTGAACACTTTGTCTGCCGATTGGTAATGAAAGCTACTATATATCCTTGACCCTTTCAGGATCAATTCTAATCCCTTCTTTGGACACAGTATGGCCACATAATTTACAATATGTAACACCATAATATTTACTTATTGAGGTTAAGAGATACAATGATCTTTGCACAGCTGCAATACTTTTTCAGTTTTTCCCAATGTTCTACATACAAAAACACGGCAGCAGAAGAATATAATGCCTGTGATACAAAAAAACTCATTCTAATTTCATTTTGACTGATTCTTTTTGCTCCTCCAGTGAAAAACACCTCCCAGCTTTTGATGAGGTCATTTGCAGCGATTTTGCACCAAGGATTGTAGATTTGTAGTTCATCCAGTAGCAAATGCAATTGGAGCTTGTTTGAGGCCATCCACATGAAGAAGTGGAATAAGTTAGCTCAAAAATGCCTCAATGACCTTGTCCTTATGCAACATAATTTTTAGTTGCGCACAAGGAAGGTAGAGGAAATATCAGGTGGACCAACTATTTTGGATGATATAGGTCCTTACAATGATTGGACAATGCAGGAGCAGCCTCCATTGTTTGTTGAGAATGACATCTATGATTTGGAGAGGCAGGCTATGGAGGAGTGGGGTGGATTTGGATTCACATTAGATGACATTGAGGAGCTTGAGGAGGTTGAGGATGGTGAGGAGGAGTCATTGCCAGTGCCAGCAGCATCTACATCTAGGATGGAGGTCAAGCAAGGAGGCGCAGCCACAACGGACTCCTAGGACTAGACCCTCTAGTTCTACCTCTCCCCTAATTTTTACTAGAGATGGGAAGAGGAAGATGTAAAATGTCTTGATGTTGTATTTAGTTTTAGTTTTACATAAACAATTTGCTATTTTAATTTTGCTCCAGACTATCAAGCTAACAACCATCAGCATTCCACGTCAGAATGCCATTTTGTACCCAATTTGAATTTAAATCAATTAAATATATCTAGACTCGGCTTGTTTCTTTTATGTACTCATTTATTGACTCATTGGATGCATTTCCTCATTGAATTTTGCAAAAAAAATGCATTTCTAATTAAATTTAAGCAAATTTTAATTTGTCAAGTTTTTTTTCCAGGCTTGGCGAGTTTTTCAACTATGATTATACCATCAAGATAGATCACAATGATTTTGTTCCTCAGGTTGCCAAATAAAACATCCATTGGCCACTGGAAGGTTGTGTCAGCATTCATTAAGCCAAAAGGCAGTCTATTCTAATCTTCAAGGGCAACAGCAATATGGTTGTACCCTAAGAAACCATCAAGCATTGACGCAATTTCTAAACCTAACACAGTATGAAATATTCAATTCATGATTGGAAATGGGCAGTTTATCTTTCAACAATACTTAATTCAAGTTCCAAAAATCCACACAAATCCTTGTTCCTCCATTTTTCTTCTACATGAGCACAATACTAGCTATCCACATAGAATAATGGATTGGATATATGATTTGAGACTTTAGCAACTTATTCACTTCGTCAAATATAGTACCAATAATTTTTGGATTAAAGGGTCTTTGCTTTTGTTGAATGAATTTGTTCTTGGCTGAAATGGAATGTAGTGTTGCATTTTCCAAGGCACAAAAGTTTTCAAATCAACATAGCACCAGGAAAATACATCATTATATTTTATCAATAGTGCCATTAGCCTCTCTCTTCCTTTTGGGGTGTAGAGTTTGCCTATGCAAACAGATTTTGGATCTTCCTCAAAGACAATACTTATCTTTTCATATTTAGAGTAGCCTATGGCTTCTTCCTACACTTTTCTCTTGGTGTTCCTATTATGCCAAAAAAAAAGATCTTCTGGAGAAACCAACACCTCGTGAACATTATTTCCCTGTAATTGAATTGCACCTTGCAAGTTAAGCATGTTATTTCGATCATTAGTTGCTTCCTTCAAATCTACAATTGATTCTCTGTATGTTGAATCACTCCCTTCGAAATACAAGCTCATGAAATTTTTGTCTTTCTCCGATTCTCCAAGAAAGAAATGACTTGGATCCTTGTTAAAGACTTGCCAATGTAGGGAGTTGTTAGATACACAGCCTATCATAGTATGATCGCGAGTCAAAGAATGATCGCCATTTCGCATCTATGTATAGGCCGCTTAGCTCCTACTCAATCTAGTTTCCAAGACCTTAGATTGACCTGCAAATTCTCACCGAACTATTGTGCGGTCTTTGTGGTGGTCTCGAATCCTTCTTGCAACTTCCTTATTGAATCACACCTATACAAATATCTGATCAAGTACTACCAAACTGAAGGTTGTAGAGATAAATTGACTGGGAGGACAAATTATGAGTTTGTAAGAGAGAATTGATAGAGATTTCATCCTATCAGTGGGAGAGGCTCGGGTTTTGTCCAAGCTCTCAATGCATTTGTTTAACGCAAGAGTAATCAAAAACCTTTGATGCTCTATACTTCACCCAGCACACAAATATATACCAATCCTTCCAAAGTCTGAATAGCCACAAAGTCGGCCTCGGAACTAACCACCAAGACTTAGACAAGGTCGGCTCTAAAGGAGCTGTTATTCTAATTATTTAATAATTCCATTTATTAATATTTAATTTATATAACATTTTCATTATTTATTTAATCAAAATTCAAATAGCTGAGTTAGCCGACCTGGCATCTAATCAGGGACATCACAATAAATAAATCATAAATTGGGAAAGAAGGAATCAATTTGGAAATAAAATATTATTTTCAAAGGCAGCAATGAAGGGTGGTGACTCAGTCCTTATGAAGGGTGGTAACTCATTACTTGTGAAGAGTGGTGACTCCTTCAAGAAATGGGTATAAGCGGCAAGTCATTTCATTGAGAGAATCAAGGAAGGATTAATAAGGGGATAATCGTCATTTCACAAATTCATCACAAAATGAAAATATCAATTCATTCAGCTATATAAATAATCAAAATCCATTCAAGAATCAATCTATAAAATCATCATGCAACAGTATATTAAATCAGCATTCATTCAATCATCAATCATACTAACATCAATCATTCAACAGCAATCAATCAATAAATCAATTATACAAACCTCAATCATTCAAATATCAATTCATTTAAGCAACATTCAAGCATCCACTCATCAATCCTTCAAGACATGTCAATAACGAGAAATCAAACAATCTGCAATATTCTATCAAATACATCAAGATATCAATTTTGAATTCTAATTAGTACTTGCAAACCAGACAGGATTCGAGCCCATGGGGTGCGGTAAGATTTGGAGGAACGGGGTCTTTTCCTACCTTTGACAAACTACAAACAAAGTCCTTGGCTTCATCACTGTTAAGTTAGGGAGGTGGTCTTTTAACTTGGCAGATCTGCAAGGTATTTACGGGGAATTTGTGATTTAATCAATTGAGTATTGTACTGTGATTTATTGATCTAAGTATTGTTGATATTTGGCAATACTGTTTGAAGGAGAATTATTGCAGAAAATCGAGATAAGTTCTATTTTCAGAATCATTTAAAGAATTATAAATTGAATATCAAGATAAAGTTTCATCATTATTAATAAAATTATATTTACAAATGTAATGCAATTCTCATCTTGAGTTGGACTTAAGTTTTAGGGAAAAAATCAATCAGGAATACCTCCAAAAGGGACATTAAACCTTAAGAATAATTTAAAGCTTGAAAATACATTATTATGAACTTTGACACAATCACATCGTGACAGAGACTCAAATTATTATACTTGACATAGTCAGTTGATAACTCGGGAATGACATAACGCAGTTTAAGTTTTATGTAAGACATTAAATTTTGCAAATTAGAGTTGAAATTTTCTATGACAACGCCACTACATGTAGAATCACTCTAGGGTAAGCACTATTCAGAAAAATAAATAAAAATAGGTTGCTATGGACACTATGAGAAATGCCAAGTAATACCTAGGAACTGTTGTGTTTGCCCAGCACATATGTTGTCCTGGTTAACTGCAACGAAAATGAGGTTTAGGCCGAGCGTTTCTCAGGGAAAGCTCTGCAATAGTCATGTCTGTATTTTCTGAATGAATTTTTATGCACAGATTTAATCTTATTGTTTTCAAATATGGTTTGGAAGTAAGCCACAATATCGTAAAAGAAAGAACAAAAGACGGAGTTAGTTTTAATTGAGCTAACCTTTCCACATCTGCATGTTGGTTTGATTCTTTTTCAAAGGATGTGGCTTGGCAGTAGAGCTCCCAGCCTTCTTGTACGTAACAAAAATATTCATCATAGTTTTTTTTCTTTTAACTAAGCATGCATCGTCCATTTCCATCAAAATTTTAAAACTAACAAAGGTTGTCCTAACATAGCAGCGTGAACTTATGTGGAAACAAACCTCGTAATCCTCCTCTGCGGCGGCAATGTCATCAAGAACTGAAGTGTCCTGCGCGTTGAGGAGCTCCTCGGCCATATCCCTGCGGCGGCTGGCACGCTGTTTTGCGGCCAAACGAGGGTCTGTGCCCTTGACAGGGCCCCCTGCGCTTGCATTCTCAATTTTATTGAATTCATCTACTGACTTTTGCTTCTTGCCCTTTGGAAACCTTGGTTTTTTCTGCCTGGAAAGAAATTGTCACAACCCCAACTTCAAAACTTTTTTCCTTTAATTCGGTTAGGCTTTTTTTACTTAAATAGGGTCTGGGTAAATTACCTCGGGGCTTCGTCTTCATCTGAGTCAGACCCTGGACTCACTTCAAACTGCTGCCGACTGCGCTTTGAAGTTTCCATTCAGCTGAAAATGGTTTGCATCAATTTTGCGAGCAAAGAAAGAGTGATTTATATTTATATCTCAATACAATCTCGGCTACAAACTGCGTCAAATTATGAAGGGCCGAACGAGGTTCAAATAAATAAACAAGATTTTGTTTTTCTTCATTTCGGAGGCAGCAGAAGTTTTCTACAAGTACAGAATTTTTTCGATATTTCATTTAGAGAGAGAAACCGGATAAAAGTCACAGAAGCTTCCACTACCTACAAAGCACCTGTTTTTTTTATCAAAATAATTCAATACTTTTTTTTTAATTAATTAGTATTAGTACAATACTTCTAAAGGGAAAAATTAAGTTTTAAACACTAGAATGTAAGATGAAAATATAGTAGTATAACAATTAATTCTATGAAATTGTAACTTTAATAATAAATGTGTTAGCCTTTTATAGATAAATTGTAGGAGGTGATTAATCATTTTTTATAGACAAGGATAACATTTTCTTTTAAAACATTTCCATTGTAAGTCTTATAGTAAACAGGATAGGTCTTGATAAGTAAGTTGTATGAAGTAATTAATTCATCAAATCTTTCTATTTAATAATATTAATTTTTAATAAATAATACATCAAATTTAAGTCATATTGTAAACATGTTAGTGCTTAATAAATCAATTGTATGACATGAGTAAGTTATGAGATCTTAATTAAGATAATAAGGACAACATTTTATTTTATGAAGATTTTAAGTTTCGTAGAAAATATATTAGTCCTTAGAGGATAAATTGCAAGATCTCATTAATTCATCAAATCTTCCTATTTAAAGATGATAAGGATGGCATTTTCTTTTTTAAAATATATCTGGATATACCAACATGTAATACAATTAAGATTAAGTGGCAATGCAATTGGCAATATTCATTGATAAGGATAGAAAGGGAGTAAAGACACAAGTTATGTTACAACAATAGAACAAATCATGGAGGTACATTCATTTGCAACTATTTATCTTTTTGTTTTGTATGGATCTAATTCATTCATTTACATTTCTTTTAAGTTTTGAAATTGTAGTAATTGTAATGTATATTTGTTATTGTGACAATGAAGGCTATGTACAAATATTTACATTGCCACTTGTTTGATAAACTCCATTTGATGTGATGATATTGATTTTAGCAACCAAGTATATAATTAAGACAAGTTTATCATTATTTATTTATGTACTTGGCTCTATAGCTAAAACATGGACAAAATGGCTTAATTAAATGATTATTTTGATTTTAATGAGAGGGAGTCAGATACCTAACATATGAGACTAGATGTGGGATAGGTGGACTATGACAACTATGCTTTGTGAAAATGGAATTATGTTTGAACCTAGATCAAACTAACAGTATTGCCTTGAACCTTGCATGGGTGACCTTTGTGTGAAAGATATCGCCTTAAACTCTTATGGACTAAGGTTTTAGTGTCTAATAAAGATTCTCACATGTAAATACACTTTCCAGTAGAAAATATGTTGATATTGAGAAGCGTGTTTGGAACGCGCTATGATAGGGGAAGGAAGCTAACTAGCTTCCCCTATTACTCTTTAGTCAACCCTCGTTAATCAATTTGATAATTTATTACAATATGAACCACCACCCCACCATAAGTGTACCTTAGGTGGGTTGGAAAGGAAATATAAATGAATGGGCTCCAACAAATGTGTAGCCATATCAGTTACCCGTGTACAAAATGGTTATCTTGAAGAAGTTGACAAGCACAAACTCTCCTTGAGAGAAGATGAAGAGAGAAGGTCTAGGTGACCCCCTTCATATATTGAGAGGGGGGAAGTAAAAATTCCTTCCAAAAAGAGAGACTAAGCAACCCTCCTCAAAGTGCATTCTCTTGCACCATGCTAATGGTGGATGCTTGATACTTAATGTTAAACATGGTCTAAGAGAGTCGAAAACCATTTCTCCCCTTAGGAAGAAATAAGGCCAAAGGTGTATGTATGATATCTTTCTATTTATCAATGAATATGAGGGAAGAAAGATTGAAATGTATGTCTCTAGAGACTACTCATATGTCCCCATGTCGATGCTTAAATGTACCAAATTATGATCGAGAGTTCCAATTCTAATTTTAGTTTATGTAAACAAGGAAACATAGAAGGGGGGAGAGTAGAATGTCATACAATTATCCTCATTAGATGCAAATAAAATGCAACTCTATAAGATATATCATCAAAGAAAAGATAAATATACTCAATAGTTTCAACAAGATATGGAAGGTGAGAGTCCACAAAATTATGTGAAGTGCTTATTAAATAGATATTGTAATGAAGTGGATCATATAGAAATGAAAAAAAACTATTGTAGACAATCATTGGAATCCCTCAAAGAATCAATTTTTAAATTTGATGAAATGGTATATTTTAGAGATAAAATATCAATAAATGTCATATGTCCATATTAGTCATACCATGATGATTTGTTCACACAAGATGTCTGAGCATTGAAACATGTGAATGGATATACCAATACTGAAATGCAAAAGTCTTAGCTATAAATTGAGTACTATTAAACGTATTCTAGAAATACCTTTTTCAAGGGCTAATGTATACGTAGGATAAAGAACATGAAAAGTCTTGTTGATAAAACTATGCACTCTGCACTTGCAATCAAATTGTTCCTTGCAAGACAATATCTAGGATTATATTAATGAATTCATATTTATCCTAATTATAAGCCTAAATTTATTGTGTTGGAAGGGGTTAAAAGGTATTGAGATTACATTAAAAACATAAATGAAAATAAAGGGCTCATGTTGGATTGATACAGTTTTTGTTAATACTATATGGTCCAAGATTACTGAGAGGAGCATGAATCAGTAATCTATCAGATCTGAAACTTTTCACAATTCATTCAACACCATAAACCACATTCACCAACTTTAAACCTCATGCATGCAATAAATAAAGTAACCAAATAATCATCCACACATGCAACAAAGTAATAATAGTATTTTTATCGTGGAAACCCTGACTAAGGGTGAAAACCACAGTGAGGATTAGCACCCATAAATATTTGTATTCTTATAAAATGTTCCTTGTGAAAGGCCTAGCCCTATTAGAAGCTTACAATGATGCCCCGTTAGGAGCAGACCCTATTAGGAGTCACTTGGTTGAGGGATTTACCTCTAGCCCTATTGGGATCTTTACCCTATTAAGAGTAACCTTGTTGAAGGATTTCAGACCCTAGTTAAAGAGCCACCCTTTCAAAGGATTTACGAATCATACCTGTTAAAGTCTACCTTGTTAAGGGATTTCCTTGTAGAAACTGTTAGGAATCAACAAGTACAATGATCTGGGTGTAGCATGCCTTCTCTACTTGTTCAGATCCAATTAAGCACGCCACTTCTACTTCTTACAAATTATCTTCACTCTTCACTCAACCACACCTTTTCATCCATGATCTACACTTGCATAATTCATCATTTTACGTATAAATACATTACAAGTTCATTAGGTGGCCACATCCTTAATCATGACCTAATACATTGAATTCCATCATTACAATCAATCTCATTCAATCCTTGAAGCCTAAAACATATTACCAATCTAGAAAATTTGATTACAACTTTAGGTCGGCCTTCAAATTCATCGCACGTCGATTTAAATCAAGGATAGTCAAACCTTTTTTACTTCCTCAACATACTTCCAAACCTTGATTAAATTCGATCACCTCGAGCAATGAAATAGCAATTAATAATTACAAATCTATTATGTCATGACACCTTGACCCATGGATCATAGAAACATTCATTGCAACCAATTGCATCATTATCACACACCGATCTAACACCAACTTCTCAAATTGATTCACACATTTTCTAATTTTTGCATAGAAAAATCTTATGTCAATATAAAAAATGCCTTGCAGTACTCTAATCCTTTTGTGATCATAGTATCAACAACATATCTTAGTCCAGATAAACATATCATGACCGCAACATTTGAATCCATAACGATTTGATAGAATAATCAAATCATTCATTGTTAGTCATTGTCTACCCGATTTCCCTTCAATCAATCATAACTTGCTCTATTGTTGATTCCAGCTTATGTAATCATACAAAGTGCATTTAGAGACATCCCTGAGTCTTCAACAATGATCACACACTCCAATTCTTACCGCAACACATAATTCGTTTGTACTCATTCTTGGCAGAATATCAGGAACAGTGTCAACAAACACAACACCACGTTTACATCAATGACAACACAATAACTGATCTTCATGTCATCAAATCATGTATCATTCAATAATCAATAAAAATTTGCATCAGTTATGCCAACAATCTCCCCCTTTGGCATTGATGGCAACACGACAATGAGTTGATAAAACTAGCTCCCCTTAGCTCAAGGTCTTGTTGGTCTTCCTCTGATCATCCTCTGATCTTCTCTGCTCATCTTGTGCTTCATTTGTTCTTCTTTTTCTCCTTCTTCTTATCTTCTCTCCCTTTGACAACAATGCCAAAGGTGCCACATAAGTCACCAACTGCTACAACATCCTCCTTTCCTCTAACTGCTCCCCCTAAGGAGTAGTCCATTTTAACATCAACCCAGTAATGAAAGATATTCAATGAGTCCACTGGATTGATGCCTGCAACAACATATTAGTGTCGTTCAAGTAGGGGAATAACCCCTAACTTACCTCTCAGATACTCAAAAGTATATTTTGGTAAGGGTTTAGTGAATATATATGCTAGTTTCCTCTTGGTTAACACATATTCCAACTTGACTACCTTTTCCTGCACTTTCTCTCTTAAGAAATGATACTTGATTGAAATATGTTTAGTCTTAGAATGCATTAATAGATTCTTTTAAATATGTATTGCACTTATTTTATCACAGTAAATAGTCACAGGTTCAATTACCTTCTCTTTGATACCTTCTAGGATCTGCTTCAACCATGCAATTTGTGTACAATTTATAGCTACTGCTACATACTCAGCTTCTGCATTAGACTGGGAGATGCAATTTTGCTTCTTACTTGTCCAAGACACAAGTCTTCCTCCTAGGAAGAATGCTCCTCCACTTGTACTCTTTCTATCATCAATGTTTCCTGCCCAATCTACACTAGTAAAAACGCTTAAAGAGAAATCACCTTTGTGAGAATACCAAAGACCATAATCTTTTGTCCCTTTCAAGTACTTGAATATTCTTTCCACTGCTACCATGTGAGACTCCTTAGGATTATCTTGAAATCTTTCCACTATTCCAACTACTTATGCAATATTTGGTCTACTATGAACAACATAATGCAACTTGCCAATCATGGACCTGTATAAAGTTGCATCCACTACACTTGACTCATCATCCTTAGATAGCTTGAATCCTATCACCATGGGGGTTCCAATTGGCCTAAAATCTTCCATTTAAAAATTCTTCAATACGTCCTTTATGTACTTAGACTGACTACTATAGATATCATCCTTTAGTTATGAAATCTGCAATCTAATAAAGAACTTAATTTCTCATATCATTGACATCTCAAACTCTTTCTTCATCTCTTCTGCAAACTTCAAGCTCATCTCATCATTTCCTCCAAAGATTATGTCATCAATAAATACTTGAGCTAACAATACCTTATCACCTTCAACCTTTAAGTACACATGTCTATCCTCACTTATTCTTATGAAATCAATCTTAATGAGATAAGAGTGTAATCTTTCATACCATTCTCTAGGTGCTTATTTCAGTCCATACAGTGCCTTTTTCCATCTTACACACCATGTCCTTATTCTCAGTCAATGCAATCTATTTGGTTGCTCTATATAAACCTCTTCTTCAATAATCCCATTTAGAAAAGAAGATTTGACATCCATTTGAAAAACTTTGAACTTCTTATAAGCAACATAAGCAAGTAAAAATATTTCCCTTCAAGTCTTTCCACGTGAGAAAATATTTCTCCATAGTCCAGTCCTTCCTCATGTGCATAACCTTTACACACAAGTATTGTCTTGTTACGAAATACTTCTCCATCTTCATTCAGTTTGTTCCTGAAAACCCACTTTGTACCAATCGCATTCTTGTCTATTGGTCTAGGAACAATTGTACAAGTTTCATTCTTCTCAATCTGATCAAGTTCTTCTTCCATTGCTTTTATCCAATCTTCACTTTTCAAGGCTTCCTTCACCGTTTTAGGCTCAAACTTTGAAATTAGACAAGTATTCTCTTTGATTCTCCTTCTTGTATGTAGCCCGACATCTTTATCACCAATTATCTGATCAGGGGAATGATTAAATCTCACATACCTTGGAATAACTCTCACATACCTTGGTTCAGGTCTAGGTGCTTCTTCTTCTTGTTCCACCGGTTGAACCACTTCTTCCTCATTATTCTTTCCAACAGTTTCTTGATCTAACGGTTGCACATGCACAAATTCTAGAACATTTCCTAGTTCTTACTTTCTTGTTGATCGGATTTCTCTGTATATTCATCTACCTTCATACTTGCACTTTCAACCATCTTGATAGTCCTTTTATTGAAACACTTATAGGCCTTGATTTTAGTAGAATATCCAAAGAAAATACCTTCATCACTCTAAGGATCAAACTTGCCAATAAATCCATCTCTTTTGATATAGCATCTACTGCCAAAAAATTTGAAATGTTTAATAGTGGGTGTGTGACCATACCATAATTCATAGGGTGTCTTGTTTTTTCCTTTCTTTGCATGCACCCAGTTCAAAGTGTATACTCTAGTATTGATGGCTTCTCTCCAATGCATCTTTGGTGCATCACTTTGAATCAACGTAGTCCTAGTAGAAACTACTATGGTTATGTTCCTCCTTTTAGAAATTCCATTTTGCTGAGGTGTTCTAGGTGCTAACATTTGCCTCTTGGTTTCATTTTCTTCACAATATTTGACAAACCCTGCTGAAGTAAATTCTCCTCCTCTATTAGACCTTAAGCACTTCAATATTTTACCTGTTTCATTCTCAACAAGTGCTTTGAAATATTTGAACTTGTAGAAAGTGTCAGACTTATCCTTCAATAAATTCACCCATATCATCCTTGATAATCATCAGTAAACAATATGATATATATATCACCATGATAGCTTTTAGTCCTCATAGGACCACACAAATTAGTGTGCACGAAATCTAGTATATTAATTGATGAAAAAAACTTGCTACTGAAAGTAGAACTTGTTAGAATAATGGAAGGGTGTGTACTGGGAGGGGAGGGCTGAATCAGTACCCTCAAAAACTTTTACCAATTAACCTTAGTACACATAGCTTGCATTACCGACCATTGTTGCTTTACTACCTCATGCATGTAATATCATAACATAAATGTAATTGCATGTAAACTAACATAGAAACATTCATGAAACTTATATACTCATGACACAAGTATTGATAATGCCGAAAACCCCTATTAGAAGGTAAAAACTATGGTGGGATGAAACCCACAAAGCTTCACTATCTGCAGAATGGAAGGTGCCAGTTAAGGCTACAAGTTGTGATCACTTCTAATGATCTTACCATGTTAGGAGTAATATGTCAGACTTGGTAATTCTACTTGGTTAAGAGATTTTGACAACACAATGTATGTGTGTACTCGGTTAAGAGATTTACAATAAGACTGTTAAGTCCACCTTCTTGAAGGATTTCTTCTGTTTGCTATGATTGTTAGAGAGTAGACAACAATATTTCTGACCTGATAGTTTGCAATCTTGAATTGCTGATTACAGACCCTTTAAGTTCACAAAATTATATATCACCTATTGTGATGGATAATACCTCTATTCTGCTCGGTAGCCTTGAATCTAGTTCTTCATAACTGAATTATGCTTTGTGTGTTCTTCTGCATGAAAACCTTTGTCTAATCCATAGATGTCCTTGTGCAGCCACAATCATCATGTTCTTGATTGATTACACATCTATATATACAATTTATTGACCTAATTAGGTTACATGTTTTTCTTGAATAACTCTAAGATCCAAGGTTTACAACTTGACCTTGATCTCCTAGTATGCATGAATACAATCAGTTAAACTGATTAAATCCATCAATTATGCTTTTCTTGATCCTCAAGAAACGGTTGTCCAACTAAGCAAAAAGATAATTTAAAGACTAAAGTGCTTTAGCTGACATGTAGCTTAGATCCACTTTACTCTGGAATAAAATTGTCTCTCCGTTAGACTAGTGCTCGGTGATGTCTCTGCTCGATTGTGTCTCTATAGACTAGTGCTCAGTTATATCTCTGTATACTGATGCTTTATTGTGTCTCTGTTCGGTTATGTCTGTGCTCGGTTGTGTCTCTGTAGACTGGTGCTCGATTATATCTTTGTAGACTGATGCTTTATTGTATCTATGTTCGGTTATGTCTCTACTCAGTGTACTAAGCTTTTCGGTGACCATTGTGTTCGGTGAACACTACGCTTGGTGAACACTGTCACTCGGTGAATGCTGACACTCGGTGAATGCTGACGGACCAAAACTATCTTCTTTGTATACTAATGAAAACATCTGATCCTTTAAGGATTATCAATCTCCCCCTTTGACGTTAGTATCAAAAACTTATATGTACAGTATACAAACCTAGTTCTTTACTTATACTCTTTATTTATACAATGAATCCCCCTATGTGCATGCTCTCAATATGTACATGTTTTCCTTGGTACATTTTCCCCTTTGTGGATACAATGAATGTACATAATACATTTCCCCCTTTTTTTAAAATAATGACAAAGATGTATACCTTACAGCTTGTCAAAAATGTGTGAATGGGATTGCTTGATGTTTGTCATCAACTTCTCCCATTTCTCATTTAGGTGTTCGAGGGTCATATGCTCCAATGTGATTTGAGCGTGCATGTCATAGATGCTTTCAGCTACTGACATCTCTGGGGTGGCAATTAGAGTCTTTGTCGTTGTCATATGTGTCATCAGCAATGTGAGATTTGGTAGTAACAAACTTTGCAGCTTGGTTACATCATATCTGATTTTGCTTTCTTCCTTTTGTATCTCAAGTCTTAACCATTTGGATTCAACTAGCTTTTCATAATGCAATTTGAATGCATTCATCTTGGTTGAAAGACTTTGTGCACTAGCTTGTAGATCTTCATTCAACTTAGCTACTTGTGCATCTTTCTCGGTGGTGAAGTTTTCAATGTTGCATACCTTTTGAACTAGAGTAACTAACCCTAAAATAACAGGTTCTAATTGAGTTACCAGTTTAGAAAGTTTCACCTTGTTTACTGCCCCTTCTTGGATAATTTTCTATGTCAGTTTATAGTGATATTTCTCCTCGTCTCTTTCCTCAATGACCTTCTCGACATCTACATTCTGTTGTGTGATTGCCTCAGTTAGAACTGCTAGTTGATCAATTATTGGTGCATCTTGATCAATCTCGGTATCAGGAACTACCTACAGTAGTATTTCCTTTGTTGTCTCTGGGACTTGTGTATTTTTGTGTTCCAGTTTGAGTTTGTCCTGTTGAGCCTTCTGTTTGCATAGTTCCCCATACCTTGTTAGTGAATCGTAATCCAGTGTTCTTGGATCACAGTCGGATATTTATATTATCTCCTAAAGAGTATCTGAGGCTTTATTCTTCTTGTTCTTCTTCTTCTTTGGAATGTTGTTGATTGTAGGGGAATGTGATACAATAGCAAGAGCCACCTTTTTGGTTCACAACTTGGTGCACATACCCATTGACCAGATTCAACGATAATCAATAATACAATAAATCCCAATTGACTAGAATTTAGATATGCTTGAATATATAGGCAAGACATGATAACTAGGAGATATGCAAGAGAAAACCTATCAACCACACTAGGCGCAATCACATGTCTACCAAAGGTGGATCATCCTCCATTGTATAATGAATTGTGTGCAACAATGTGAGGATTATAATGTGATAAGAGCACTAAAGGTGGATCTCACACATAAAGTGGAAAGAGATAACAACTATCACCACCTAAATGGAATTCTCCTACACTATGTGCTAAAATAAGATGCAAACTCCTAGGTGTTTACAATCCAAACTACTATGTAATGCATTATCCCAACTAAGCTTAAGTAAAGTGTAATTAGGAATATTTAATTACACCAACAACCCACCTTAAGTTCAACTTAGTGGAATGCACTTAAACTCACAATACTAGATGAAAATGCAAGATGGGTCCCGACTACTAGGCCATGTTAGGTACCCATGTATAATATGCAAGTGCAATACAATCTCTCATAAAGCAGGGAAAGGGAGAAAACCTCTTGGGAAAAAAGTCCCCCCAAAAAGAGAGATAAAAACAAACAAGATGCATGGATGGATGTAGTACTCAGGAACCCCCAGTATGACATACATCATGTATACACAAACAATTATCTCCCCGTAGGAAGGAAATAAGGAGACGTGATATCCCCCCATAATGAAAACTCTCCTACAAAGATGGTGAGTGATTGAAGGAAAAATATAGTCCAATGTCTACAAACAACATTTCTCCCCTTAGGAAGATGATACACCAAGTATAGATGCACAAAGGCTTCCCATTGTGGATAGGAAGAAGGAAGGGGAATCCAAATTAAGTATGATGTCTTTGAAGTATGCTCATGTGTAGTCATGTCCTCGGTTGATGAAGATGCCACGAACCAATCACGAATATGCCCAATAGAAGGTGACAAGCAAGGAACTAATGGTAAATGATCCATTTAAGAATTTTGATCAAGCTCCAAAGACAAGGATGTCTCCTCAAAATAGGAAGCAGGAAGAGAGATAAAGTATCCCACCTTAAATGTGGAAGGTGCATGAATGGTAGATAATCCAAGATCAATGTAGAAATAGCTCCATGAAAATTGAATGATGTTATTATCTTTAGGAAGAAACAACGCCACAGGTGTATCAATGAATCCTCCCTAATTTGTAGGAAGAACCCTCAAAATGTATGATGTCTCAGGAGACTGAATAATAGTCTCCAACACATTAGTATGATAAACCTAAATCATGCAATGTGACATATCAAGTTAGTTTTGAGACTCATGAAAACCAATCTCCAAAGACTCAAATGTATTCTCTAAAGATAAAGAGACCTCCTCCAATTGTTGTATCAAAGGATCCATAATCATGTCAAACTCGAAAGAAGGATCAAGTGGAGAATGAAGATGAGGGTTAGAGTGTTCCTGCGCAACAAATGAAGAAGGATAATCCTCATCAAAGAGAAGATTAATGTCATCAATGATTTCTCCCAAATCCTCAATGTATAATTCCACAAACAAGCATGCAATGTCTATCAAGAAGTCATCCGAAGGAACTATTTTTGGAAGACAAGGAATATCCTTCTGCACTAAATCACAAGAAACTATGGTTGTAGGAATACAAGCATTATCAAGAGAGACAATAGCAATGATCTCAATAAGAGAAGTAGGAGCTGCAGTTGGAGGTTCTAGATCTTTGGGAATGGAGGAACATACAGATCTCTATACATCTCCCTAAGAATGGTCCAAAGATCACGAATAGTATTCATCAAGTAAAATGAGCCAATCTACATCCATATTGAGATGAATAACTTATAGAATTTTTTTTCCAAGAGTTCCATTCAAAAGGACCACCAGGACTAGGAAGTTTGTTCGTATACAAATAGGGCAATAGATTATGCTCGTTAAGATGAGTGAGAAGTAAATCACTCAATTTCTTATAGTTTCCTTTCTCCAAAGTAATTAAAACACGCATGATGCAAAGTGAAAGAACACAAGAGAAAAAGAGGATCAAAACCACTCAAGGCACCCCCCCAAAATGCAATGAATCAATGNCCCCCCCCCCCCCCCCCAACAAAAGAAGAAGAAGAAGAAGAAGAAGAAGATGATTTTGGCACTTAATATGTAGTGAGTGTACAATTGCCACTTGCTAAAATTGGCCAAAGTGGACTTTTGATTTTGATGATTACAACCAAAAATATGAAGTTATAATAGACTCAAACAATTAGGACACAAGATCACTCAACGATCCAATTTGTTACAACTACCAAAATAGGCAAAAATTGACCAAATGTTGATAGTGATATGTCCACTCTCACTAGATACAAAATGATTGCATTTCTAGAAAGTAGACAAAAAATAATGTACTTTTAAAAAATGACACCTGAAAATGTGCCAGTATGAGCCCAAACGAAGCCTTTGAAGTTCCAAAATTAAGGATTGGACAGGTATAGTCACCAAAATCTACAATTTCTACAAAATCTATCTACCAAAACCATAAACTAACACCAGCACATGACACACGAACCTTCATGAAAAATTAGCCCAAATAAAAAAAGCACCGAAAAAGCCTCAAAATGAGTAGGATGTGGGTCTCCAAAGTCTAACTGCCAAATCAAAACTACAAATGGCGAGGGGGAAGAAAAATCAAACCCTAATGACATCAATAGATTATAGGATTAAATTTAATGGTCCAATGACCATCGTAAAAAAAAAAAAAAACCCAGTTTTGACAGTCAAATGACCGTCAATTTTAGCAGTGTAAATCTAAATTTGTGGCAAAAAAAAAGCTAGTCAGGGTGACTGGACATGTTGACATGTCATTGTTGACTGTGCAATTAACTCAGATACAATTGGTTGTTAGTGTTTCAGACCTCGTTGACGCAGTAGGGACCTATCGTTTCATAGGGGTTGATCTGACATGGTGGCTATTGGGATTCGACATGGGCGTGGAACCAATGCAGATGAGATGGGAGAAAAAATCAATGTGATGAGTAAATAAAGCATAATCAAAATCACTCCACTCGTGCGTGGAGAAAATGCACTGTTGAACCCGATCGGGGGGAATCAAATTCGTTGCACTTTGGAGGGACCACAGACTGAATGCCTTATCAAAATGTGGCTTGTTAATCCTGAGCTAAATCTAGAGGTGACTAAGAGGAAGGAATGTTTCTTGGTGACGAGGTGGGAGCTCGGGGAGTTGAGGGCTCGGTGGAGTTATAACTCATCGAGCAGGGAGCTCGATGAGGTGGTAGCTCACCGAGTGTGGGATGTAGGCTCGTGAGCTGCGGGGGGTTATGGAGGAAGATCCAACATTTTGGGGGAATATTTTACAACCTCACTAAATTATAAACCCAATGCCGCTACATTCCAACAAAGAACTTGATAGTTGTATTCTTTGGGGTCAGCAAGCTTTGGGGTTGTCTGATCGATCGTTGGAATGTTGTGTAGAGGCCTAAAAACTTATGTGGGTGGCCTGGGTTGAGGGTGGGAACCGAGATATGACACCCTAGTTCCTGACCTGTTAGATTTGTACTACCTAACAATCTGTTATGTACACAACTTGCAGATAGGGCCTTATGGGTCCGATTTGTAAAAACAATTGTCCGAGATTTGACTTTTGCCCAAGGTAGGAAAATTTATAGTCAAAATTCACCAGAATGACCACCCATATGTAATGGTGAGGTCAAATCTTATTCTAGATGCTCCCACAAGCTACTGATCCCAGATCCAAATCGATGGCCCTCCAAAAGTTGAAGCAAATAACTCTCCAATGGTTATGCAATGAATTCTCCAATGGCTTTGATACCATGTAAGAATTTTGTATCAAGCTTTGATACAATGAAAGAATTTTCCTAGATCTAGAAGCTCAATAGATAACACAAGAGAGATAGCAAAATGATATGATCCTCAATTGACTAGATTCAATGATAATCAATAATACAATAAAGCCCAATTGACTACAATGTAGATATGCCTGAATATATAGGCAGTACATGATAACTAGGAGATATGCAAGAGAAAACCTATCAATCACACTAGGTGGAATCATATTTCCACCGAAGGTGGACCATCCTCCATTGTACAATGAAGTATGTGCAATAATGTAAGGATGATAATGTGATAGGAGCACTAAAGGTGGATCTCACACATAAAGTGTAAGGAGATAACATCTATCGCCACCTAAAGTGGGATTCTCCTACACCGTGTGCTAAAATAAGATGCAAACTCCTAGGTGTCTACGATGTAAACTACTATGTAATGCATTACCTTAAGTAAGCTTAGGTAAAGTGTAATTAGAAATATTTAATTACACCAACAATCTTCTTATGAGGGAAAGTTGAAAGCACAAATTGATCATCTTTTATTTTCTCTATAAGAGGCCCTTGTTTGTTCTCTATTGAGAAACATCTACCAAAAGTCACTGACCATCTTATATTATTAAGCCTAATGCATTTGAAACCTTAGGTGGTGTCACATTATCAAAATCATTCGAAAAAATGACATAATTATTGAGCTTGTAATCATTAATCAACAAGGAAATATAGAAAGACTCTATTTTTATCAGGTACAAATGAAGGAATTGTGACAAGGTTGTTTGGTAAAGACTTTGGCTCAAAATAATGTAATATATTTTGGGAGGAAATTTGAATAGGATGAGATTCCTTGTCTTTGAAAAACTTAACAAGTCTATCAAATTGATCAGGATTAGCTTGTAGATACTCAATTTTAGACATTTGAATCTTTGTCTTCTTAGCATGATGTATGATATCAAAAGTTTGATAAGAACTTACTAAAGAAGTTGTGGGATTCTCATTTTGGGGTTTTGGATTGGATACAATTGGTTTGAGTGCAATGGAAGAAATAGGAGGATTAGGTGTGCTTACTTTTTTATTCCCCTTGTTATCCTTTGGTAGGACTAGTAAAGGAGTTCCCCTCTTAGAAAGAGTAATTGGTAGACTAGAACATCCTTTGCTTTAACTCCATAATCTTTTTGATGATTGAGTTGACTTTGCAAACAGGTGAAAGTAATGTGTCATGTCCCCTCTTTATCTCTATCTAGAAGAGACATGAGAGTTATCCTATTATGGGGTCTCGTAGGCTTACAATGGTGGTTAGAGACTCACTCAGGTTATTCAGTGTTCAGATTTGGTATCTCGAGTAGTAGCAGACCAGTTGAGGAAATTCCTTGATTTTAGGAGGTAGTTCCTACTTTTTAGGAGGGAGATTCCTACTTTTTAAGAGGAGGTGTTAGCTTCCAGATTTGAGGTTCTACAAGATCTTCCTTTGGTTTCAGTTTCAGGAGATTTGGGTTTGTTTCCTAGTTTCTAGGAGCATCCCTAGATTTTAGGGATGAGATTGCCAGTTATCCCCGGTTGTTCGACATCAATCACGGGCAGGTGACATATTCAACTTCAAAATTTTGGGGTGTCTCGGGTATTCCTTAGCTATTTGGGATATATTTTAATATATTTAAATATTATCCTAAGTTAGTGTTTTAATAATTTAAATAAGGCTGTGTGTATAGCCATTTTGGAGAAATAAAGGGTTTTCTGACTTCAGATGCCTATGTGTTATAGCTCGTCGGAAAGGTATTGCAATTTTCTATATGATTTTCACCTTCCAGAGTCTTTTTAGTGTACGGAGCTATTTAATATTAATAAAGTGATATTTTCTCTATAGTCTGGACACCATAATTAAGAAAATATCACTTATTTATAAAGTGCACTCTCAATTCTCTATTAGGGTTCAAATTGCAATGGAAAAGGGATTTAAGGTGATGAGAACCTAATGAAGGACATCTTTTATCAATTTCAAAACTTATTTTGGATGTCATTGCTCTGGAAGAGCATTCCTCACCTAGGACGTAAACCCTAGTGCTGAGAGTAGCTTTGTTGGGACGTAGCCCTCGACAAGGTCAAGTTCCAAGGTTCTTATGTGTACAGTTTGATCAAGGCAAAGGAACGATTTCTACTATTACATTCACACTTTATTGGTAGTGGATTTTCAGCAAAGGCGACCACCTTGGTTCAGCTTGGCATTTTCCTGCAGCAGCTCACGTGAGGAATTCTGGAGTTGTTTATTTGCAGCAGATTGGTCTCCATCATTTGATCTTGGTTTGGTTGTAGCTGGTTCCCATCTTCAGTTTGCGTCAACCTTATTTGTAGTGCCTCTATATTAGAAATTTTCTAAAATAAATCAGACTCTATTGGTACGATTTTTGAATCATTTCTAGATTACTGTGTATTGTTGCATTTGATCTGTATCACTTTTATTTCATAAGCTACTGTTGTTTATTCATTGTAATACCTATATTCTGCAAAAATACAAAAAGAAACAACATTCTTCTGCAACTTCTATCTAGCTCTATAAAATCACAAAAATCTACAGGAAAATATAGTTTATATAATTAAAAATTATAGCAGCAGCAGAGAAAATACCCATTTGGGATACTTCATAATGTAAGCCTCACCGTAAGACTCTTCTTCTTGTTCTATGAATTCTTTAGAAAGCACAAACTAGATGTTCGAGTCACTAACTACATCTAATTCCTCCTAGAAGAGCTTAGAAACATCTTCCATTTGATATTCATATGGTGAAAGTACTTTATTTATCTTAATAATAACCCACTTATTCATTTGATGGAGGTGCTTCAAGAGAAAGCCTCTCTAGTGGTGGAGAAAGCTTGTTTTGGTTTCTCATAGCATAGTTGAAAGAATTATTCAGATAGGTTCTCCTTAATACATTTTGATCCAAGTCATGACATTTATAAGTGTTAGGTATCATAAGACTCTATAGGCTATAATTTTTTGGCATATTATGCCACTTTTTCCAAAACTATATAACTCCCACCAAATGCCAAAAAACTAACCTACCTCCTCTAAGGGCCAACCACCTACCATGGGAGGAGGAGATGCTAGGGGCCCTACTATTCTAAGGGGTTGGTGGGAATTCTAATATGGCTTCAAAAAAAATTATATTCAAAATAAAGGTTCTAATTGTGTAGTGAATCCCTTTGTCGTCCTAAGTTTCCCACTCCATAGGCATTATTAGTAGCAACTATTAACTTGTAGCCATAACCATAAGCATAAGTAGTACCACCACCTATAAAACATATTTAATCATAAGTTGAAGATATCTAGACTAGATCAAGAGATTGAAGTAGCAGTACAAATAATTTACCTTGAACAATTGGCATCATCCAAGCGGTGCATATATAGATTATTCATTTGACTCAATCGATCCAATTGATGAAGTGACCATCAGTGAAGCACCAATTTAAAGTTGTAGTGGCTTGTCCAAAATTTTGAGCAATTGGTTATTCTTGTAATGATAGGACAAATCCCACCCAATTTAATTAGGGAAATGCTCTTATTCTGTGTGATCATAAAATTCTATGGAAGTTTTGCAATTGTGTAGGCTACTTTTTTGGTTTTTCAACCTAATCAAATTGGATTGGCTCTATTTTTCCAAAATCTATCCTCAAGAAGTCTTAGCTTTTTTATGCCAACACATGCACCTCAATAATACTAAATTATGATTGCATGGAAACTACTAATTTGAGGATTTAGTGGTGCTAGACCATAACAATTTTCTTAAAATATATCATAGATGTGTCAAAAACAAAATGCCAAAATTTCAAAGACCAAATGAGTTGGTTGGAGGCCACTATAAGATTCTCCTTGTTCAAGGGGTGGCACTTATATAACATGATGAATATTTTAATCGCACCATTTAAAAAAAATGCTACCCAATTTAAACTTTAAAAAACTTGAAGAAATGGATAAGATACCAACATAATCAAATGAAGAAATGAGCAGGTTCAGTGACATTTGATCTGAAAGTTTAAACAAGATTTTATTTTGATTATTATCATAGGACCTTAACTAATTACATTGAGAGCTCCTTTAGCCTCTTGTGCAAGTCTGTTGTTGTTGTTATTGTAGTTGCTGCACCAAAGCATTCTTTTGTCAGCTACATGGAATCCTTGCAAGTTGTAGGCATACAATATGGAGCCATTGTTGTTGCACTTGACAAGTTGTTGTCCTTTATTTATTTATTTATTATCAAATATTCATGCATATGGATTTTCTTGAGATATTTCAATGTGTCCCTTATGAGTAGTTGTTATGCTTGCATATTGCTCCCAACACCTTCAGCTTAATTTTGGTTTATGTAGAAAAGGTTTTTCACTAGCCTCCTTACACTATTATTGATGCTCACATGTTGTTGCACTATCCTACATACAAGACCTTTGTTAAATATCAATCAAGTTAGAAATGTGAACCCCAAGCTGGTTACTCTGAGTCTTGAGTATCTAGGCAATCGAGAATACTTCTCAAATGGTTGCATACTTGCAACTTGCATTTGCTAGCCTAAGATTTATATACTAAGTGGAAAAATTCACCAATAATGGAAATGACTAGGAGTAAGAAAACCAATGGACTTTCAACCTTACAATCAAAATCTTCTTAATATTGAGGCTTTGATGTTGTGTCAAAGAAATTGATATTTAGTAGAAAACTTTGCACCTTGCTAGTTAGTAGATTTGATTTCTCATAAATTCCAAAACAAAGAATGTCTATCTATCCAAATGAGAAACTCAAATTAACTAACAGTTGGGTAAACAATAAATTTTGTTTCCCCTTAAATTTTTACATGGTACATCTCCCACTTATGATTTTTTTGTATTTTAATAGATAAACTTTGGCATGCTTTTAACCCAAAAATAATAAGGTAACTAATGCTTGTCCATCACCATGTAACAAGCACTAAACAATTGAGAATATCAAAAATATTTGGATACATGTTCTAAACAATCTTTTATTTCTCTCAACACAAAGATTGATAACTTTCAAGTCACTTCTCAAAGTAATGATATCATTAATTCGTAACACATAGATTAGCAAAATAATAACAATAGATACCTCTGATTCAACAACAAAAATAGTAGATAACAATAAGCAAATATCTGATGATGAAGAGTATTTCACAATTGAATTTAAAACACGTATTAAATATTCATTAAAAATGTTCCACTTTTTGCACACAGAAAAAGAGAATGTCAAAATTTAAATATCAGAATTTTTTTATGATATGGCAACACAATGTTATCTATCCTTTTCAAACATACAGACTTTTAAAATATAAAGTCCTTGAAATAATAATAATAATAAATTAAATAGAAAACCATTGAGACTGAGGTGGTTGGGCCACATTAGTTTGAATTATTGGGGGTGGTTGAGATACTTCAGTCCGGTCCCTGAAGTCTATGTAGGTCTTCAACAATGGAGATAACTCTACATGTCTAGGGATCACTAACTTCATCTTGAAATCCCAAATTATCTTTCTAGCTCATATTTTATCTATCTTGGCTTGGAGACTTGCAGGTTGATCAATGTTGCAATTTAGACATGTGTTGATATTTGACAATTTTTGCAAGTTATCTTTCCAAAATGTGCTCTTGTTAGAGAATCAATGATACTCTAAAATTGTTCTTTGATTTCATCTAACATTGCATCTTCATTGTTGTTTTCTTCTTGAGTCTGCAAGCAACATTGTTTACCAACTTTATTTTATTTACATGAATTTTGTTACATTCCTTCAGAGTCTTATTCAAGTCATCCATACATTGTTTGACAACTTTCCCTCTCCACTTAAGGGCTTCATACCACATTATGCAACTTACATCGTTGTTTTTATGTAGTAGATTGATTCCAAAATCAAAAGTGCACATCACTCTTCCTTACCTACATTCAATAAGGTTGGGTAACATGCACATTATTAATGTTCTCTCAAATGCAAATTGTTAAACTTGGACAATAGGGGGAAAACATTTGCTTCATTCCCAATATTACAGGTTGCGCAGTCAAATGTAGTTTGCATCAAATTTTGCCTAAAAAGTGCTCTGGAGAAATTGAAAGTTCACATGATGATGTAGATGGCATATTATATTTATAATGACTATTATATCTGTAAATGAAAATTTTCCAATTACACTCATTTTTAAACTATTCATGTTTTCAAAATTACAATAGTTAGTTTTATCAAAGCTTGGCATATATTTATTTTATTCTGAGAGGAACTCCATAGCATATTCTTCACCATTTTCATATTTGATTTCATGAACAATGAAACTAAACTAAATTATAATGACCTTGCATTATCCATTTAACCTCTATAGCTAATATTAGTAGAGTTTCAACATACAGTAATCTTCATTGGAAAGAAAAGGAATAACTAAAAGAGAGTTGTCTTACAATTATCTCAGATTTTAACACAACACTAAAAATATTCAAGCCTACATATCAGTTATGCAAAAAAAATTCTTTTCTTCACACAAAAAAGTAGCATTCTAATTGAGACATCAACAGTATCAATTTAGTCTTCCATGTGGGTGTATACACTAAAAAATGACTTGAGTAATTAATTAAATATTTATTATTTAATTAATAAATATTTAATGCTATTACTAAATAAATTATTTAATTTATTTAGTTAATTGATTTAGTCTATTCTCCCAATCTTAAGTCTTCTAATTACCCTTATTAAGTGCTTTTCTAAAAATTACTTAATTGCACTTTCATCATATGACTAGGTCATCCTAGTCCACCTCACATGACACATCACCCTAGGCTAAGATAATTTATTTAATTTATTTATTAATTGGTCTATTTTCTTTCAACCATGACTCATATTCTTAAGGGGTAAAAAAGGGTATGTGGCCTTGAGAGACATGGTCTCATGACCACATGTCCTCATATGACTTGGTCCATGCCACCTTGCCTACAAATTAGTGACTTGTATAGTCACCTCACATGGTCCAAGATGACTCATAAGGACACTTATACAAAGAGTCCTATTGATGAAAATGTCCTTCCTTCTTCCTTTGAAGAGTCATGGAGAGACACTTGACATGTGTCTCTTCCTTCCCTCATCACCCTCCTTCTTGCCATTGTAGGTGGAACATTCCCCTATTCTTTCTCTCACATTCCAACTACTTCCACATTCCTCTCAACCCCTCTAACCAAGTCAATCTCCACCCTCGATTTGTCCCTCTTTCAATCTCAATCATTTGATCTTTCCACATAGGCTTGAGGGTCACAAAACCCTATAAAAGGAGGACCTTTTCACCTCTTTGAAATTAACTAGCAATCTTGGAGAATTTGTAATCTTGATCATTTTAGAGCACTTAGTAATTTTATGAGCATTTCGAGCATTTGTGATAAGATCATAGCATAATCATATCATCTAGATTGTAGTATTGTCATTATCTCTTAGAATAATCTTAGTTATTCATCCATTTTAAATCATAGCTTCTAGAGCATTTAGGATATCATTCTAAGTTGCATTGACATAATCACTACATATTGAGAGCTCAAACCAAGTATTCAAAGCTAATTGAACAATGGAATCAAGATACAAAAGGTGAATTTAAGGTAAAAGTTGCATTTATATTTATATTTTCTTCTTCATCTTTCATTGTGTTTGCATATTTAGATAGGATTTTAACTAATTAGTGGGTTAGTAATTAGATTCTATAGGTAGTTTAAATGATTTGCATACATTTTTGCAATCCACTGTAGGGCATAACCTCGAATTTAATAAGTTTGTCTAGTGTTTTTCGTGCAACAACTTTTCTAGGTTATTTCTGCACATACATTCTTGCAGAGTTGCGCATTTGTGCCTCGTTTCTGCGCATACATATTTACTACTTGCGCATTTGTTTTAACTGCAAATCTTTATCAGGAACAATTTCATACACATTTGCTGTCATTTTACTATTTTTACGCATATACCACATATTGATGCGCATATAGTTCATTGTTCTATGCATTTATCTTTCTATTTTCGCACATACACACATCATTTTTGCGCATCCATACCTATTTTCTGTGCATACATCATCTGCACTGGGACATAGAATTAGATTCGTTTAAGCTTGAATTTAGAGATTTTAGCTAATTTCTTAATGGCTTTGTTGTCTCTTGTTGTCAAATTCATAGGTTGTTTTGCAGGTTCATATCATTAAAGACCCCTTGCCGTGATTTTTTAAATTACTAACTTTTGCATGCAGGTTGGGAAAAAATAGCTCAAACTACTAATTGATATTTTTTGCAGGGGTAGCTTAGTTGTATATTTCTTGCTTTGTATTTTCAAACACTTTGATTTGGGCTTCTAAAATGAATCATGTGCTTGTTCTACACACTTCCATTGGTGCTTAAAAATTTAACCCATCTGTCTTGTGTTTTTGGTACATTTGTACAAGTGTAGAGTGGTCCCACTGCTAACACAGACTATCCTCTCCCTTGGCTCTTGTGGTCTTAGGTGCAACAAAAAGTGTTAGCAACACCCAAATTTTATTTTTATATCAAATTGGTATTTGGTGAGAAAAAAGGTACTCACCCCAAATAACAGTTCAAGCGGCACTCCTTTGGTCTTCTATATAAATTGATGCTTGTGTTTTGGTACATCCCACGGTTTTTCTAGTACCCACATTCATGTGAGGTATATTAAATTCATTTAATGTGGGGTGTCCGATAAGCCACCAAGTCTGGAGTGTTTTGCTCGGTGGCATGCAAGAACCCTGAATGTATCCTTACTACAAACCAAATGTTTTAGCAGCAAGTAATCCCTCTATTTTCTGATACAAAAGTTATGAGACCAATTGAGACACCCCACATTCTTGCAGTTCATAGTCAAGACACAATTCCTTGGGAAGTGATGACCCTTTGAATCTGAAGTTTGGTGTGCCTGAGAAGTGAGTGCACTGTAAGGAGGAGCTTGTCCTTCGAGACTTCTAGGCTATCTTCTTTGAATAAGTGCAACTGGATTTAATCCAAGCAGGGATTCAACAAGTATTGTCCTGGCCAACCTTAGGATTTGTAAGCGTGTTTGTGCATTGCATATTAGTTTAAAATTTTAGGTGTCATCATTATGTCTGTAGTGTGTGTATTTCTTGCCAAAAAACCCCCCCCCAAAAAAAGTCAAATAAATATAAAAACGTGCAATAAAAGCAAGTGGTGAAAATATGGAAACAAACACAATTTGTGACAAGTTAACTCTTCTATCTATTAGGATTATTTCCCATATCCAGTTTCATTTGTATATATCCATTATTAACTACCCTACCATATACCATACCGTTGGTCTCAATTGTAATATCCATAACAAATCCCATCATAGTTTGGTCATGTACTTCACACCCTTAACACCCATCTCATAATAAATGTTTACACCCATCCATCCTTACATCCTTCTCCATCCATAATAAGTTGATCCTTTACTTGACTGGGGGCATATCCTCAACCTAGTCCTAGAAGTGGATTCTTGAAATTTGTGTTTTAGATGATAATTGGATAATGTTTCAACTCTTTAGATGACAAACACAATCAAACCAAGCTTCAAATAAAACCTAGACATTGGATCATGACATATAGCAGATCAAACAAAATATTGCCTAAATCCAAACACAACTTATTAATACATCAATATCAATTATTTTTGGAAAGAAATATATTCATGGCAAATAGATTTGGATGAATGTTATAGGTTTTGCATTCATGTCTTCTTTTCATTTCTATCATGTTTCTTATGCTATTCTTTGAGGTCCTTGACAAGAGTTTATTACTAAAATATGTCATTGACTAGAATATTCGGGATGGGGCATGATATATTTTTTCTTTTGATTGTTGTTTGTGGGGTGTTTTTCGAGGAAGTCTCAAGAACCATTATTATGGGGTGTCTGTGATAAGAGCCTTCACACACCTATCAAGTATCTAATTGCAAAACATATTGCACTAGATAATTTTAGTTGTGATACGTCGCACATACCTCGACTCCAAATAACTATACCTAGATGGAAGGGAGAACATTCCTTGACTGATTATTTATGCAAGTGATACTTAGGTCATCTTGGTTTAATCATACCTAGATTACTGTCAAGCTTTCTGCATTAAAATCCATGTAAGCAACGCTCAGGTCATTCTTGTTCAATTATACCATGATGCTTGTGTTTCTTACAACATAGAGCTCAATGATGATAAAATCACAAAATATGATACAAGATGCCTTCAGTGGTTGTGGAATATTCACATTTAGTTCATTTTTAATTGCATATTACATTATAATGAGAATCATATTGTTACATTTAGATTAGTTGCATTATTAGTGCTTCATAAGGTATTCATTTTATAGGTTTATCCCTCCTTTAACCTATGTTTTCCATCTTATTCTTCTAACATGTCTTCTAGAGTCAAATATCTTGTTATTAATTAAATGGAGTACATTAGACATTACTAAAACATTTGCATTTCATTTATTAACAACATTTGCATGTCACTTAGTTGTATTTCATTGCATTTATTAGAAATTTGTCCCACTACACATTATCATGTAGATCATTATGTTCATAGTAGTGTCCACCATTCATTAATTTCATTTAGGGTTTATAATCATGACATTGTGTGTTTAAGTGCATTCATTATTACATTTCCTATTCCTTGGAATATGTATAGAATGTGAGTACATTATACAATCATCATTCATTTTCATTATACATTTCATTTAGTCATTTAAGTTGCATGTAGCATTGACTATTATATTTAATTTATCATAAGCATGCAAAAATTCACTTAGTAATCATGTAGCTATGCATCATTATTTTTCACTAATCTAATCATTTTTTGTACCATTGCATTTTATTCTCAATATACATAAATCATCAAGCATAACTCATCACATATGTGTAACATCATGTAGAAAATCATCGCACAATGCATATAAGTCATGTAAATACCATCATAAAATCGTATTGGGAACATATGCATAATATGATAGAAACATAGAAACATCATAGAGGTATAGGAATCTACATATCTACATAATAAACACCATGTCATAACATTATGCATGTAGATATGATAAGCACAAAATTATAGGATCAGAAGCATGTATATATACCTGCATAATGAAATTATATAGAATCATCCTACATGTGTCAATCCATATCATAAAAACCATAATCAAAAGAATCATGCATATGTCAGTCATAGAGTCCATCATATAGTGTCAATGCATCAAAATAATAAAAGTCCAAATGTCCTAATGTCCAATGATATCAAAATATAACTAGTGTATCTAAAGTCATAGTACAAAATTCCATGAAATATCCTCAAAAAATATCAGTATATACAGATTCAGATCCCTACATAGCATTGTCCCCAAAAGCAGATTGTCTCTGTCATCGTGACAATATAGAGGGACCAATATCCTCTGCACCAACTACACCTATGTCTGGTCTATGAGGACGTGATGTTATAACACCACTCTTAGTCTGTGCCTATTGTCTCTCAGCCCTAACTGCATAGGAGCTCTCTCTGTAACTCCCGAGCTATTGGTCATGAGGCACCACCTAGTAGTATGCATTCTTCAGTAGGTGATCTCCTTCCCAGCCAAGAGTATCAGTATGAGTGTCTTTGTCTGAGGTCCCAAGGATCTAGCAGTATCCAACTCATCAAGTAATGCCTTAGCCTCACCGTATCTCTCGATAGTGGTGTCCCTCACTCTAGTCACATCTTGAATTTGTCTTTGTAAGCTCTTAATCTGATCCTCTAAGTCAGGTACCTTATCTGCCTACATTTGTACCAAGACTAATCTGACCAGAAAATCATCTATATCCACCTCCTTTCCTCTCCCTATGCGTGATGTTGAACATAGGGATCATCTCCACTGATATCCATATGTACTATCTCATCTTGTATCTATGGCAAAACTTGACCCCGTCCTCGTATCTGTGCTGGAGGAGGCCTAGGTGCCTCTCCCTATACCTGTGCGGGTATGGGAGGTTGTAGTATGGGAGGTCCCTACTATTGTTGCACCTATTTTCTATCTCTCCCTCCTCTCCTAACTCCCCCTCATCCTCTGACCCGCACCTATGCACCACCACCGTCGTCACCATCATCATCTACTCACCTCCTCTTTCTATACAGTCTCTCCTCCTCCTCCTCCAAGGATGGGGTATCTCATCCAATGTTATCAATCTAGGGAAAGGATGATCTCACAAAAATGCTCATACTCTGCAGTCATGCCAGGATTAATAACACCGCTCCTCATGCTCCAAGCCTGATATGGTAATATCAAAAACTCCTCGCGGGTTGTTTCAAAAGAAACCATAGGACCCCACTCTTGTCACTCCTTGTGTGTCCTGGAAAATTCAGTCATCCCCTGATGACAAATGAACTGTCAGAGCACATGAGTGATAATTTGTCTATTTATGATATTTTGGGTTCATCTGATAAGCCACCGAGTCTGGAAGTAGTATCCCAACTAAGTCTCATCATCCCACTCCTCGCAGTCTAGGTACGATCTCCATATTACTAAGTCCAATGTGTCAAAAGCATGTCACCAATACACTAGCTTTCCTATCTTAGACTGTGATTGAATGGAAGCATACAAGAAAATGTAAGGCTATCCTGCACCTCTAAATCTCATGGCCATGGGTCGCGTAATGGCTATATGCTCTCATGCCCATACATGTAGTAAAGTCACTCCTATAGAGAGAGATGTTGAGCCATCATATATAAAATGATGCAAGTCATGGTATAGGTGCGCTAGTAGGCATACCTCCCAAGCAAATATGGTTCCCTCATCAACCATCCTCAATAGTGTCCCGCCCCATCCAATGGAAAACTCATGTGACCTCCAATATGACAAACATAACCCCCGATAGCTCCTGTAAGTACCACACTGGAAAAGGCTCATACAACATGACCATATCCTCCCAATTGATCTCTGATCCCTCAATCTCATCATCCCCAAATACCTCTCGACACTCTATTAAACCACCATGCTGATCATAATGAATTATCTCTCTTGTGATGGGTAATATAAGGATGTGATACACATCCTCAAGAGTCACCACTATCTCACCTGTGGCCAAGTGAAATGTGTTGGTCTTGAAAGGGTCATGGAGGAAAATAGTGCATGAAAGGGTCATAGAAGACATGATCATGTGATATATGCACTATTTTTCTTCATTTTTGTTCCAACAAGCTCTTCATCGTGAGATTGATCGACACCCATATAAAAAACAAATGAAAAGTTGATCAATCTCTCGAGGGGGCATGCTAGCATCTTATCTATGGGGGCAGGGGCAAACTGCTGAGACTGAATCTGTCTTTTAAACAATGCGACAAGCACATTATTTCAAAGAGGGGCAAAATGTGTAAACTAAAAAATGACATGAGTAATTAAGTAAATATTTATTATTTAATTAATAATCCTTTATGCTATTACTAAATAAATTATTTAATTTATTTAGTTAACTCACTTAGTCTATTCTCCTAATCCCAAGTCTTCTAATTACCCTTATTAAGTGATTTTCTAAAAATTACTTAATTACACTCATCATATGACTAGGTCATCCTAGTCCACTTAACATGACACATCACCCTAGGTTAAGATAATTATTTTATTTTATTTATTTATTAGCCTATTTTCTTTCAACCATGAGTCTTATTCTTAAGGGGTCAAAAAGGGGTATGTGGCCTTGAGAGACTTGGTCTCATGACCACATGTCCTCATAGGACTTGCTCCATGCCACCTTCCCTACAAACTAGTGGCTTGTCTAGTCACCTTCCCTGCAAATTAGTGGCTTGTCTAGCCACCTTGCATGGTCAAAGATGACTCACAGGGACACTTGTAAAAAGAGTCTTGTTGAGGAAAAAGGTTTGTCCTTCTTCCTCTCAAGAATCATGGAGAGACACTTGACATGTGTCTCTCCTTCCCTCATCACCCTCCTTGTCATTGTAGGAGGAACAATCCCCCTATTATTTCTCTCACATTCCAACTACTTCCACATTCCTCTCAACCCCTCTAACAAAGTCAATCTCCCCCTCAATTTGTCCCTCTTCCAATCTCAACCGTTTGATCTTGCCACATAGGCTCGAGGATCACAAAAAACTATAAAAAGGAGCAACTTTTCACATTTTTGAAATTAATTAGCAATCTTGGAGAATTAGTAAGATTGAGAATTTTAGAGAACTTAGCAATTTTATGAGCATTTTGAGCATTTGTGATAAGATCATAGCATAATCATATCATCTAGATTGTAGTATCATCATTATCTCTTAGAATCATCTTAGTTATTCATCCATTTTAAATCATAGCTTGTAGAGAATTTAGGATATCATTCTAAGTTGCATTGACATAACCACTACATTCTACACTTTGGAGGTATCTTGGTGAAGTTGGTTAAAATCTAAGAGCTCAAACTGAGAATTCAAAGCTAGGAGAACAATGGAGTCAAGCTACAAAAGGTGAGTGTAAGGTAAAAGTTGCATTTTTATTTATAATTGCTTTATCATATTTCATTGTGTTTGCATATTTAGATAGGATTTTAACTAATTAGTGAGCTAGTAATTAGATTCTATAGGTAGTTTAAATAATTTGCATACAGTGGGCAATGCAATACCCCATCTTAATCAATTATTTTCTTCATGCAACAAAGTAACATTCTAATTGAGACATCAATAGTATCAATTTAGTCTTCCATGTGGGCAATATAATACCCCATCTTAATCATTTCAAATCATTTTGAATATCAATTTTAATGTATATGTCACATACACATTCAAAAAGTATGAGCCCTCAATATACAAGGAAATGATACAACTAGGACAACAATACAACCTTAGATTTTTATTTACACAATTCCCTCAATAGAGAGTTTTTATATTAATTTGGTACATAGATATACACCTCTTCAATTAATGAGCTCATCATGTAAGCACAACAGTTCCTACTTCTTTGAGATCAAAACCAACCTCAAGCTATTTTCCATAAAACATTTGTCTCTAGTAGTAAAGCAAACCAAGTGCCATCCTTCCATGTTGAAGCTAGTAGTAATTAGAATGCCTAAATTGAAAGCTGGGAAAAAACCTCAATTAGACAAAAGAAACAAAAACAAAATTGTTCTTCCACTCTTTGGCAAGACCGTCGCTTGTCTACAACCCTTGTTTTAAAGAAATTCTCCCCTTCGGTTTTGATCTAAAAATTGTTGGTATCATCAAACTAAATAAACAAATTCAATGAATTTAAACTTGTTTGTGTTAAATTTAGATTGCTCTTGAATATGCATACTTTCTATTTCTACACCCAGAGCCTCCAATTGAGAATGATTATAGGGCTTCAACACAATTTTGTTTAGTAATTTGTGGTACAACATAAGAATCCCATCAAATGGGCATCCCTCAAAGTTTCTTAAAATAGACTATATCGCTTACTGATCCTTAAATTTGATTTGAACATGGTACTAAACTATACTTTTCTAACATTTAGAATATTAAAATGTATCTATGAGGCTAACAATATTCTCCACAAATGAAATATTCTACCATGTTCCATATTAACTTCCTTCTCACAACATATTTTATTCACAGGTATTGGGATTAGGTTTTCTTTCTCTTTGATGATTATATCTTGGGTTGAATTCTCTAAACATTATTATAAGAATATTATCGTTCAACTGCAAAAAAGCTTAATACTAGCATATGTATCTTCAACAATCCACATAAAACACATTGAAAGAAATATTTTTGAAATATCTATTCCACTTGTATATGTGACAAATAGATTTAAAAAATAGACAACTGAAAAAAGATATCTCTTCACACACACACACACACATCATCGACTCATATTAGGCTTTTTCATCATAGACAAATATTTTCTACTTTAAAAGTTGTTGGGTCTTTCTACTTTTATTATTGACTAAACTTACAAAAGGACAAGGTAAATAGTTAATGAATAAGTGGGTTTGATACTCTCTCCAAGGATGCAAAAACCACTTTTGGAAAAGAGTTGTCACGAAGATAAGTGTAATGATTAAGTATGCTACCCTTTAACAAACTCATAAAATATTTTTTTCTTATTGAGTGGTATTTAATGTTGACTATTAAAAACTTAAAATTTTGGTTTATTTTATAACTATTTTAAAAATGTATGATCATTTTGGCTTGTCTATTGTGCAACTAATTAAGAAATATACTTTCAATTTTACTCTCAAATTGGGAAATGGCTAAATAGCAAACTAAAACGTAATCCCTATGCCCAATGTCTATGTCTATACATCCGTGTCCATCCATCACCTGACAACAATTTGATGTTAAACTCATTGCATAGTCAATGGTACAATTGGAGGGAATATGCCAAATTACCTGACAAACGATTTGACATTAAATTAATTGCATCTTCAATGCTAAAATTGGAGAGAATATGCAAATTGCGAGCCGTATGGAAGGTATTTACTGCCATTAATTTGTTATGTTTTGGCGGAAAACTCTGTGCGTAAATATAAAAATGACATTTCACTTTGAAAGGATCATATTTTTGGGTGACATTTTAACACTGACAGAAATTTGTTACAAGCTATTTTTGTAAGCACCTGTATTTTATAATTTGTGTTTTTTTACCTCTCTTTTTGTTTGAGAGGGTGAGATTATAGAGTGTTTTTGTAAGCATGTATGTTGAAATTTTGTACAAAGATTTGAAAAGAAGACACTGTTCCGTGTTTGGGAGCAGAGAAATTTTACAAAGATTTGAGATGTAGCTAACAAGTATTTATATTTTGTAAAATAAATTTTATTTTAGTATATTCTTTAATTTAATTTTATTAGTTTAAAAATTCACCATTTTCTTTGTCTTTATATTCTCTCAATAAAAAGGGTTCTGGTTCTTCTTGCAAATCCGTTAGTGTTGCTGTGGTATTTTCTTCATTTGTCACCTGCAAACAACAACAATCACTAGGTTTTATTCTTATCTGTAAATGTTTCTCACCATTTTTATTAATTTGTTTTTCCTTAAATTTACACTTTTGCTATTTTAATTTTACAAATTTCAATAAGAAATAGATCATTCATACTCATAAAAAATCTATAATCCCTAGCTACAAATCCACTAAAACCCATTTAACAATGGAGATGTTCATTTTAAAATTACCCTTTCTAAGTGCTCAAATTTCCTTTATGTTTTATGGTAGTCTACATGCACTCAACCTCTCTCGAATGCATTCAAGCTATCTGAAATAAATCTCCAGTGCCTTATTTTAAGTAAGAAAAATTTACAGCTATCATCGGAAATCAAAATTAATTAAAAAAGCTCCATTTCCATGACTTTCTCTCATCCTTTAAAAAAAGACAAAAAAAACCCACTTTGTACATACACGACAACCATTCTTTGAAAAGCCGAAACAAAGCAGATCATAGGGATTTCAATCTCCAAATCTCTCATTAAACGAGAAGCCCACATCTCATTCAGAGACATAGAATTGAAAAGCGAGGAAGAAATGGAAGATAAAATAGATTTTCTTTTCTTATTATTTATTTTTTCTTACATTAAAAAAATTGATATTCTATTAATAAATAGCAAAGTATAATTTTTTTATAAAAATCAATCAAATAAATTGATGTTTCATAATTTTTTTATTTATTATTTATTTTCAATTAGTTAATAAATATGGATGAGTGAGATTTATATTAAGACATAATTGTTTTATAACCTTATGTATATTTAAATCTATTGTGATATTCTATTTGCCTATGCTATTATATTAGATAAATTTGATTTGTCCATACAATTAAAATTATTATAAAAATATTAAAAGTTGAATTATTTGAATATATATTATTTTATTATTTTGAAATGAGTTTTGACCAATTATAAAAAAAAAACCAATCATTCTTAGGTTAAGTAAAAAGTATTGGTGAAACTATTATGTGCATACCAAGTGATAATTGAAATGAAAAATATATGAAATAAAAATTTTGTTTGTTCTATATTTTTTTGTATAAGAATTTAAATAACGAGTTAATATTATATTTAATAATATTAAGGGTCATGTTTTTTCCTTAGAATTGTAAGGGAATAGAATGATTATAAAAAAAAGTAGTATGCTAAAAAACTATTTCCCTTATCTCTTTGTAATTGAATTCTAAATGTGGGAAAGATCTATAATTTTGAAAAATGAGTTATAAATCTAGGGTTTAGATTTGCAAGCACATGAATGATCACAATTAATTTTTCACTTGCAAACTTGAACTTTGGGCAAATGGGGATCTAGAGATCAAGAACATTTTTTTGATAATATTTATCACTTAACATGTTTAATACCCTATTTTGTATATTTTTTTGGAGAACTTAGTCGTAGGGTTCATATATAAAAGAAAAAAATACAGACATGTGACTTCAAACACTATATTTTGCTTCCACTTTGACTTGCATTTGAAACTATAACTATAATAGATGAAAAAAGTAAAATCAAATAATAGACATAAAACTATTTATAGTTTTAAAGCCAAACAATACACACAAAAACTATTTATATTTTCCAAAAACTCAAGGGAAATGTATTCACTCAAAGAATATAATTATGAATTTTGATCATGGATACTTTATTTTCTATGAGTTTTTCATACCAAGAATTTGTAAGCATAAAAGTAAAAGTTTTTCTAAATAGCACCTATCCAATATCTAAAAAGGAGAATAAACAAAACTTGCCCAAATAAGACCTAAACAAAAGTTAAATAGTGTGATGGATTATGGCTACGCTAAATGTAGTATTTTTTCAACTGAGGCTTTTACCAAGAAATATAAGAATTTAATAAAAATAATGAAAAGTCATCATTTCATAACATTTTTATTTATGTATTTGGGGGTTTTATTTATTTCTTTTTATTACTCTATCTTTTAATTCTTTGAGTTGTATATAATTTATTTCTTAATAATGTAATATTTAATGTATATTTATATTTATTTATAAATATTTTATTTTATTCTTAGTGATAGGATTTAATTTGGTTTAATATTCAATTATGTGTAGGTTTATGCTTCAATTTGGTTTAGATTATAGATTTAAATTTGTTTATGGTAAAGGTTCAGTTTGGTTTAGTTTTATTGTTAGGGTATACTACAGTTTATAATTAGGATTGATTTTGGTTTATTGTTGTGTTAGGTTCAAGATTTTGATTGAATTTGGTTCATTGTTATAGTAAGGCTTCAATTAGGTTTAAGGGTTGGATTAAAGTTGGCTTATTGTTAGGGTTCTTTTCTATTTATATTAATTATTAGGCTCAATTTGATTTAGTGTCACATTTAGGGTTGCATTTTGTTTTATGTTCAATTAGGTTTAGGGTTATAATTTAGTTTTGTTTAGTATTAGGTTTAGGGTTCGATTTTGTTTAGGCTTAGGATTTAATTTGATTTACTATTAGTTTTAGGGTGTTATTTGGTTTAGGTTTAGGCCTCATTTTAGTTAAATATTTAATTAGGTTTAGGGTTTGGTTCAATTCTAATTAGGGTTAGGGTTGAATTTTGTTTAATGTTAGTCTCAGGGTTATATTTTGTATAGGGTTAGGGTTAAATTTTATTTAGCATTAGTTTTAAATTATAATTTGATTTAGATTTAGGGTTCAATTTGGTTTAATGTTCAATTAGGTTTAGGTTTATGACTCAGTATGGTTTACTAGTCAATTTGATTTAGTGTTACAATTAGTATTAACTATACAATTAGAGCTAGGGTAAATATGAAAACATTGATTATAATTTAATAAATATTAGCGTTGCAAGTTCTGGTGTGGGGGTGATTTTGAATTGTAATATCACCCAATCGACTGTATTTGGATTGTACAGTTTTGTGTTATCGTTAGGGTCCAATCTCATTTATGATTTCAATCAAAGCTCAATATAGTTTTGTATTCAATCAGGTTAAGGATTAGGGTTTCATAAGGGTTAGATTCAATTTCTATTAGGATTTTATAAGGTTTAGGGTTCAATTTATTTTAATGTTTTTTATTAAGGAAAATAGGTTTTGATGGGTTCCTGAAACCCTACAAAGCTATATATTAAAAACCTAGAGCATATAAACATTAAGTATCAACCAAAATGAAACATGTAGTCCAAACAAAATAGTCCCAATAAATACAGAAAGCCAGGGACAAAACCCCTAAAAAACCAGGAAAATAAAACTAGGGGTGCAAATCAGGCAATGTCTCTGAGAATCTCAGCAACACGCATCTCCAGCTCGATCATTCTACCTGTAGCTTCTTTTAGGTCAGCCAACTCTTTATCAACTTCCTAGTTTTCCATCTTCTTAGTGGCCTCTCTTGTCCTCTTCTTATTTCCCTCTTCTGGAAACTTCTCCTTGTCACTATTCAGCGGTTGATCCTCCTTATTCCCTCTTTGCTCTTCAAATTTGTCAATGATCACCTTAATATTATCATTTGAAGCCTTTAGTATATTGTAGCTTTGCTCAGCTATTTTGACCATTGAGTCTTCAATGCTTTCGATTCTTTTATTCAGCTCATTCACTCTGCTATCCAGCTCCCTGTCCTCCGCAATGTTCTTGTTATTTTTTATTATGTTATCTTTCTCCATCTTGTCCATTCTTTTTTTCAGCTTGTAGATTTTGTAGAAGGTCCATTTCGTGAATTTGTAGCTATCAATGACACTATTTTTTGCATTATTCAGCACTTCCATATGAGGATCCTCCCTCACATTGTCACTAAGAATCACCAAAGCTGGATCAATTAACTCTTCCATCTAGATTCTTCCCTCCTTGTTCTCCTTAACCAAAGTCCTAACCATTTCTCTCTTTAACCCCATTTTAGCAGAGATCGTATCAAAATTCCTACAAACAAATTTCTTGTTTTTGCCAGTAATGCTGCAGGTGTAATGATCTTCCCCATATTCCACAAAACCTTGACTCTGATCATCCTCCTCATTACCCCTCCCTTGACTATCCTCTTTTTCGTCTCTCTCCTCTTGTATATTTTCCTGACTGTCCTGCCTCTCCTCCTGGGTTTCCTCCTTAATCTGATTCCCTCTTTTGAACCTCGTTGCCCTCTTCCCTGAGCTTGCCTCCTCATTCTGAGCTGACAATTTGATTGTTATCTTCCTCTTTACTTATGTCTTCCCCTACTTCCCGCCTTGTTTCATTTTACCTCTTATCCAGAACTCTCATTCTCTGTTTCCATCCCATCCACATTTTTTTTATACTCCCTATCAGAGGAGATCTCAATGTGCTATTTTAAAGACTCCATTTTAACTCTTTTCTTCCCCTTCTTCGTCTGTAGAGGCTCTTCCTCCTCAGTTTTCGAGTGCATATCTCAGCTGTCCTCAATATCAGAGGGGACAGAATCCTCACCCGAACCCTCCTCAAATTCATTATTTCCCTCCTCCATACATTTAATTTCCTTCCTCATAGTTTGAGCTTTAAAGTACTCATAAATTAACAACAATAAACCCTCATGGAAAGCTAGGTTGCTAATGTGTTTCTCCTTATAGCCATTAATGTTTTCATTGATGGATGAATATAGGAAGAAAGGAATGGATATCTTTGCCCCATACCTAAAATGGTTGAGTAGCATGAAGTGGTGAGTGCTGATGCGGTCAAATCTCGTATCCAGAGAGATGAATTTGATGATAGCCCGCAACACGAATCTCCACAATAGCTTGATTGAGATCGGCTGGTAGAAAGTGCCCTTCTTCACAAGTGCTTTCTTTTCCTCTGCATTTTTAACAAAATCCATCAGAGCTTGACTAGAAATCTTCCTATCCCTATAAAATTTCTTCCCAATGATGGGAATACCAGTCACAACCGACACAATTTCCTCCGTCACCATGAAATCCACCCTGTCAATTTTCACCTGCCCTTCATTCCAGCATTTCACCATCATCTTCATAACCAAGGGCTTCCACCCATGAAGACACTCAATGAAGGTAGTCACTTCACCCTTTTTCAAAATCTCCCAAACCTTGGATCTTCGTCACCATTTTTTAGTTTCCTTCTCTGGTTCCCTCCTATGCCTTTCACCCACCATCTCTGCAATTTCTCTGCCTCCTCTGTTTCTGGTATAATTCCCACTAAAAGCCCTCTATTTCAAAGTGATATTGATTTGATGTTTCGAGAGACTTCTTTTTTCCTCGTGAATGTTATAATCAATTTTATGCCTCCAAGTGTGCCGACGAGATGATAAAATGATAATCCCTCTACCTCTCCTGTACTTGCACATCATTCGGTGATTCTTCCCCCATCTGTCATAACTCTTCATAATTATCATTTAATAACTCTGAGTATGCCCAAAAATCAATCACTTTCAATGATACCTAAGATTTCTGGTGGTAAATTATTCCCTTCATTCCACCTTTTAACTCCCTCACTTTTGACTCCCATATTTGCTAGCCTGTCTGCCACCTGGTTGGCTTCCTGGTATTCATGTGCCACATGGACCTGATCGAATGTTTTGAGGATTTGTCTACACTCCCCAATTATGTTCTCAATTGTCCACACAGGCTTGTTCTTTTCATTTAAGGAATCTATGATTTTCTTTGAATCCCCCTCTAACCACAAATTCTTGATCCCCATTTCCCGGGCTAGCCTTAAGGTGTGGTGTGAAGCACTTGCCTCAAAATAATGGTTGGTTTGTGACCCCAATGGGGAAAATATAGTATAAATACCTTTTCCATGTGAGTTCCTTATGATTCGTCCCACACCCACCATCCCAGGGTTACCCTTTGCAGCCCTGTCAAAATTAGCTTTGAACCACCCTTCCGACGGTAATGTCCATCTGCAATCCATTCTCTTTTTGGTATTACTAGGCCCATTGCTATGAAGTGGACTGATACCTTTGCTATTAGTGTAGTTTTCCATGAGGGCATTTGATATTTTGTGGGCAACATACTTAGCAGAGGTAGCCTTTTCCCTAAAGATCCTATTATTTCACTCCTTCCACACTCCCCAGCATATGTGTTGCATTGCCCAAGGCCATAGATGATTACCTCTCAACCCCTAATTCCATTGGTCAAAGAGCTCAAGAGTTGTGTTGGGGAAACACCAAGATGTCTCAAAAAAAGATAGGAAATGATGCCATATTTGTCTGGTGAAGTCACAGTGGATAAACAAGTGGTCCACATTCTCACTTTGATTTTTGCATAGAATACATCTATTGGGAATGTGTTGTCCTCTCTTTATTAGGTTATCCATAATCAAAAAATTATTTTGGAGCATTGTCCAGAAAAAGATGTTGATCTTAGAGATAATACTAGGATACCAGGCCTTGACCCATATGGGGATAGTATCAATGTGTTGCATGGTTTCATATCCCGAAGCCATTGTGTAGATACCATTAGTAGTTTCCCCCCAAACAATAACATCTTCATTGAGAGAGAGGGGTGTGTGACCAATTTTGACCATAAGAGGTTTAAGGTCCTGGGACACCTCGGTTAGGTTCACCCATCCATTGTTGATTCTGTAGTCACTAACTATATTGCCATATCTTTCAATGCAATATTTAGGATTTCATTTGGTTAAGGGTTGGGGCTATATATCAATATATTTTAGTATTAAATAAGTTATTTTTAATTGAAAAGTGCTACCAAGGGGGTAGCCCCCATTTATTTAAAATAAAAAACCTATTATAGTAAGTCTAACATGATGCCTTCACTGATCTCAAAGGCCTCACTCAAAGAGAGCATCAAATGTAAGGGTGGGGCTATGACTCAATTTAGTTTCTGATTGGAATTAATATTTATTTACAATTATGAATAATTTAGATTTATGATAAGGGTTCCTTTTGGTTTATAATTAGGGTTCATTTAATAGTGAACCCTATCACCCCAACCCTACTTAAACCCCAACTATAACAAAACACTACCCATGAACATATTTGAATGCTAATCATAGTTGAGTTTATGATCTAAACATATTTTATCCCACATTATAATCCTAATTAATCCCTAACTATAATATAGAAACCTAACCCTAATTACCCATAATCATAATTGAAAGTTAGCTCTAATTGAATCTTCACCATAACCCTATCTGATACCTATTTATAACCCTACTTAAACTCTATCATTAATCCTTAGTAAACCATACAAATAACCATAACCCTAGTTAATCCATAACCCTAACGAAACCTCAATCGATATCCTAACCCCAAAAAAATCATAAAGACTTATTTCTAACTCAAACTGTTATATTAATTTGCAATTGTAACCCTTAATAAACACTAACCCTAATCGAACCATAACCCTAATTAAATCCAAAATCTAATTTAATATAATCTCATGGTTTAGGATTATGAATCAATTTAATTTAGGATTATGATTCAATTTGGTTTATTATTAGGATTATGGCTCAAATGTATGTAAATATGAGAACATTTCTTTTTCCCATATTTATATTGATTTAAGATGATTACTTTTATAGTATACTATAATGAAGGAATAATTAGATGAAATATAGAGAAAAACAATTTATACGACATCTTACTAATTTTGAAATTAAAAATAAAATGTATAAGATTTAACTATTGATTAAATAAATTGTCAAGTGTTTTTTTACTAGAGTCTTTTTATTCATTCTGAAAAAAGCTTCACACTCTTCCTTATAAACCACATTTATATCTATTTGTAGTCATTTGAAAGCTAGTCCATAGTCATACATAGTGAAGCGAGTTGTTTCCTCATTTTCGATACCAGAAATCAGGTATTGAATTTATTTGCAATGTTTATTTTTCAATATTTTGCTTCTACAAATATCCTAGGTTTACACAACCATCATGTGATCTATTGTCACATAATATCTTCATAGACATCCATTATCCATTAATTTGTAGTTGTCTCTCATCTCCAAGATAAGTTTTACTTTCCTATAGGATCATCCCATGAATTTGTCACCTCTTCATAGAACAAACTATATTATTAAAGATATAATGGCATCAATGTAGTTTTTCATGCATGTTTTGACAAGATAGAAAGTCACTAACCATATTAATATTGTACAGAATGAGTAGAGGATGGAAATGGGAATCACTCATTCGATTAGATGTGCAAGACATTCCCAAAAAAAGAAATTATTTTTCAATGGATGATCTTGAATGGACACCTATTGGAAATGAAAATGTTCAGTAGCTAGAATTATGTGCTGCTATCCCTCTTGGGAGACTCACTCAGTTTATCAAAGGAGAAGGTTTTTTGCAGGATGACACAGAGACAACGTTTATACGCAAAGTGCATAGAGAGCCCAAATTGGAAAACCCTACTAACCATCATACCATTATGTATTCAAGCTATGCCTAGATTTATTATAACAATTAAGCATACCATATTTTATATTTTCTATTTATCACATCAATTAATATGTAATTTTATATATGTATAAACAAACATCATTATGCTTTTGGGCCTGAGGATAATAGAAACAAACCTAAAAACATGAAATATATGAAAAGGATACAAAGGTTTGTACAGAAAAGGGGTTGTCAAACCCACTTTCATGTTAGAGTTATGAAATAAAAAAAAAATTTGTTCTATATTTTTTTGTGTAAGAATTTAAATAACGAGTTAATATTATATTTAATAATATTAAGGGTCATGTTTTTTTCCTTAGAATTGTAAGGGAATAGAATGATTATAAAAAAAAATAGTATGCTAAAAAAATATTTTCCTTATCTCTTTGTAATTGAATTCTAAATGTGGGAAAGATCTATAATTTTGAAAAATGAGTTATAAATCTAGGGTTTAGATTTGCAAGCACATGAATGACCACAATTAATTTTTGACTTGCAAACTTGAACTTTGGGCAAATGGGGATCTAGAGATCAAGAACATTTTTTTGATAAGATTTGTCATTTAACATGTTTAATACCATATTTTGTATATTTATTTGGAGAACCTAGTCGTAGGGTTCATATATAAAAGAAAAAAATACAAATGTGTGACTTAAAAAACTATATTTTGCTTCCACTTTGACTTGCATTTGAAACTATAACTATAATGGATGAAAAAGTAAAATTAAACAATAGACATAAAACTATTTATAGTTTTAAAGCCAAACGATACACACAAAAACTATTTATATTTTCCAAAAACTCAAGGGAAATGTATTCACTCAAAGAATATAATTAATTAAGTCGATAGGCTTTTCCTCCGGAGCAGACTCACGACCGTACGTGAATTTATTGTCTCACACTCAGATTTATTGTCTCACAATTGAAAATAGTTTACTGATCATGGAAAAATGGTTTCTCATTCCTAATTTATGGTTTTTGATTTTTTTTCATGGATTTCTTTTGCCACGCCAGAATACACTCCAGCCATCACGTGGTTTAAAGTGTTCACAGTGTGATTTTGCCAACTTTGTACACCCCCTCTGTAGTTGCGTAGAAATTTAGTAACCTCACGTTGTTGGGAAATTAATACCTACAAATGGGAGCCACTACTTTTTTGTTTCTTCTTTTTCTTCCTGGCTCTCAAAACCCGAGACACAGTACTACGCACCTACTGTATACACCAAAATTTATCTTTTTCTGAAGTTCATTTTCACCTAATATTGTCAAGTTCTCTGCAACACTAAATGTTTTCATCAACTCTAGCAGAGTCCGTTTAGAAAATGACAGCTTAGCCGACAAATAAACAAGAAGAAATGATCTTTTGAATCCTTAACATCATGCACGGGGAGAGTTTTTCATTGCACTGACATATTCTCCCTGAAGAACTTTCCAGCCTCCATGCCTGTAGAGGTCTTCACTTATCAATTTCTGTCAAAATATTTTAAGGCAAGCAAATGGTCTATTATTTGTCATTAGAAATGTGGACAGGAATTTTGAACAGTGGGAGAATAAATTAATGGCCTTGGAAGTGTTCTGTGTTTTTTTCTTGCTCTGGTATTCAAATTCGTCGCATGGAGGTGCGATAATGGTGTGGAGCCATTAGAGTTTTTCGAGCCTTTCATGAAATTTGGGTGAAGTGGCCTGGGGCTTGAGAGATTTAGGTTTTTATTTTCCATTAATTTCCTAGGATTCTGAGGCTAGATTTGACAAAATGTGTCTTTTTGATAGTACATATCTTCTCCAGGAAGAGGCCATGCGATGTGCGGTTTTAGAAGTTAGGGTTTGAATATGCTTTTCAAAAAATGAAGTTTGGATAAAGCCACAAAATTTCCCTGATGCTTTTGAGACATTTCCTTGAGCTTGTGGCTTGAAGCAGGGTTTCTTTCGAGGTGAAGGTGCGTCTCATTATGTTATTGGGGAGGAATTTTCCAGCGCTCATTTTTTTAAAACTCTTTATGAGCTTTGAAATGTGAAGATCCAACTTTTTAAACTCTTGGGATGATGTACTGTGGATTTATTAAAAAAATTTCATGTTTAATGTGTTTTTTTAAGGTCTTATGATTTTGGGCTTGTTTGACATTAGGGTTTAGTTTATTTGATATTTATTTAGTGATAGACAAGGTTCAAAGGCAAGTTCCAGATTAAGCTTCTCTAGTTAGAATTTGGTCTAGTGGAGAGGGATACACTGTAGTGAATCTCATGACCCATCTATTGTGTTGGAAAATGTTAATTTCTCCCATGCAGTAGTTCAAACTGAACTATAAAAGAAGTCTTTTTGTTAGATTCTATTCACGTGCGCCAAAAATAAGGAATCCCTAAGCTCAGTTTTTGTTGAAAACTATTTCTTGGAATCAGTTAAATGATTTTCTTGTTTATGTTTCCCTCAACAGAACTGCAATTTATTCGCTAAAGTTCTTCATTAACTGTCATTCATCTCTCCTATTTCTCTCCACATCTGAGTTTGTTAGGAAGGAGTCTTTAGTTTTGTCCTTTGATTATGAGTTTGATTTTCATCAAATCCTCTATGTAGAGGCCTGTAATGTAATCAGTTTAACGGGGATCAACAAAATATATGTTTCTCTTGTTGTAGCATATTATTTTGTATTGTATTTGATTTTATATTGTAGCTAGTTGTAGGAGGAATTTCCCGAGCCTCGAGAACAATGGAAGTCAAATAGTCTCACCTTAGCATACCTAATAAGAAGGCTTTTCATACCCAACGACAATGTCACAGGCTGGAAAATATTGGAAAATTTATTGGCCTTTTCTTGGTTAAATATTTTTTTTGTTTTTACGGTTCTACTGTTGTCTCTCTTGTTGATTCAAGGTAGTGCAACTAAAACAAATGTTCAATGCTTGAAAAATTTAAAGAGGAATTTGATCGATCCTAATGATTCTCTTTCTACCTGCAAGTTTGAAAATATCTACAAGGGGCATATCTGTGACTTTGTAGGAGTGGACTACTTGCATTCAAACAAGAATAGGGTTTTGAACATCAAGCTTCCTGCCATGAATCTGGAGGGGGATTTTCCTATAGGTTTTAATTATTGCACCACAATGATAGGATTGGATCTCTCTAACAATAAATTTACAGGGTTGATACTTGGAAACCTCTCAAAATGGCTTAAATATATGACTTTCTTAGATCTTTAGGCTATTTACCTTTACATATCTTTTTGTCTTGTGAAACATGTCTTGGTATTACTGATTTTAAATATAACTGTAAATATTGGAGCCTATAAGACAAGCAAATTTATTTAGTTAAAATAGTTAAAAAAAAAGATTAAAGAACTTGTATTACCAATATTTTCTATTAAAACTATGAACATTGAGTTTAGTTCCGATAAAATGTTAGCTTCTTACCATCGAATATGTTTGTTGAATATGTGAGATCACAGGCTTTGATACCAATTATCCATCATAAAAATTTAAAATTTTGGTTTCAAATGCATTTGCTCAGTCCTCATCTGACCATGAACAACGGCCTAAACTTTTATATCTCTCTAAGTCTACTTTACTTTTACACACTTAGAAAATTGCCTTGTCTTTTTGGATCAATACATACACATTCATGTTCATGATTACTTACATTCATTGTAGAGCTTGTAATTTCATGTATCAATTTGTTAATGCTATTCCAAAAGGTGTTTCATTGATGGTATTTTTGTATGTGATTTGACCAAAGTTATAGTATATGCAAGATTAGCAAAATGTGTGGAAGTCACTGTAGGATTTTGCAAACATGCAAATCCACAGACCCCGAATACACCTGCATGCAAGAACCTGATACAAAGTAGAAGCAAAGATGAAAAAGCTGAAGAACTCAGAAGTTGCTCAGAAAGAGAGAGCGAAATTTTAATCTGAATTAATGAAAGACAAAACAAAGTTCAACCTTATAAAGGTGAACAAACCCTAAAAGCTAAAAGCTAGGTTGCGCATTATTAATTAATAACTAATTAATGATGCACCTAAGAGAAAGCATAAGCTAAAAGAGTAATAATACTCTAACAGTCACCACCCTTGTGATCAGCAACAACTAGCTCGAGCTTTGTCTCAAGGCTCTCCCCATCCTCCAGTCTTTGTTCGCTATGCAATGGACAATTTGTCCAACCTTAGCGGTTGTATTGCCATGGTAGTTGCACTAATGAGTCTGACCCAAATACGGTTTGTAGTTTTACGCTTTTACGGTTCATTGGAATTATATTTTCTATTTCGTGTAGGAAACAACAACAACAATATTTGGAGGTAAGTTCGGTATTTCTAAAGGATTTTGAAGTTATTTCATTGAGTTTTGCCTTCTAAATATTGAATTTGAATGCATTGATAAACTTTTAGAATGTATGTTTCTGGATTGAATTGTGTAAATTTGTTTGCATCAAATAAATTTACAAAGTTAAATCCAGAAACATACATTCTAATAGCTATGCACTATGGAAATCTAATGTCTTCTATTGATAAACTTACTCAACACTCAAAAGAGAGAGCTTAAAAATTACCATAGATTTGAATGTATTAATATTTTTAGATTTGATTTCTTTCTTTAGAAGATTTTTTCATCAATGCCATTTAAATTATGGCTAAACACATTGGGCTCTTAATATGTATGGATCAATTCATCAAAGAGATTTGAGATAGAATTACCTATAGAATAAGAGCATTTATATCGCAATCACAAATTATTATTACTTTCTTTTAACAAAAAAAACTATTCTTTTCAACCTCATTTTCACAATTAAAATTTATCTTTGATTTTGTATCCTATTGGTGTATCCCTTGAAACTCTTTAGGTGCAAGTGCTAGTTATGAATTTTGATCATGCATACTTTCTTTTCTATGATTTTTTCATCCCAAGAATTTGTAAGCATGAAAGTAAAAGTTCTTCTAAATAGCACCTATCCAATATCTAAAAAGGAGAATAAACAAAACTTGCCAAAACAAGGCCTAAACAAAAAGTTAAAAAGTAGTGTGATGGATTATGGCTATGCTAAATGTAGTATTTTTTCAACGGAGGCTTTTACCAAGAAATATAAGAATTTAATAAAAATAATGAAAATTCATCATTTCATAACATTTTTATTTATGTATTTGGGGTTTTTATTTATTTCTTTTTATTACTCTATCTTTCAATTCTTTGAGTTGTATATAATTTATTTCTTAATAATTTAATATTTAATATATATTTACATTTATTTATAAATATTTTATTTTATTCTCAGTGATAGGATTTAATTTGGTTTAATATTCAATTATGTGTAGGTTTATGCTTCAACTTGGTTTAGATTATAGATTTAAATTTGTTTATGGTAAAGGTTCAGTTTGGTTTAGTGTTAGTGTTAGGGTATACTATAGTTTATAATTAGGGTTGATTTTGGTTTATTGTTGTGTTAGGTTTAAGATTTTGATTGAATTTGGTTCATTGTTATAGTAAGGCTTCAATTAGGTTTAAGGGTTGGATTAAAGTTGGCTTATTGTTAGAGTTCTTTTCTATTTGTATAAATTATTAGGTTCAATTTGATTTAGTGTCACATTTAGGGTTGCATTTTGTTTTATGTTCAATTAGGTTTAGGGTTATAATTTAGTTTTGTTTAGTGTTAGGTTTAGGGTTCGATTTTGTTTAGGTTTAGGATTTAACTTGATTTACTATTAGTTTTAGGGTGTTATTTGGTTTAGGTTTAGGCCTCATTTTAGTTAAGTATTTAATTAGGTTTAGGGTTTTGGTTCAATTCTAATTAGGGTTAGGGTTGAATTTTGTTTAATGTTAGTCCCAGGGTTCTATTTTGTATAGGGTTAGGGTTAAATTTTATTTAGTGTTAGTTTTAAATTATAATTTGATTTAGATTTAGGGTTCAATTTGGTTTAATGTTCAATTAGGTTTAGGGTTATGACTCAATATGGTTTACTGGTCAATTTGATTTAGTGTTACAATTAGTATTAGCTATACAATTAGAGCTAGGGTAAATATGAAAACATTGAGCATAATTTAATAAATATTAGTGTTGCAGGTTCTGGTATTGGGGTGATTTTGAATTGTAATATCACCCAATCGACTGTATTTGGATTGTACAGTTTTGTGTTATGGTTAGGGTTCAATCTCATTTACGGTTTCAATCAAAGCTCAATATAGTTTAGTATTCAATCAGGTTAAGGATTATGGTTTCATAAGGGTTAGGATTCAATTTCTATTAGGATTTTATAAGTTTTAGGGTTTAATTTATTTTAATGTTCAGTTAGGTGTTGTTTTAAGATTTAATTTATTTAACTACCAAGGTTAGGATTTCATTTGGTTAAGGGTTGGGGCTATGTATCAATATATTTTAGTATTAAATAAGTTATTTTTAATTGAAAAGTGCTACCAAGAGGGTAGCCCCCATTTATTTAAAAGAAAAAACCTATTATAGTAAGTCCAGCATGATGCCTTCACTGAGCTCAAACGCCTCACTCACAGAGAGCATCAGATGTAAGGGTAGGGCTATGACTCAATTTGGTTTCTGATTGGAATTAATATTTATTTACAATTATGAATAATTTAGATTTATGATAAGGTTTCCTTTTGGTTTATAATTAGGGTTCATTTAATAGTGAACCCTATCACCCCAACCCTACTTAAACCCCAACTATAACAAAAGACTACCCATGAACATATTTGAATGCTAATCATAGTTGAGTTTATGATCTAAACATATTTTATCCTACATTATAATCCCAATTAATCCCTAACTATAATATAGAAACCTAACCCTAATTACCCATAATCATAATTGAAAGTTAGCTCTAATTGAATCTTCACCATAACCCTATTTGATACCTATTTATAACCCTACTCAAACTCTATCATTAATCCTTAGTAAACCATACAAAATAACCATAACCCTAGTTAATCCATAACCCTAATGAAACCTCAATCGATATCCTAACCCCAAAAAAATCATAAAGACTTATTTCTAACTTAAACTGTTATATTAATTTGCAATTGTAACCCTTAATAAAAACTAACCCTAATCAAACCATAACCCTAATTAAATCCATAATCTAATTTAATATAATCTCATGGTTTAGGATTATGAATCAATTTAATTTAGGATTAGGATTCAATTTGGTTTATTATTAGGATTATGGCTCAAATGTATGTAAATGTGAGAACATTTCTTTTTCCCATATTTATATTGATTTAAGATGATTACTTTTATAGTATACTATAATGAAGGAATAATTAGATGAAATATAGAGAAATTTTTTTTATACGACATCTTACTAATTTTGAAATTAAAAATAAAATGTATAAGATTTAATTACTGATTAAATAAATTGTCAAGTGTTTTTTTACTAGAGTTTTTTTATTCATTCCGAAAAAAGCTTCACACTCTTCCTTATAAACAAAATTTATATCTATTTGTAGGCATTTGAAAGCTAGTCCATAGTCATACATAGTGAAGCGAGTTGTTTCCTCATTTTCGATACCAGAAATCAGGTATTGAATTTATTTGCAATGTTTATTTTTCAATATTTTGCTTCTACAAATATCCTAGGTTTACACAACCATCATGTGATCTATAGTCACATAACATCTCCGTAGACATCCATTATCCATTAATTTGTAATTGTCTCTCATCTCCAAGATAGGTTTTACTTTCCTATAGGATCATCCCATGAATTTGTCACCTCTTCATAGAACAAACTATATTATTAAAGATATAATGGTATCAATGTAGTTTTTCATGCATGTTTTGACAAGATAGAAGGTCACTAACCATATTAATATTGTACAAAATGAGTAGAGGATGGAAATGGGAATCACTCGTTCGATTAGATGTGAAAGATATTCCCAAAATTGGAAATTATTTTTCAATGGATTATCTTGAATGGACACCTATTAGAAATGAAAATGTCCAGGAGCTAGACTTATGTGTTGCTATCCCTCTTGGGAGACTCGCTCACTTTATCAAAGGAGAAGGTTTTTTGCAGGATGACACAGAGACAACGTTTATACACAAAGTGCATAGAGAGCCCAAATTGGAAAACCCTACTGACCATCACACCATTATGTATTCAAGGTATGCCTAGATTTATTATAACAATTAAGCATGCCATATTTTATATTTTATATTTATCACATCAATTAATATGTAATTTTATATATGTGTAAACATATATCATTGTGCTTTTGGGCCTGAGGATAATAGAAACAAACCTATAAACATGAAAAATATGAAAAGGATACGAAGGTTTGTACAGAAAAGGGGTTGTCAAATCCACTTTCATGTTAGAGTTATGTATGGTAGACCAAATGTTGCTATTGTTACATATAATGAATTTACTCATCAAGATGTTAATGGTGAATTTTGTCATGGAAAGAATGACCCTTCTAGAGATCCACAGACCAGTCTTGCACCAAGACTATCAAATAAATGTAAGTCATACATTGAGTCCTTATTGATAATGGGTGTAGGAATTGACACCATATGCGAGCAACATTACTCAGACCATGGTTTGATAGAGTTGATGAATAAGAGAGATACATGCTTACTAAGGAAAGATGTATTGAATGCATGGAAAAGAGTATGTCCTGTTCGATCACAAAGAAATGAAGATGATGCAAAAAGTGGTAGTTTGTGGCATGTAGAGGAGAAAGATAACTTCTTATTCTACAAAACACCAAGCACCATGGGAGATGTTTCATTCATTATAGGCATCCAAACACATTGGATAAGAGAAATGATGGTGAAACATTCACATAACTCTATTATTGCAATGGATGCAACATTTTCAACCAATAAATATGGTACATAAGTATAGAAATCTTAACTATATTTATAGATTTTATTTTTCTCATTGATTTATTTTATTTGAACATATTAATTTATTAATGATAAATTCATGTGCAGCATGAGTTATATACATTGCTTATTTTTGATGAAAAAGAGGCTGGTGTACCTATTGCATGGGCAATATCCTCGAGAAATGGAGTTGATGATATAAATGAATGGCTAACCGAGGTTTATAGACAAGGAAGCAATTGAAAGCAGACTGGCATGTCAATGCATTCACAACAGATGATGCTAGTGCAGAAATTGAAGCTATCAAGTTTTTATTGGTCTTAATTTCTATATTTAAACTAAAATTAACTCAATTTAATGTCATGATTTATGATGTAAACTAGTTTTAATTTTGGATTCATTTTGTTAGAATGTTATTGATAAACTTTTACAATGTGCAACTCGCAGATTATCTTTTAATTGCCAAGTACTTTTATGTATTTGGCCTGTGCACAGGGCATGGCTAAAAAATGTGTATAAGTAAGCAAATATTTAATCAAAATATGTCAATCATCACTTGTTTGAACATGTAATTGATATTATCTTTTACAATATAGGTTCGCAAGCAATAGGGATGTTGGACAAACATGTTTGATAGATTGGGTGACATAATGCATGCAATGAGTGATAATGAAAACATCACCATTCACTTAATAGCAAAATTCATGGAGGAATTCAAAGAAGAGAAAAATTTCATTAATTATTTTCAAAAAACTTGGTGCCATGATGAGACCCGTATTGGTAAGTTTGTCAAACCTTTCAAATTTGTATATTTGTATTTACACCATTTATATTTTATTGTTTGTAGTTAGTAAGATATTTTTATGATTGTTTGTATAGCATTGTGGGCAAAAAATCTTTGAAATTTCCCTCATGCCAATCAAGAAACTAACGCATCTATAGAGTCATATCATTTCCATATCAAGAGCCATTATTTAAGTGACTGTGCCAAGAAATGCACCAGGAGAATGGATTGGCTTATTCATACGCTTCTTCGTAGGATAGAGCTATTTTATAGAAATAAAAGATATTTAAAGTTATATGGGTTTCTCACTAACTTTAAAAAAGAAAGATATTATAGAACTGCACTAGAGAGGTAAAAAACAATACTAGATTCAAATTGTTATCCTTATGATATCCCCAATACATACAAAATAAGAAGCCAATCTGTTCCTATGAAGTGGTACATTGTTAGAAAATTTGGACCAGATTTGCACGTGTGTGATTGTCAATGGGAACAAAGAGGAAACACATGCAAGCATGTGTTGAAGATATTAGATCTTTTAAAGAGAAACCAAACAAATGAGCAAGATCATGTTCTCAGTAAGTTTCTTCTAACATTTGAGTATTCAATCTATATTTTCAAATATTATTTTTTTCTCTTAACTAACAAAAAAGGTCATTGAATTACAGATGGTGTTACTCCATTGGTTGATGGTGATAATAATGTTGGAGTGAGTTCTAGTCATAAGAATAATATCACCGGTAATGTTTATTTAGCTTTCATAGTAAAATAAATATTTTTTTTTATGGTTCTTAAACTTAATAAATTATTACTTGAATTACAGATGTTTGTAATCCATTAGAAGATCAAGATGTGATTGGGGTTGAAAGTGGGCAAGATCAAAGAACTGGTAAATTTGAATGTCATAATTTTTTAATAAAAATATTGATTTTTTCATATTTTTTTTAACTTAATCGTTCTTGTTTTATTATAGATGGTTGGAATTTATTGGGTCCTTCCAACGATGACTATCAAAGTGTTGTTGATTATATGAATTCAGTACTCCAAAATCTACCAATGAGAGAAGATGTAAAACTCATTTTTATTGAATGTGTTAAGAGATTTAAAAAAGATTTCCATGCATTTATTTCTTCCTCTTCAAAGTTTACATCAATCCCTGGTATAGAGAACATGCCCATGAGACGAATATCACCATGGTTTAGTCCAACCAAAATGCGCAAAAGACATGGTGTTCATCAAAGACGTCATGACATTCATCAAGAATCAAATGAAAGAGTACTAGAGCAGGAAGAATTTCAATTCTCTTCTATAGCTCATAGAAAAAAAAAAGGGTCTTAAATCGTTCGAGCATAGCCATACAAGTAGAAACAATACTGTCCTGGAACAACATGGTCAATACATTTTTTCTAATTTTTTTTTAGTATTTTTCATAACAATAATTCTTCCTCTTATTTCATATGTAAAAATATGTGATTGTAGCTTTGGAGGATTGAGAGAATACGCGACAACATCGATTGCCCTTCTCTATTGATTTGAACCAATCAAAAATAGATGAAATGCAAACTATAGATGGTAATTTTTTAATTATTAAATATGTTAATTCATTAATTGTAATATTTCAAAAAAAAAAATTTCTAATCTATTTTCTATACTTAATCAAATAATTAGCATGTACAATTTGTGAAACTCAACCATCATCAACTATTGGTGTTGCCCCCAATCAAAAATTTCAGCAAAGGATTCCAGGTAATGAAGAATATCAATATTACTTACATTAACTACATATTATACTTCTACAGTTAAGGATTTAACTATGTTGATTAATTAAATATACATGTCATTGCAAGTTTAGATGATGAGAAGAATAGTGGACAACATACAGTACCATTTTGTATTGATCTTAACCAAACACCAGGAACAACAAATGCAACGCAAACTAGTGAAGGTAAAATTTTATTAAATTATTTTTCTTACAATTTTGAAACATAAATATATAGATTTATTTTCTAACTAAAGCATGTTATGTGCAGGTTTTAATGACAATAGTATGGAGAATTATGATCAACACTATTAAAAATAATCAATATAGTTTACTTTTTTTTCAATGTTTTGATAGTCTATTGTATACCTAATGCCACAATGATGATTGGAGAGGAAAGAGACTATTTCAATGTGTAAGTTTAATTACCTTCAATTTTGACAATGAGAGCTTGGATGGAGTAGCTTGAAAATTCACAATAGATTCATCATTTATATAGAAACTTGATGTATAACATTCAGCCATGAAAACTTATACAATTATGGATGTTCTTGATTTTAACTTATTTGAAGACAACAATAGTAGATGAAGTGACCTCAACTAGAGGAGATGAAATGTCCCTAGTCATGGAAACAACAATATATTGAGGGGTGGAAAATATATGGCTGCGTTCTCAGCAGAGTGGCAGAGCGGAAAATGTGGAAAGGGTGCAGGTCGCGTTGCCAGGGAGGAGGATGTCAGAGATGCTGCAGGTGTGAGGATCGGTGTTGGAAGAAATGGTAATGGGTTTCAGGATTCACTTCGCATTTTTTCATCCACACCCGTTGTACAACCAGTCATGAATGTATCCCTCCCAATTTCAGAGTTGCAACTTTCCTGTTAAGAATTCAGTGCAGGGTTTCAAGAATATTTTCTGTGGTAAGGCAGTTGTTCAACCAGCGAAGCCTTTCTTTATCAATCCACGATTTAGGGA
>MU228310.1:265182-290857 GCA_018584345.1 Thuja plicata
TAAGAAAACATCAGGAACAAGCAACCTAGCCAGACCACATGTCCAAGGGTTTGAAATAGGGATGGGCTTATCTGAATTCTTATAGAAATATGTGAAAAGAGAGTAACCTGTTGTGCCCGGGGTCACAGCATCTCGAATGTTTTTGTAGTCGTCCAGGAGGACACTAGCATCGGCCTTCTTATTTTGTGTTGATCCTGGCAAAAGATGGAGAAACTCATCAAAGTAACTCGGTTTTCCTTTCTGTTCCTCTCCACTGCCTCCACTTATTGAAGCGACGCTCACAGCTCTGCTCATATCTGCAACACCCTGAATCTTCTTTTCTCTTACCGATATTGAAACAAATCTATCTCCAATATCAGCCTGCTTGTTCTGAGCACAATCTTCTGCAATTTTAGAAATCTCTGATCACTTGGATACACTGCAAACTGCTCAAAATATCACTTTCCTGAAAATCAGCAACTTGGCTCTGAAAACTTGAAAGCACGGTGAACAAGAATCAATGCACTATCAACTCCTTATAGCCGTCATTCAGAGTACACAGCTCATAATTCGGAAACATCAGTTCTGCCATTAATTTGCCATGCCGTGAACTTTGAAAAACCTAGCCGTAGTTGCTGAAGTTGACAAGAAATCAAATTTTCAAATATGAATCCTCGGAGCAATCATAAAACGTTTAAGAGAGCTGACATGTCACCTTTTAATTCGTTATCTGTCATACATCTCAGCTACCCTTTTTGCATTGTGATCAAAATACGCGCCTGTGATTGGTTGCCAAGAGATTTACTCTGTCACATCAAGAAACTGCCGCCGTTTTTCAGATCTTGTGATCAGGCGACCACGCGACTGCATTAAGTCTCTTTGTCGCGGGCCTTTGTCTTTAACCACGGTTCTTTTCTGAGACTTGGCGATGATGTGTTTTCTTAACCTTGGCTGACCCAAATGACCATCTGGCGATCAGGCGACAAAACTAAAATCAAAGTCGCGTGGAGTTAACCTTAACTCATCTTTCTTTTCGAGACCTGGCGACTAGCCGTTACCACTAACCATCACAGTTGTCTCGTTGTCGCTGAATGCTTTTATTCTGTTTCAAGACCATGCGACAACCTTTAGTCGCCCAGTCGGGAGACTCTCAACTTTACCTTAACACACTGCAAGCGCCTTTTCTTTTCTTCTGACGACTTTGCGACATACCCTAATTGCCAAGTCGGAAGGACTTTTTCCCTGGGGCACTTTCCTTTCCAGACATCGCGACTGCCGTTGGATCTTCTGATTCTTTCATCTGACGGCTGTCGCATAATCGCTATATGATCGGGCATACCCTTAAATTATTCCCAGACACCGCGACAAAGGGCAAAGCACTTTAGTCTCGAAGTCGCAGAATCCAATTTCTCTTTTCTGGCGGTCATGCGATTACCCACTTACTTTATGATAGATGTCACTCAATCATTTGTCCTCTTACTGCATACTGGAAAACTGAACATTTATCCTGTTCTGGCGACATCCCGACTACACTTCACTGTAAACCACAGACGGTTAGTCGCGTAGTCTGAGCTGAAATCTCTTAACCGTCACTTTATTTCGAGACCACGCGACTGAAGGAAAACTTAACTGTTTGCTTTGGCTTGATCTGGCGATAATGCGACATGAAGTAATCGCGAAGTCTGAGAACCTTTTCATAACTGTGAGAAATCTTCCGCGATCACCCGACTAACAGTGGGTCCCATGCTTTACAAAGCTTTATAACATCATTATCTTGCGACTACCCGACTGAAAGAAATCGCTAAGTCTCGGAACACTGAAGGAATATTCTGTTTCTAAATGAGACTACGCGACACAAGGAAAAAGCAAAGTCGGGAAGAGCTTTGGAATATTCTCTGGGGGTAACGCGACGAGGCGACCTAACTTAAAACACATGCCTTAAGTGAAATGAAAAAGCAACGCTGAAACATAAGACATGGTCTAGGGTTTAAAATTCATCATTTAACACTTGGATAACTAGGGTTTTTCAGGGTTTTTGCAATTTGGACAAGGTTTAGACATGAAAACCTGAAATTTGACAGAGGGCAAGACAAGAAACCAAGAGAACCAGCAAAAACAGGAAAAACAACCAACACTGTGTATAAGGCATATTGGTTGATTGTTAAGAGCTAACAATCACTGGTTTTTCTATCTTCTGATTAAGCTTGAGGACATTGTATTTGGTTTTGAGCATTCAATAAAGGATCTATCTTTTGTGTGGCTGGGTTTTTCACCCTCAAGTGGAGGGTTTTCCCAGGATAATTTATTGTGTCATCTGTTCTTGTCTGATTTTGTGTTTCTGAATACTGCATTTCTTGCATTCTGGTTCAAACTTTAACATGTGTCAGAGGATTCTTCCTTCATGGGAAAGCAAGGAAGGATAGGAGAGATAGAGTTCTCTTGAGAATGGTATTCCAGTTATACTAGCCTTATGATTATTGGCAATTAAAGTTAGCAGTCCACTGCCATGTTTCTTGAGATTGTATGATTGTATGTAGCCGTTGGAGTTCAATTAATTAGGTGCAACTGAGAGGATGCTAGAATGGTGTTCTTGGGCTGTACAATTGATTTTGCGGTAAAGTTTTTGGAGTTTTCTCAAACTGGGTTTCTCCAGGTAAGACTCTTGTGCTATCTTTTGCTTGTGTTGTTCTCATTTACATGCTTCATTCTATATTTGTACAAGTTGCTAATAAAGATGTTATGCAGGAACTTAGTTCCATGTTATGTTGATGGAATGCAGCTTAAGTCAGAAAAGATAAAATTGAGAGAGTTTACTGTTTTATCAAGAGCCATATGAAGATAGAAACAGTGTCCAATTTAGATGGAAGGTAAAACAAGGAATTGGCGATCTTACTGAATTTCGACAGGTAGATGAAATTCCAAATGAAACATATACCCAACTGATCATTCCCCATCTGTATGCATCAGATATAATCCCCAGGAACACAACTAAATATGGCATTGCTCCTTAAACAGGTCAAGGTCAAGATGCACACCCAACACAAGTGGCATCTCCAATGATATTTACAGGTAGTCATTACTGTGGTTGCATTTTTTATAGTGGCAACAAAGAAAACACAAAAAAGAGACAAGTGAAACAAAATAACTCCAATTTCTTGCCCAATGCAAATTGGTCATCAACGTAATAACAAATATCCATCTTTGACCAGATCTGCATAAGTTCAAACATAGAAAATATCACAACAGGACAGACAAATGACATTGAGAGCTGCTAATATCGGTAGGCACCTTTAAACAAATTCAATTGCACTTTTATTAAATAATTAAAACAAAATCTCCTAATTTACGTAAAGAAGATTGTGAGCTACAATACAATGATTCTATTATGACTTAATAATCAATTTATTACAAGCATTAACACAGAGACTAAGAGTTTTGTTGAAAACTACATTTAGTCCAGCTTATCTATGAAACCGACACTACACTTAAATATCTAAAATGTGGCAATGTTAAAATATTTCTTTGTTCATAACAACTGACAGTTCATAACCATTACAAACTTTCTTTATTAATTAATGGTGGATTTTAATCTCCAATTCATGTTGTTACCCTACTTGCATCGACCAAAAGAAAGATAGAAAATAAAAATAATTGTACATACCATTCAAGTCCAGCAGATTAAAGAAAGCAGAGCAGTGTCCAATACTTGTAATTAAAGTAATTGCACACCAAACTTTCTGGTGTTCCCTTCGCAAACATCTGACAACGCACAACTTTGTAATTGGATTGATATATTGAACTGCAGCCAAAGCATCCATAAAAAAGACAACTCAATCCTGAAATGATTTTGGTTTCATGAAAAAAATAATTATTTTGATATGTATAATATACACTCTGAAATCTACAGTGAGTTAAAAGTTAGGTGATTTGCATTTTACAGTCTTTCTTTTTGTGAGAGTGATGCACTAATACAGATGGTGTCTTACCTGACAGGGTTAATATTTGTGTTAAATAACTAAATCATTCTTTGTGGATTATATTACTTCAGTTGTAGCACTGTGAGCAGTCGATGAGCATAATCCTGCATATGATGCGTGTAATGCATAATTAAAGTATGCTTCCAAAAAATAGGAAGCAATGGACCTATTGTGGCTTGTTCCCACAGTTTGTCCCACGCTTGTTAAAACTGGGAGCCTCTAGAAAAAAAAATTCCATGCTTGACCTGGTTTTACTCTGTTCCCTTTCCCTGTTAAAGAGTCCTCATTTGTCCAGTAATGTCCAAGGTTTTATTAGAGCTTGGGATTAAATCAATATTACTTTCCCAAGGTACCGTAGTTAGTATTGTAACTTGAGGAATGGAACATGGTAATTCAAGTAACTTGAGGAATGGTTCATTTTAACTCTGGTTTATCACTGTTTAACTTTAAGCTAATCTTTATTTGTTTCAACCCATTCATAGAGACAGAACATAAGGTGGAAAATCTGGCCTTAAAGGGTATATACATAAGAGTTTTTGAAAAGTCGCATCCAGATCCTTCTCCACCCCAGATATTTCATTTTCCACCTTCAATTGCCCTGAAGAAAATTGGAGCCACAGTGGGTTCACAATATGGTTTATACAGTTTTGTTTTCAAATCCATATGGTCCAGAATTTCAACACATAGCACCCAATACTACAACACATGAAGCACAATCATAACATGTGATTTCAAGGTTTGGGTCATCCAAGAAGCTTAGTCAGAGAAATAAAATATGGATCCAAAAAGTTTGTACCAAAGGTTTCATAAGCAAGTTTGCAATCTGGATTCTCTCCACACCCTTGGTTAGTCACTTTCTTAATGGATGTCTCCAAGATTACACCAAATCCAAAAAGTCTACAACTGGATTTAATAGCTTTTAGAACCTGTACAAATAAATATTTGACAGCTGGCAGAATACTACATCTATTTTTTTTACACATGTCATCCAAGATTTAACAAAGTTTGAAATACAAAACATGGATTTGAAGTTATGATAATACAGGTTTTCCAGAATTTGGACTCTTCTGCATCAAAAAAATGGCAAATATCACTAAACTGCTCCAAGCATAACCCAGGTCCAAAAGTTTCACCCTGATTTCTAGTTTGCCCCGCATCCAAAAGTCTTCCTAGCACAAACTAGAAAAAGAAAAATTCAATTGAGGTCCAAGAGAAATCCTGATCCAAAACTTAATATATCGGATTTTAATAGTCTTTTAGTCCAGGTATAGTATGGAGATATTTTGCAATAAAAACAAGGACATTTGAGTCTTTCAAAGTTCAAGTGCGGCCCAGGTGCAGAACATTATTATTATACATTCAAGTTAAGTAGTTTTGAAACATGAATAGGGTGTGGTGGCAACACCCGTTTTTTGCAAAATCCAAAGTAAAGTCAGAGATATCAGACAAAGCATTAACATCCAGGTAACATTAAAAGTGAAAGTGCTGCAAGATATAGTCTGAGACAAGGACATGTAAAGGGGAATATAAGGCCACTGATCAAATTTAAACGGAAATATAAGGCCACTAATCAACCAGGTAATGTGGCAGAATCTAAAGGTTTAATAACCAATAATTGTCTTGCATGAAAACAAAAAAATTGGCCCATTTTTGTTCCAAGCCTTACTTGGATGTGAATTTTTACTCAGTGTAGTTAATTTCAAGTTTGCATCTTAAAAAACACAATCACGAGAATATGTAGAAATTTGGAAGCAAAATGTTATATAATACAACACAAACAGATTTTGGATCTGGATTCCTAACACACCGTGATGAGTTTATTTTTGTTCAAGATTACTTTAAATGGACCAATGGTTAATGAAACTGGGGATAATTTTAAATCCAGTTTTGTTTAGATTTGGATCCAAATTTGTAAAGACAGATCCAGGATTATTTTGGGGATGTGACAACTGTGGATTAATCAACAGATCTTCAGAGATAATAATAACCATCAATGCACTTCAGGCTCTCAAACGAGTTACTCTTGTTATCGCAGCGCTCAAGATTTTAGATTTATGAGTTTAGCCCATCAAATTAAAGAATAAGCAAGGGAACTTGCGAAGAATGTTGACTACAAGGCGACATTGACAAGTAACAAAAGATGAACTGGGTAATGTGAATTAGTTTTGATTATTTGAATTCTAGTCTAGCTAATTTTGGTATGCAAGCCAATTGCATGGATCACGAATAGAAGATTCAAACAAGGGTTGCGAGGAAGAAAATCAATAGCAAGAAGAGAATTTTGCTAGAATTCCAATTAAAACAAGTTTAGCAGGATTAAATCAATGAAAGCAGGAAATCAAAGAAAATAATGCAAAGACATCTCAAATTATCCAAAAGTAATAGAGCTAATTCGAGATGCCTGAGAAGAGCACCCAAAATTGAAAATACAAAACATACACATAAACAGAGGAGAAAATTGGATGGAAAAGGATTGAGGCAGTGTGTCAGCCAACTAAAACAGGGATAACATGCATTTCAAAAAAGAGAGGTAAAACCAGATAATTATAAAATTTCATCTGGATCTTACACCGTGGGATATTACAATATTAGAAACAAACTGCAGTTACATTTTTAAATATGTTATTTTTAGATGATTTATATCAAGTACTGTTGATTGATAAATAAGGAAAAAAAATTATATAAACCTCTTTAGTGATACTATCATTTTTATGAAGACATCAATAAGGAGACTATGCATAGTAGCTAGTTTTGCGAATTCAATCCTATCTTTGGTCATCTTGTGTTGAATTGAGTTTTAGAGTTAATTACTGTTGGGGTACCATTATTCATCAGAATTGGTTTTCAAATTGTGTTCAAGTTCAAATTTAATGCATTGTTGTCAAACTTAACAAGGATTTAGTCTACTGTAATTGGGTTGTATGCATATCTATGGTCATTCTTTGAGCTAAACTTTTCTTCAAACCTGATTCAAAAGTTGAACTAAATTGCACTAAACTTAAATGAAAATCACATTGTGGTATGCTGGTGAGCGCATGTTTAGTTTGGTTCTTTTAAAAACAACTTTTTTCCCTCCTTAACCCTTATCATTTGATATTTCTGTTAAAATATGTGCTAGATTACAATTACAACTAGATTTTTTGTTGTTCCTCTGTATAATGAATTTCAAAAGAAATCTTAAATAGTTAAGGAAACTAAATAAAATTCATGATGCTGTGGCCCTTTGTAAGCATAAAATAGTTTGCATACTTGTATTTCCAGTTAGTGACCTATAAATGATAACCAGGCCCCTTTTCAAGAAAAAAGAATTGTTCCACAAACATTGTTGTGCCTTTCCATGAAACACGCATCAACAGGACCCACATGTTATGTACAATTATTTGTGATAATGCAGTACCATTATGAAATAAATGGGCTAAAAAGTGACAAAACTTAGTACATTAATTCTACAGTCTGATCACTAGTCTGAGTTCATTGGCACATTAAGTCATTTGTGTAAGACTGTGAAATCAAGCTCAATCTGTTTCTTCCAACATGACAGTCTCAAACAACCCATTCTATTTAAGCAACCTACACCTTACACCTGTTGGCGAATTTGTCATTGATGACGACTTGGCAATATGAGATGTTGCCTGCACTGTTCTGTTCATCAGATGTCTTTCCTTGATCAAATTTGTCCTTTCTCTGTCTTGTTCGATTGTTTGGATCAGAATTTGTTTGAATATGGATGATGCTCTGTTTTGTCAGATCAGACTTGTCAGGATTGTTACAAATTCCGTTTCAGACTTGTCGGGACTGTTACAAATTCTGTTTGCAGAGTTAGGTGTATATGGATGATGCTCAGATTTGGCAGATTAGTTATGAGTTCGAAGATTCTGCTAGTGCAGTTTGTCTTTAACAAATTTTCTCTATCAATGGCAAATTCGTTGATGCTTTATCTGACATGCTTATAAAATATTCTGGCCGCTTCTTCATTGACAGTTCTTTTTCGCTCATCTGTACAGCTGGAACTACCTATGCTACGTTAAAGAAATGCATGGCATTTTTTTGGTTGAGTAGTGTCAAAAATTGATAAAGCATCATTGAAGTCTGTATTTTTTTTTTTTAAGTTTTTGATGTATGGAAGGAAATATGATATACTGTTTTTGTTGATAGTGTGTTCATGACTTATGGGAATGTCTGTTCTTAAACAGAGGTTACAACAAGGGGTGGAATGTTCTCAAGAGACATGGGTATGGTATTCATGTATGTGATGTTGGTGGTGTAAAAAGTTAATCAATTTTTCATGGTATGAGTGTACCGCACAAGCTCACTACAATATGACTTTAGCAATAATGTTTAAAAAGGGGGCTTAGATTCAGATGTGAATGTGTGAAATGTATTGGAGATGCAAAAAATTCTGAGATGGTTGGAGTGCGGTGATGAAAGAATTTCATATAGCTTTTCTTGCTGGGATATACTTTGTTTTCTTGTTGGGATATAAATTGTACGCCACAGTTTTGCACACTCTTCTCTCTCGGGAGTTGGATCAGCGTCATATTCACGCTAGGGGGCAGGCTGGTTTCAGACCGGACTATCAGACCATGGACCACATTTTGACTCTCAAAGCTATTATTGAGGAGGCTCGGCATTGCTACTCGAAGGTCTACTGCTGCTTTGTGGATTTCCACAAGGCTTTTGATTCAGTGCCAGGATGGCCCTTTTCCAGAGACTTCGTGACATCAGTATTTCTGAGACTCTCTTGACTACCATCATGAGACTCTACGCGACGGTTGTTGGTCACATTAAGACCCCCCGTGGGGTTTCGGACTTCATCCGAAGCACTATCGGGATGAAGCAGGGTTGTCCTTTGTCCCCTACCTTGTTTGGGATTTATATTGATGAGCTGGAGATGTTTCTTCAAGAGCACTCGCTTCCAAGGGACGGTTGTTCTTTGCACCAGGTTTTGATTTCTATCTTGCTCTTTGCAGACCATGTGGTGCTCGTGGCTTCCTCTCCGGAGGGCTTACAAAGGCTTCTTGATGGACTTGCTTCTTTCTGTGATTCACGCCAGCTGACAATTAACCTGGGTAAGACTAAGGTGATGGTCTTCAATAGTCTTAAGACCTCTCACCTCCACTTCTTTTTCTAGGGTGTTGAGGTTGAGATCTCTTCATACACATATCTGGGGGTCAAGATCTCTGGCCCTCGCTTCAGCATGAGACTTGCCCTACAGCCTCGCATCAACAAAGGGTATGGTTCTTTGGCCCTCTTGGAGAGACAGTATTTCCAACATCACTTCCAGGACACCATGTCCAAGTTGACTCTTATGGACACTTTGATTAGCCCGACAGTGCTCTGTGGTTCGGTTGTTTGGGGACCCTCTCTGCTGAAGTCTGGTTGGGCCTCGGTTGAGCAGGTCCAGACCCTCCTTCGGCGCATCATCAGATGCAAGCAGCCTACCCCTCATAGTATTGTCCTTGTTGAGTTTGGTGCCCACCCCTTCAAACTTGGTACCATCTTCGACCTGGTTTGGTTCTTGCATCATCTCTGATGTTTTGCGGACTCTGCTGAGGGACTCACAAATATTCCTACCTTGCTTATCGCTCATCGGAGACCATTGCGGTTTCCGCCTCCTCGGATCGGACTCCGTGCTGGTTTTCTCAGGCTTCGGCTCTTTTGGGTTCGATCGGGATTGAGATTGATCGTCTTCCTCCTTTCTGATACTCATTGGATGCCCCCTCTCATCTCTTTTCATCTCGACGGGAGCTGAATATGCACATTAGAATGGACATTTACATGCAGTATATCCACACTACTTGGGTTAATCCCCTTGGGGGGCTTCGCCTAAAGATGGCTTTCTATGTTGAGCACTTTCTTGAGATACGAGACGGGATCATTGTTTGTCCTTCCTACCTTTCTCACCACTAGTCACATGCACTCCGCATCTCCCTTGGCTCCTTCAGATTGGGATTGCATCAACTCCGCATTCAGACCGACCATCAGATGGTTAGGGAGGACAGGATTTGCCAACTTTGTAGCATGGGTGATGCTGAGACAGAGCTGCATTTCATTTTCCACTGCCCCATCTACTACAAGATCAAAGAGAGATTTTACTACTTGTTCAAGGAGACTCAGACTCTCTTCTCCTTCTTCAGGTACATTGATTAGAGGTGCCTTGCGCATTATCTCTAGGAGGCCTTGAGACTTCGGGACTAGTCTCTACAGCATCAGCTCCCCACGAGACAGCACACTGGTCAGCTCATCACCTCTTTCTTTACGATGGTTACCCCTGCGCGTGGTACCAAGCGGCAGCTTGGTCCCTCCTCTGGCCATACCAGATCTGTGAGGCCTCGCACGAATTCCATTCAGCAAGGGTCTTCTTCTTCTTCCAGGGGTCTTCAAAGGCGGCTTGGGGTTCCTTCTAGCCCTATGGCCTATCCTTTGGTTCTGGATTTTTTCTCTGCTGCTCAGAGCTATTAGTGGGTTGTTTGTTGCTTCTTGCTTTAGTTGTTTCATTTTCTCTCCTCGGGCACCATTTGGTGTTCCTACTTTGGGCTGGTCATCTGCTTTGTTTCAGCAGTCCCTTGGACCCCCTTTGTGGTCTTTTGTTGGACAAATAAATTTATCTTATCTTATCTTATCTGAATGTTTCATGTGGAACTTCCTAAGATACAAAGGTCTTATGAAAGTTTCTTCTTTCAAAAAATTATCATTGATTTTTATTGAGTTGTAGCTCAAACAAGGGTCGGAGCCTCTGCTGTTTTGGGAGTTAGTGCTCTTTAAAGAGGTGGAGCTCTTGCATGTGATTGGCTTGGTTCCCATTGGGTTGGAGCCCATTTTTTGTTATAATAGCTTTTTTGTGTCGTCGTTTTTTACCCGACAGGGTTTTCCACGAGATATATATTATGCCATCTTGATGGTTGCATGTTTTGCTTGTTTCATTTGAGTAAATCTATCAAAATATTTAAACTACTGATTCACCCCCCCTTTCAGTATTTTCTGATTTGTTTTTTATCAATTAGTATCAGAGTCGATTCCTTGGAGGGTGATTCTGTTAGCACACAATGAATGCTCTTGAAGGTCTTGCTACAAACAGAGCACCTTTATTCGAGGGCTCCAATTATACATTTTGGAGTATGAAGACCTATCTGATGTCTCTTTATTTTGATGTCTTGATGAGTATAGTAAATGGTTATACAATTCCAAAAGCTCCTCCAACTAAGGCTGATGGAAAGAAGGCCTTTGCGAGTAATGCCAAAGCCATGAATGCAATTTTATGTGGATTGTCAGAAACAGAGTTTGTGAAGGTTATGTACTGTGAGACAGCCCATGACATGTGGGATAAACTTCAAAAGACATGAAGGAGATGACAAGGTAAAAAAGGCCAAACTTCAAACCCATAGAATGCAATTTGAAAGTCTTAAAATGCAAGAAGAAGAGAACATTGTTGCCTATATTTTAAGAGTTGATGGAGTTGTAAACTCTCTAAAGGGTTTAGGAAAGAAGGTTGAGAACAATATTGTAGTTCAAAAAATTCTGAGGTCTCTACCTGTAAGATTTGATGCAAAAGTTTCAGCAATTGAAGAGATGGTTGAACTTGATAAGATGACAATTGACAAGCTCTATGGTATTCTAACAGCCTATGAGATGAGAACAAATGTTGAATCCTCGTCGACAAAGGAGACAGCCTTCAAAGCTTCGAGGAAAAGTAAGGAAAAGGGACAAGTATCTAGTGAGAGCTCTAATGAAGAATCTGAGTGTGAAGTAGCACATTTCGTGGGAAAGTTAAAAAGAGGTTCTGGTAAGTATAAGGGCAAGCTGCCCTTAAAATGCTTTAACTGTGGGAAGATAGGTCACTTTGTATCCAAATGCTCATATGAGAAGGAAGAGGACAGCAGCAATGAGAAAGAAACAAAACACAACAAAAGAAGTTTACGAGGAAATGAAAGAAATCTTGTAATTTTAAACAAAGTTTCTACTCCGAAGAAGAATGCTGTTCACTAGTTGGAAGTGAAGAAGAGTATTTGAATGACGAGATCCTATTCATGGCTCTAGAAGAGACTCCAACAGAAATTCTAGAGGGAGAAGACTATTTTGATAATGATGAGGTAGAAGTTGACCTTAAGCGTGAATTTTTCAGTGCTCTTAATGAGATTAAATAAATAAAAAAGAAAAATCATAATTTAAAGTTGTTACAAGAAGAAAGCAACAAAAATTCTGAAAAATCTCTTGCATTAGAGGTTGCTGAAAAGTTGGTGGTTGACTTGAAAGTGCAGATTGAAGAAGCCAAGAAAATTGTAGATGAACTTTGAAAACAGCTCAAGAATAAAGAACAAAATTGTGAGAAGCTTGAAGCTGAAGTTTTTTTTTAATAAAAGGAGCTTGAAGCTGAAGTTGTGACCTTGAGAAAAGTAGAAAAATCTTCACAGTTGCTGAATCATGAAAAGCGTGATCAGAAAAGTACTATGACGTTGGATTTGCTTAGCTCTCAAAAATAGTCTCATGACAAGTGTGGAGTTGCCCGTGAAAAAAGTCAATGCTCTAAGTCTTCTGAAAATGTACAGCAGAAGTTCAAGGCTGATAAAACAAGGAATTCATTCTCTAGAAACACAAATAGAACTTTTAAAAGGTTCTCTTCTGATAGACAAATTCATATGTTCAGGTCAAGCAATTCTTACTTTTATGGATATTGTTTTACATGTAATTATTTTGGCCACAAAGCCATAAATTGTAGAGCTTTTGCTAGGAGAAATTTTGATATTGGGAATAAGAATTCATTTGCACCCCTGAGAAATTACAATGTTATTTGTTATAAATGCAATAACTTTGGTCATTCTGTAAAAGTGGCATGGCAGATTTCTCTAAAAGGGATGATGTGAAGGGAAAAGCAAAGGAAAGCACTAAAGTGTAGAGGAAAAAGGAGAAACAAAGTACAGAAACCCCATGGTTGTGCAAACAGCCTTTCTTGCACAGAGTGAAAAGGACATCTATTATGTTGATAGTGGTTGCTCCAGACATATGACCAGAGATAAGAGTAAATTTCTGACTCTTAAGAGGATGAATGGAGGTAAGGATAGATTTGGTGGTAATTCTTCTGCAAGAGTTGCAGATAAAGGCACACTTGTGTTAAAGGATGGTGAAACCAAAGTTGAAAATGTTTTGTATGTTAAAGGGCTGAAACATAATCTATTGAGTGTTAGTCAGCTGTGTGATCAAGGACATAACTTGATTTTCAATTCAAATTGTTGTGTTATTAGTAAAAATGGAAAGCATGTTGCCGATGCTAGTAGAGCTGCTAACAATCTGTATATTCTTGATGATACTAATGATGAAAAGTGTTGCTTAAGTCAGCTAGACGAAGCTTGGTTGTGGCATAGAAGATTTGGGCACATGAACTTTGATAACCTGATTCAAATCAGCAAGAAGGAAGCTGTTCAAGACATGCCGCAGCTTGCTAAGCATTCAGATGTTCTGTGTAAAGATTGTCAGACGGGCAAACAAACTAGAGCAAGTTTTAAATCAAAGGAATTATCCAGTACTAGACCTCTTGAGCTGGTACACACTGATTTGTGTGGTCCTATAAGAACTGCAAGTTTACAAGGTGAGAAATATTTCATGCTTTTGATTGATGACTATGGTGACATTTTTAAAGGAAAAATCAGAAGCACTTGAGAAGATTAAAGCTTTCAAGGCTCTAGTTGAAAATAAAATAGGACCGAAAATTAAATGTTTACGTTCTGAATTCTGACAATGGAGGTTAATTTACTTCTAACGAATTTATGAATTTTTGTGAGAAAATTTATATTAGAAGACAGTTTTCAGCAGCAAGGACACTTCAACAAAATGGTGTTGTTGAGAGAAAAAACAGATCAGTTCAAGAAATGGCTCGAAGTATGATGAATGAGTCAAAGGTAAGTGATACTTTTTGGAGAGAGGTAGTTCATACTGTTGTTTACATTCAGAACAGAGGAATGATAAGAGCAAAACTCAATAAGACAACATATGAGTTTTGGAAAGGTAAGACTGCCACAGTGAAGTATTTTAGAGTTTTTGGTAGTCCCCTGTTATTAAAAGAGAAGACGACCGAGGTAAATTAGATCCTAGGGAAGATGAAGGTATCTTTTTGTGCTATTCTAAAAGTATAGCTTATAAGTGCTTCAATAAAAGATTATGAAAGATTGTTGAAAGTGTTAATGTAAAAATTCATGAGATTAATAACACTTGTGACAAGCATAAAAATGGTGAAAATAGTACTCAAAAAGATGAAATAGAAGGTGCTTTCCAACCTTCTTCTTCTCATGTACAAGCTGGGACAGCAAGCAGTGATGCAAAGAATGCTCCAGAAAATGCTCAAACAGAGCCAACAAATACTTCTTCAAGTCTTGAGCTTGGGACAGCAGGTACTTTTTCTGAAAATGAGTCAGATGTTGATCATGGTAAGACCACATCTAAGACTCTTAAGTTGTTCAAAAGAATCATCCTACTGATCAAATTTTGCCTGAATAGAACGAAAGCAACTAGAAGAAATGTAAATTATTTTGAAGATGAAGATATTTCTTTGCTGTCCATGTTTGAACCTAAGTGTTTTGAAGAAGCAGCAGAAGATGAACATTGGATAGCTGTCATGAAAGAAGAGCTTGAACAAATACAAAAAAGTGAAACATGGGAGCTTGTACCTAGACCCAAGAATAAAAACGTCATATGCACAAAATGGGTCTTTAGAAACAAATTGAATGAAGAAAGCCAAGTGGTAAGGAACAAAGCAGGGTTAGTTTGCAAAGGATATGCTTAGGTGGATGGTATAGATTTTGACGAAACCTTTGCTTCGGTTGCACGTCTTGAAAAATTAGAATGTTCTTAGCTTTTTCTTCTTTCAAAGGTTTTACGATTTTTCAAATGGATGTCAAATCTGCTTTTCTTAATGGAAATCTGAATGAAGAAGTGTATATAGAACAGCCTGATGGAATTGTTTTGTCAGAGAAACATGACTATGTGCGTAAACTGAAAAAGGCACTTTATGGTCTTAAGCAAGCTCCACATGCTTGGTATGACAGGTTAGATAAATATCTACAGCAACACGGATTCAAAAGAGGAATGACGGACAACAACCTCTATGTGAAAGAAGAAGGTAAACACATTTTGGTTGTAGTGGTTTATGTTGATGATCTGATCTATGGAAGCAATTGTGTAGCTATGTGCAAAGTTTTTGCTGCTAACATGAAGAAGGAATTCGAAATGTCAATGTTGGATGAGCTGTCCTTTCTTGGGTTACAAATTCATCAATCTGAAAAAGGTATTTTTGTCTCTCAATCTAAGTACATTAGAGAGATGTTGAAGAGGTTTAGGATGGAAGATTGCAATCCCATAAGTACGCCCATGGTAACAAGATGCAAGCTTAGCAAAGATGATGAGTCTCCTAATGCAAATCAAACTTATTACAGGTCTATGGTAGGCAGTTTATTATATGTTATAGCTACTAGACCTGACATTATGCAAGTTCTTGGTTATGATGCCAGATTTTAGGCCACACCAAAGGACACTCATGTTCAAGCTGTTAAAAGGATCTTCAAGTATCTTAAGGGTACTATTGATTTTGGTTTATGGTATCCTAGAAGTAACAATTTTACACTGAAAGCTTATACTGATGCAGATTGGGCAGGTTCAGTGGACGATAGAAAGAGCAGAAAGGGTGGTGCTTTCTTTCTTGGTAGCTGTCTTCTTTCATGGCTAAGTAAAAAACAGGCTTCTATCTCTTTATCTACAGCTGAAGTGGAATATATTGCAGTTGTATCTTGTTGTACTCGGGTACTTTGTATAAAGCAAACATTGCAAGACATAAAGGTAGAGTATGATCATCCTATTTCTATCTTTTGTGACAATACGAGTGCTATTAATCTCTCAAAAAACCAGTCAAGCACTCTAGGACTAAGCATATTCCTATTAAATATCATTTTTTGCGAGAACAAGTTTCTAAACAGCAAGTTAAGTTGGAATATGTGTCCTCTAAAGACCAGATTGCAGATTCATTCGCCAAGCCACTACCAAAGGAGACATTTGAATTTTTACAGCAGAAGTCGGGAGTGATTTCATCGCTGATTTGCAGATTGGACTCAGGGGGAGTGTTTACTGGCCCCATTTTCACTTATGCAATTTGATATTCAGACTTAGTTTAGTCATTGATGTCAAAGGGGGAGTAATAAGATAGGGGGAGCTTCAAGTTGTTCAGTTTGTTTCAGCTTTGTTTCCAGTATCAGATTGGTTGCCATCTAAGTTACCGATTCGGGTGCGGGTGCGGGATGCGGGTGCGTGGATGCGCGATTTTTTTTTCGGGGTTTTTGGATGCGTTTGGAATCTGGATGCGTTTATATATATATATATATATATATATATATTAAAGTAATAAAAAATACATCACTATTACATTAAATTTTTAATTCATTATAATAAATTATAAAAACATTATAATATAAATGTATTTAACATTTTAATTGTTTATTTAGCAATATATAAATTGGAAATATGTTTATTATATATAAAATAATAATAAATGTATTATAAGCTGGCGATGGATGTGAAATTTATTTCTACCGCGAGGTTATGATATATTTGTTATTTAAAATAAAATTTACGGATTCCTTAAAAATCCTCCGCGGGCTTCATAATTTGTGCGCTTGCCATGTTCGAGGATTGTTTATTCCGCTGTTCTCCATATTCACGCTGGAAACAGATTTGCATTGCAAGGAACAATCCTGACTCCCAGTAGACAATCTCTCTCTGTGCGATGTGGCTTTGAAGGAGTTGAACATAGTTGATTCCAATATGGGCGTCTGTTGCATCAATAGGGTTTCGCCATTTGAAACACAAAAAGTTATATGCAATGGGTGTCTATTTACAATCCGACCTTGTCGCGGTTTTTTTCTTGAGATGTGGATGTTTCATGTCTGATGCGCGGGGATGCCTTCCGGAGGCGCACAAGAAGCGCTCCACCAGCCTGTGGATGTGCTGTGGATGCGCTGGAGAGCATCCACAGGCTGGTGGACCGCTTCCTGTGCGTCTCCAGAAGGCATCCGCCTCTGGACGCATCCGCATCCGGCGGTTGGGGGAGAGCATCGGTAACTTAGGTTGCCATCAATGACCAAGGGGGAGATTGTTGGCAAGTTTTTCATCGATGACCACTTAGCAATATGTGATGTTGCCTACATTGTTCTGTTCATCATATGTCTTTCCTAGATCAGATTTGTCCTCTCTGTCTTGTTCGATTGTTTGGATCTAAATTTGTTTGAATATGGATGATGCTCAGTTTTGTCAGATCAGACTTGTCAGGACTGTTACAAATTCCATTTCAAACTTGTCAGGACTGTTACTGTAGAAAGGTTATTAGCACACAGGAAATACAGAGTAACAAACCATTAAATCAACTATACCAACATACTCATTCATTACCAATAACAGAATACACAGAATACCAGAATACTAGAATAACAAGGTGGCGAGGAAATGTTATTACTTTCTTTATTACCAAAAACATGAGTCTCACAGCCATATACCAAAGTTCTTATATAATGGTTGGTTGGTTCGGAAAACCAACGGACGCATCCCCTCGCTTCCTAACTACCCTCTCCCAACAAAGCATAACTACTACTAATTACAATATCACTTTATTACGAACTACAGTTACAAATTATGTTTGTGGAGTTAGGTGTATATGGATGATGCTCAGCTTTGGCAGATCAGTTATGAGTTCAAAGGTTCTGCTAGTGCAGTTTTTCTTTAACAAATTTTCTCTATCAGTGGCAAATTTGTTGATGCTTTATCTGACGTGCTTATGAAATATTCTGGCTGCTGCTTTATTGACAGTTCTTTTTTGGCTCATATGCTACGTTAAAGAAATGCATGGCACTTTTTTGGTTGAGTTGTGTCAAAAATTGATAAAGCATCATCGAAGTCTTTATTTCTTTTTTAAAAAATGTTTTTGATGTATGGAAGGAATATATGATATGCTATTTTTGTTGATAATGTGTTCATGACTTCTGAGAATGTCTATTCTTAAACAGACGTTGCAGCAAGGGGTGGAATGTTAACAAGAGACATGGGTACGGTGTTCATGTGTGTGATGTTGGTGGTGTAAAAAGCTAATCAGATTTTCGTGGTATGAGTGTACTGCTGCACAAGCTCACTACAATATGACTCGAGCAGTGATGTTTAAAAAGGGGGCTTAGATTCAGATGTGAATATGTGTGATATGCATTGGAGATGTAAAGATTTCTGAGTTGGTTGTAGTGCAGTGATGAATAAGTTTCATATAGCATTTCTTGCTGGGATATACTTTGTTTTCTGAATATTCCATGTAGAACTTCTAAAGATACAAAGCTCTTATCAAAGTTTCTTCTTTCAAAAAATTGTTGTTGATTTTTATTGAGTTGTAGCTCAAACAGGGGTCGGAGCCTCTGCTATTTTGGGAGTTGGTGCTCTTTAAAGAGTTGGAGCCATAGTGGTAGGAAACTCCAATGTCCCTCCTGAGGCGTGTGTATCTCTGTACCCAATTTGGATATGTATCTGATATGGCCCCAATACACGTTGAAAACTATACCCATGTGTGCTCAAAAACCTTGATTTTCCAACCATGCCGAATATCATGTGATTTGATTTTTTTAAAATTGACATAAATCTTCCCAAATTTAATTTAACAAACTCCATTTATGCAATTTTTTAAATGTTTTTGGTATAAACAAAACCTACACCAAAAAGAAAGACAAATGAAATGTTTTTCTATTTCAATGACTCAGTTTTTTGGGTTATCTTCAAATGCAACTCTACTATTTTTGTATATTGCAAAGTGTTAAATTAACTAAGAATTAGTTATGTTACTATGTAGCATTTATGTGTCTATATGCTTTTGAAGTAATGAAAATCTCCTCTAATAATTTAGAAAATTGTGTTAAATATGTGTGTATGTTTTTTTATTACTGTCATATCCAGATGTGTCCAAATTGGGGATTTTAAAAATGGCCATATTTGTATCCGTATCCATGTCCATGCAACTTTGGTTGGAGCTCATCTATGTAACTGGGTTGGTGCCCATTGGGTTGGAGCCCATTTTTTGTTATAATAGCTTTTTGGTGCTATGGTTTTTTACCCGAAAGGATTTTCCACGAGATATATACTGTACTTACACCTATAAGTCAACAAAAATATTCAAATGTTATGGTTTTTATTTCATATTTTAGGGAATGAAAAGACTTTCCAACTATTTTAGTCATAAAATATTATACCTGATGAAACCCGAAAGAAGATATTTTGTACCTTACCATGGGAAAAAACAGCCATTACTTGTAATGGGGTTTCACTATACCTTGCAGGCGATTAAGAGAGGCTGCTAGTCCATGTTCCCCAAAGTTAACTTCCAAGCTCTGCTTGATGGCTCTTGTAATTCCATGTTCACTAAGTGTAACCTCATCCTCTCCTTTGCCTTCTCTATTGGGATTCACAAATATCTCAAATACCATGTATCTATGCTTGTATACAACCATTGAAGGAAACTGCTAAAAATGGAATTGTGTACTGCAAACAATCAGAAGAAGAATGTTTTAAGTACAAACGAATATAGAGTTAGTAACGTACAGGAATCAAATGATATCATGATGTGTCCTAATCTCATATATTTGATGCATGAGAGATGAGGATGGAAACGTAGTAACAGAAACTATTTTGTTGAAGTGTAAGTTGTAACTAAAGGAAGTATGTTCATTTTAACTTAACATTGTCAGCCAAAATGGAATGAAATATTATTGTTCAGAAAAGCAAAACAGACTTTGAAAGCATTCAGTGTGCATAGTACCTTAATTTTTTGGTCCTATAGTGCCTTTATTTGATATCAACACTAAAGTTCAATAGCACTCCAATATTCTGTGTAACAAAACATTACCTTAATTTTTTGGTCCTAAAATGCCTTTACTTCATGCTCAACAACAGAGTTGAATAGCACTCCAATACTGTGTGTAACAAAACATTACATTAGTTTGGAAAGTAGGGGAGGGAAGGAATTCAACATTTCAAAATTCAGCTTTAAAAATAAACAACATGGACTTATGTTTAAATAAATTTCAATTGTTTGGATTGCAAAAAGCATGCTAGTAGTAAACAATATAATTTGACTTAGCAATGCTCAAAGACACAAATTCAAAACTGTAAAATATATGGGTGGAGTTGAGAAACAGCAATCAATTCTTTAACGAAGACGACTAATAAGAGAAAAACAAAAGAAAAATGACCAATGCATTTCAGTCATGAAGCCTTTATCATGTATAGAAATTTACTAATAGCAACCTTGTAATATAATTATAAACATATAAATAATAAAAGGAATGAATCCATCTGATGCCTAAACCAACAAATAGAAGGTATAAAATAGATATGAATCATTCTTAAGCTCAGATAAATAAAATATATCAAGCAGTATACATTAGAATACAAAGGTGGTCCTTACTATCTAACCAGCATAACTAACTGAAGCAAATAATATAAATTACAGTGCTAATATTGTGATCCTTTGCCAGATTGATATCTGAAATTACTTCTCATTTTTAACTTATGCTAAAGGTACCTGTAGTTAAGGGACCCTAGATCCAGATAACCTGTTGGAAACAAGCCAACTGCTAGTTAGCATTTACTTTCTGGTCATAGGACAATCTCCATGATTCAAGTCCAACCGTATTCACAAGAGAATAATAGTATGAAGTGCACTGCATTCCACTATCTGGTTTTTATTTGGCTCAGTTTTTAAATGCCAAGCTCCGCAAGGCAACTGCTACTGTTTGCTGCACCTTGTTATCAAATGACTCAAGCAAATTGACAGGAGGATGAATTCCTTCTTTTGTTCAGCATCTTCAATGAGTCATTGATGCTCTTGGCACTGTCATCTTGTCAGTCTTTTATAACACTAACATCATCCTTTTTCCAAATCTTTTGAGTGGCAAGGCAGAATGATAAGAATGTATTCTCTGTCACTATTATCACCTTACCTTAGTTATTAATTTTTATATTCTCCACAACTGCTAGGAATTTGGCTGCAACCAGCATATCAACATTCTTATAAAATGATAGAATTCGTCATATCAACCTGGGTGTATGATTAAATTACTGCTATTGATAAGGTGGTTAAGAGAGATATTCCATGACTATGTGTGTGATAGCTATGGAACTTGGGCTTTCGTTGGATGATAACTAGAGTGTACAGGCATGTTTCAAATCAATACCAATCATGCGCATAATTGTCAACAATATACAAGTTCTTCTCTTACACCTTATGCCACTGAGGAGCTTTCAATTACAAAGGCCATTGAAAATAAGGCCTATATGGCACTTACTATAAATGAAGAACTTCTGCCTAACTATTTGATCACTTTTAACCTGAGCTACCAATTCACTACTGAGTGACTCTAGGTCCCGGTCCAATTCAAACCCAGTTTGAGGTTCGGGTATTGTCCACTGTGGGTCTGTACAGGGTTTCACCCACAGACTGAGGGTCTGACCCGGATGGACCCAAAAGAACCCAGGGAGAATTTGGGGGCTTTCTACCATGTGCTAAGGAAAAATCAGAGGATTGCAAACACCCTAATCAAAAAGATCACCCTTGTCATGAAAATGGATTGCTTCTACATGAAAGTAAAGCCATTGAGATACTCGCGAGCAAGATGCTCTGGCTAATATCGAGGCTTTATGTGTTGGGGATATAGGTTGAAAACTTCTACTGAGAATCTCATTGTCCAGGCTACAAAGATAATCCCAACAATACATATCCCAAACAAGACTCTAGCAGAGCCGCTCATAATCTATTCTGTAGCTGTGAACTTGCAAAATCCCTTACTAGATTCAACCAAACTTTGCTCTTATTCAAACTGACATTTTGTTAAACAGTTGTTTTGCAATGATTGATTCCAGTTTTTAGATTTGATATTTATGCTTAATCTTCAGGGTTGTTCACATTCCAATCTTGCTATCTATAGCATAGTCTAGCTGCAGAACTGGTAGTTTCATACACAGATTTTTCAATAGAAGAATTGAAGAACGCGACAATAAAAATACTGAAAGATCCCAGAAAATTGCAGAATCAATATCTGACTTGAATTTGTAATTACAAAAATGTTCATGCAGCATTACAAACCATCTTCTATCCAACACAGAGGAAAATCATTATAAATTTACAGTTCTTGAGTACCTCACGTCTTTAGATGTCCACAAGCTTCACACGATGACAAGGACGGATAGATAGCAATGGTGCAATGTAGTGATTTCCACAGTCCACTGCAAGCCCATGATCTGGTCCAAGATACTCACGCACAGCATCAAGGCATCAAGGTCTACAGTAATACTGAACCAATCAAGTTAATGCACCTGTAATATTTCCTCGGTGCCAACAAGGATGGAGTTCAGTGATTCCAATCTTGCACTTCTGGAAGCATCAATTCTATCTCTCACCAAAATAGAGGAGCCGATAAATATCTCCAGTAATAGCGGCAGACTTCACAAACTCGACGTGCCTGTATTCCCCCGTTGTTCGCAGTCCTGTGAGAATATACATCAACAACCTGATTCCCCTCTGGCATATGCCGTGACAAAGAATACTGGCAACACCACGTGAGAAGAGAAAACCGTAACATCCGTGTGCAAGTCCGTTTTCTTTTGTGAATGCGTTAGGAATTGTTTCTGTATACCTTCCGGCTGTGTTCGTGGAACTCCAGGCATGCCCTAACCAACCCGACCTCCATTGCCATCACAAAATGCCTATTCGTGGGCACAGGCTCGACCAATAGAAACGCTGGAAATAAAATAAATTTGGCCTCCCAACTATAGCCGAGATCAATTATGGAATAATATATCTTTATGATATAAAGTTATAACTCAACACTGACAAAGCCTCAAAGTTCCTTCCATGTTAAATATTATTTGTTGAAAGTTAATCATTAAGAAATTATAGCAATTGAAGTGTTACTTTTGAACACAAATATGTATTAGAGTAGCAAATGTGACAAGATGACATTAATCAAATATAATATTTTAATAAGATTAGATGTGAGCAAAGCATGTAAAAAAATATGTAATACATAAGATCTTAATATTCAGTTGATGATAAATTATAGCACGAAAAAATAAATATAGAGTAGTCACCATATCACATAGATTTATAGGTTAAACTAAAAATAATAATAAATTGATAAGCATAGTAAATGGAAAAAAATAAAATAAATTTTAGCGTGGCAGTACATAAATTATCATGAATAACTTAACAAAATACTCAAAGATTGATCACGTTATTATAGTGATTTACGAAGCATAGTTGACACATAAATATGAGTTATCACAATAAAACTGATGATCAAATTGCAAGTTCTCTCAATAGCACACAACCTGCCAAGATGTTGGGTAAAAATATGCATTAATCATTATATTGATTGTCCACAATTTGAAAAATTCATGATTTTCTTTACCTTTGTAGGCACATCTACATGCAATAGAATTATGCACCGTGCGAAGAGGACGCAAAAGTGCAAAGGCCAGAAGCAAGGTTCTGCAAAAGCAATGCAAGTGATGTATGATGCAATCAGTGAGAAATTAAACAACTAAATAAACTCTGGAATTCTGTTATTAATATTTCCTCTATTACATGTCAAGACAACAAAGCCAAAATATTCTAGAGAATTCAAAACAACGATCTTAGTCTTTCCTGCTCGTACATTCCAGATGTTTTGGATTTGTGAAACCAGCACCTTCATGTTCCTTTTCAAATAGTTGAATCAAGACTATGAGTTCATTTCGAAAGGTCTAATTCTCATAGCCTACAACTAAGGCATGTGTGTCTGGCCAAACCTGTGAAGATTCTCACAGACAAGCATACGAAACCAAAACAATAAAATCCATTGCGCCATGCAACTAGAATACGAATTTCAACATATGAAAAATCATCGAGAAGTACATGAAATTCAACATGTTGAAAATCAAAGGGAAAAATCATCTGGATTTCAACAAAATAAAACGCATTAGAAAGAGCTAGTTGGGAGGGGAAAAAGGAAGAAGAACTTACTCAGTGCCCTTTTTGTCTCAAAATGTGAAATTGCTTTGGAGAGAGATCACACGCCACTCTTTCTCTAACTTCTATACAACCATTGAATCGGAACTAGTTGAGGCAGACGTTAATCCACTTCTGTTATTTCTTGATCTCGCTGCGCCAAATCCAGCTAAGAACTTAAACATGGGTTGAATTGTGAATTGACACATGTTGGTCATAGACCTGAACAGATCCCACTAGAGGCTTTCTGTACATTTTAGGTCGCGTAAAGCCATGCTCTGCATCGTTGTTGTGGTCGTTGGTTGTATCACCCAACAACCCCTCTTTCTTTATCCAATTCTATTTCTTATTTCATTATTAGTAGATAAATATGTAAGCCCAAATTTATTGTTCATGGTGAGTGGCTATCCCCGAGCAAAACAAAACATGGATGACTAACTTAGCAAGAAGCTACAAACATAGCTTAAGCCTGAAAGTCAATTGGCCCAAAAAAATGCCAATGCTCCTAATGAGCTTCCATGACGAGCAAAACCAAGCAAAACACTTAGTAAAGTTCCACAAACCAAAAAATACTAAGAGAAAAAATTTCTTAATTCAAAAAGACTGACTAAAAATTAATATAGGTACTAGAACTGCTAAATGTTTAATTCTCCCAATATAGAGGCTTCCCCAAATACACCATTGCTATTAGAGTCCCCAGTACCACAGAGATTTGTATGGATATGAAAATTGGCTTCGTCTTCTTCAGTTCAACAATCCTTGCAGATTGAGATGGTGTAATTTGTCATTCTTGGGTCATGTTGGGAGCCTTGTGGGTTTGGTGGGGGTTCCCTGGTACCAAATGCTACTATTGGGAAGTCACAGTAAAAACTTTTTGTTTTGCAGAATGGGAGATGGGCATATGCAAGAGTTGGAAATTCATTGATTTTCTAGTGAAACTTGTATTAGATTAGTTTACGGATATAGGTGCATTTTGCTTGTATAATGTCTGTTTTAAATTTTTGGACAACTTTCTTATCCACCCCCCACCAAACTCTTTTTTTTATGGAGGTTGGCATTCAATGCCACTTTTATTGGTGAAAACATAGCATAACCTCTTGTGGCACCCGATTTGTAGATTTTACAAATAAATCTTTTTTTGGCGGAATTTGCATTAGATGTCTATCTCTTGTATAATGTTTGTTTTAAATTTTTGAGTTGCCTTCCTATCCAACTCACCCAACTCTTTATTTGATAGAGGCTCACACTCAATGCCATCTTTATTGTTGAAAACACATTTATCGTATGAAAGACATATTGATAATTAGTTTTTAAATGAAGGTCTCATGGATGCTTGTGTGGGCTAGTAAGGGTAGGTGGGATGTTGCCTTTCATGCATTGGACAATGAATTGGGTAAATAAAAAATGGAATTTGAAAAAAGAAAACTTTATTTTTTGCATTGGTTGTTTTCTATATAGACCAATAAAATTATAGAGAAATACTATTTATATAATTATTATAAATAAGAAATAAATATAGACTATAGACTTCTTGTTCAAAATATTTAATTTAGTATGGTGATTAGTTAAATTAATATCAAATTTATTTTGCATGAATGCATAAGTATCCTTCCTTGGCAGGAACTAATAACAATCTCTGATAATCCTTAAGGGCCCGTTTGGTTGAGGGGTG
>MU228310.1:291675-326320 GCA_018584345.1 Thuja plicata
TATATATGTGTGTGTGTATATACACATGTGTGTGTATACACACACACACGTGTGTGTGTATATACACACACACGTGTGTGTGTGTGTGTGTATGTGTATGTGTGCAAAAACAAAGTTCCAATTCCAATTCCAATTTTGTGGAACCAAACGCAGAATCTGCATCTTCTTAGTCATCTTCCAAGTGAACCAAACAGGACATCCTAATTCCAGAATTCATTTTGAGAATAGCCCAATTGCCATAATGGATTCAATTCCAGAATAGGCAATTCCAGCATGCACAAATTCCACGAAACAAATGGGCCCTAAAGGATCAAAAGTTGTCATTAGTATACAAGGAAATAGTTTTGGACCTTTGGTCACAATGTACACCAACAGATAGTTTACAGTGTAACCTGAGGAAGACAATTCACAGAGTAAACCGAGCATAGAATGTCTACAGAGTAAACTGAGCACGGTCTTCCAGAGACATCACCGAGCACAGTCTACAGAGCATAACAAGCACCAGTCTACCGAGAGACAGTTTTATTCCCGATAAAAGCGGATCTGAGATACAAGTCAGCTAAAGCACTTTAGTCTTGAAAATAGCTCTATGCTTAGCTAGAAAATCATTTCTTGAGGATCAAGAAAAGTATAAGTAATGGATTTAATCAGTTTAACTGGTTGTATACATGCAAACTAGGAGATCAAGGTCAAGTTGTAAACCTTTGATCATTAGAGTTATCAAGAAAAGTGTGAAGCCTAATTAGGTCAATACATTGTATATATAGATGTGTAATCAATCAAGAACATGATGATTGTAGCTGCAGAAGGACATCTATGGATCAGACAAAGGTTTTCATGCAGAAGAATAGATAAAGCAGAATTCAGTTATGAAGAACTAGATTCAAGGCTACCGAGCAGAATAGAGGCATTATCCATCACAATAGGTGATACATGAACTTAATGGATCTGTATTCAGCAATTCAAGATTGCAATCTATCAGGTCATAAGTATTTTTGTCTACTCTCTAACAATTGTAGCAAAAAGAAGAAATCCTTTAAGAAGGTGGACTTAACAGTCTTATTGTAAATCTCTTAACCGAGTGCACACATACATTGTGTTGCTAAAATCTCTTAACCGGGTAGACTTAACAAGTCTGACATGTTACTCCTAATAGAGTAAGATCATCAGAAGTGATCACAACTTGTAGCCTTAACGGGCACCTTCCATTCTGCAGATAGTGAAGCTTTGTGGGTTTCATCCCCACCACAGTTTTTACCTTCTAACAGGGGTTTTCTGCATTATCAATTCTTGTGTCATGTGTAACTAAGTTTCATGGATGTTTCTATGTTTTTTTACATGCACTTACATTTATGTTATGATATTACATACATAAGGTAGTGAAGCAACAATGGTCGATAATGCATGCAAAGATTACTAAGGTTATTTGATAAAAAGTTTTAAGGGTACTAATTCACCCCTCCTCTCTCAGTACACACCCTTCCATTATTCCAACAATTGGTATCAGATCTAGATCTCTTATTTGGAAAATTTTAATCACTTGAGAGAAAAGATCATACAATGGAAAGGTATAAGCTTGACAAAAATATTGAGAATCATAAGTTGGAGATATAGATTTTCTTTGAGCAATACAAAGAAGCAAGAAACAAGATGAGAGAGTTATTGGATGAGAGAAAAGTCATGGCATCTTGCTACAATGAAACTGACTATCGAGTTGTCCCACAATAGTGTGTCCCACTTTTTGGCCAACTTTGACATAAAGATCAACATTTTGAGAAAAAACTTCACTTTCGAACACCTATTGCCGCAAAACTATAAGGAATTTGAAGATGATGTAAACTAGGGTCTTTTAGAATTTTATTTCTAGTTTCTAAATATATTTTTTTTAAATTAAAATTCATTTTTCCTTCTCCTTCGAAAAGTGGTTTGTGTGAAAAAAATTGTATTTTTAATAAGTGATTGTCACTTGGATCAGCATAACTTTTTTTTAAAATATGATAACGATGTAATTATTTTGAAATTATATTTGTAACTTCAATATCTAAATGATGTAATTGGTTTCATTCATTTTGGGTCAATATTTCATAGTTTATTAAGTTCTAAAGTGATAGTAACTGGAATTTAGACACAAGGTCACTTGGATCGCTCTAACTTGATCTCTATATATCGAAATTCAAATTTTTTTTTTAATAGAAAGGTAACACAAAACTCTTTTCCTACTTATTTTTCATATTTTTTTTTTGTAATTTACTATTTTTCTCGAAGCCTTGAAGAGACAGGTTGTTGAATGACCAAAGAACCTATGTTTAGTTAAAGTAATATTTGAAAGTGATAACGAACTCAATATGTATTAAAATATATTCATTAGAAAGCTTGTTTCGAATCGCATCATTTGGCATCATTTGTTTCAGAAAAACATTTTATTTGGTCCTTGTCCCAGGCCTTGAAAGGATAATTTTTAGGAATTTTTTCGTTTTCTCAGGGGAAATTTTCATTTTACGGCCCTTCGCGCGAAGGGGTCTGAGGGGGTTCGAGCGAACCCACCAAGGAAATTTTTCCCAAATTGCTTGTTTTTTGTTGATTCACAGGGTTCGCTTGAATTGGGTCTAGTTCGATCAAACCCCCCATTTTATCTAGTTCACGCGAAGCCTGAGGATACTTCGCGCGAAGCCATCAAAAAAGAATTTTTTTTTGAAAGTCCAAAATCCTTCATCCTGAAAAGTGGGACATGCTATTGTGAGATCACCCTATCATGAAGAAGAGATACCTGATTTATGTGATTCATCTGGATATGGATCTGGTAATACATCTGAAACATCTGAAGGAAGCATTACAAGTCTGAATGAAATCAATCAACATCTGACTGAACAAGTGAAGGTACTACAGATTGGTCAAGAGATACAGATGGTAAGAATGATTAATGTTATGAATAATGCAAGACAAGTTGAACAAGAAAGAACTTTAGCTATTGATGACAAGAGAAATATTACTGAGAAATTGCAAGAGAAAGAATCTGAGATATAAAGACTTATTGAACATCACATTGAGATCACTAATTGAATAGTTCTTATGAGTCATGAGGCCAACCGAGTGAACATAGAACTTAATGCAAAATTAGAAGTTATTGATGAACTAAAAGAAGAAAATGAGAAACTGAAGCATGAAACAAAGATTCAGCAACATCATAATGATATGATCAGGAAAGATGAAGAAAACACAAAAATAATGGATGAATTTATGAATGGACAAAGAAGACTTAACAACAATACCGGTTTAGGGTACACCAAGCATGGAGAATCATCAAACCGAGTTGATCAAAGAAATTTCTACACAAATCCAAGAGCAAATAAGCATTCATGTAATCACTATGGAAAACCAGGCCATACATCAAATGTCTGTAGGAGTAAAACAAAAGGTATTCCTAAAACTACTTCTACATTCATAGGTAATTATTATAACTGTAACAAGCAAGGATACAAAGCACATGAATACAGATCTAAGGTGAACAAGGAAAAGAAGGAATCCTACATGGAAAAATATTTTCCTACTTGCAAAATGCATGGCCACGCATCTCATGAATGCAGGAAAAAGAAAAAGCAAGTCTGGAAACCCAAAGAACAAGAAAATGCATATCAACCGAGAAGAGTCGGTAATTCATTTGTATGGGATTATAACACATGGGTAAATTGCATAGCATGTGGTAGATATGGACAGATAGCTACAAACTGCATGAGGAAATGGATACAAAGATCGAGAAAATGGACTAACTCTAAAATGGCATGCTTACACTATCATAAGGTTAGTCATCTAAGCAAGGACTGCAGAGACCGAGTGATAGAGTCAAGCACTTTTGCAAATGGAAATACTATTGAAGACATCAAGAGAATGAGAAATCAAATGTGGAGGAGAGCTTCAAACAATGATAATGTTGGACCAAGCAATACAGTTGGTGACACCTCATCTAATGGATTAGGTGATTCCACCACCCCCACCTAAGCAATACAAGTAAGTATGGAACTGCACTTTACAAAGCTATAGTTTACATTAGTTCCAATATTCATTGATAATATACCAAATTAGCCTGAATGAAGATGCACTATGGTATTACTTGTTATGATTGTGTGAATCAAGTTTCGTCGGTCAATGTAAACCAAGCATAAATTGCACATCGATAAACATATAAAAGATAACCGAGTTGACACTATACACCGAGCATCATCGGTAAACATGTGGGAGACAACTGAGTTGACACCTTGTACCGAGTATTGAATACTCATCGAGCTGAAGTCTTTGGTGTGTTAACCGAGTGTCTATGCTTTGTCAACTGAGTGGTAGGTGAAGTATTTAATGCATCACTTAGGTTATATTTTGATATAAAAAGGGCAAACAAGAGCTCATTCATTCACCCAACGTTTACGAGCAGATTGAAGAGAAAAAAGAGTGATTCACAACTATCATATTGCAGAGCGATTAACATCGATTTCAAAGCAACTCCAACAAATTTTGAGCACTCACCGTGATCAACCAGTAAGTACCAAGACTTACCGAGCTCACGGTTCATTTGTGAAGAAGCCCTAATTTCATGATCAATGGCATCCACTTCCCAAACCTCAAAGATCCAAGTGGCTAAGGATAAAAAGGTTTCTCTTATCAAGAACTCAACCTGTGAAGAACCAAATTACAAGTTTTGTCCCGAGGTTGCTTCACAACCCGACAACAAGGGAGCATTCTCAAGTATCCCACCTAGGGTTTTGTTGGTTGAAGACATCTGAGCATACATTCACTACAAGGTTGCAGAGATCAGAGATGTTGAACTTGAAGAAGCTTATAAGAAGTTATGCACTGACAAAAACCTAAAAGATGAGTACAAACACATCAAAGTAAAAGGGTTAACCAATGCCCTACTATTCCCAAATGAATTCAAGACCGAATGGATTCGTATTGTGCTCAGCTGAGTACATGATGGTAAAATGTGGTTGGATGAACCTAAGGCAATCACAAAGGATGTGATTCATGCAGTCACCGGATACCCAATCACCGACAAAACAAAATCCCTAAGGCACCCTTCACGCCCCAAGATTGAAAAGTTAGCAGGAGTCGAATGGGACGACAGAGGTCTGAAAGTGAACTCAATCACCGACCCTGAATTGAAGTTCAGTGCATATGTTCATCGAATACAAGATATTTCAGGAAAGAAGAATGAACAATGTTACTTGTGGAGTTGTTGACACAGCATACAAAATTGTGAAGAAAGGAGTGCAACTATACCTAACAGAGCTGCTAATAAAACAACTGGAAGAAAAAATGAGAGCCATTAGATCAGCTAGATCTAATACATGTAAGTTTGGTTCTCTATTGGTTTGCACATTCTTTTACTTTCAGAACTTCTTTCCTTTAGTTAGTAATGTCACTTGGGACACAAACCAACCAATCTCTACACAGATTAGTGATTTCATTAAGTCACTAGGAGACAATTTCATACCTTTAATGGATGGCTACTTTGCCACATTCAAGACTAGGATGGAGAAGAGGATGAGAATCCCTACTCAAATAGTGGAGAAATATAAAGATGATATATGTTTTGTAGTGGCACCGACACTACACTCATCAAAGCTATCAACCCTAAAACAACATGGTTACCTCCACTTGAATATGAAATTGATATAGATCAAGCTACAAAAGCCATTGAAACCCTGTTAAATGAGCCCGTGGATAAAACCTTGAAAATATTTGGAATATATGAGGAAGCCAAGTCTAGAATCAAGACTGGTTTAGTAGTAAATAAGATAGACAGGAAGAAGACAAAAAATAATGAACACTCTTCAAAAGAAACTGTTGATAAATAATGAAAACCTAGAATAATTAGTAGATATCGCTGAGGATCAGTCACCCATTAGTGAAGCTAAAGAGATAAGGGATTCAGAGTCTACTGAATCAGATGCACCACCTATCAAGAAAATAAAGGTTACCAATGTGACAGCTACATCAAGAACAAGGAGTAAAACAACAAAAGAGGTAGACTCACCACCCTTGAAGAAAGGAAATGTGAAAACTTATATGAAAAGAAAGAATAAATCCTCAATCGGGATCGACACTGAAACAGAGAAGGAGATATCTAAGAGGAAGAGAAGATAAGGATGATACATAAAAGGATGAAAGAGAATAGAGAATACAGGCAGAGAAGGCCAAAATTCCAAATATAATTGATGAAATTGCACAACAAATCATCAATACATGCAGTATATCAAATAATAAGCTTAGAAAATGGGTACATCTGTCTACCGAGGACCAAAATAAATTAGAGGATGCAATCATTAAAATGATGGTAGCATACAATTATGTAACTCTATAATTTGGAAGTCATATTCCACAAGAGCTAAATGATAAGATATCAGCCAGGTGGACATATGTATTGCATATCGAAAAACAAATGAGAGAAAGAATCTTAGTTAATTACATGCTCGATTCAACAATTGAAGAAATTGAATCAACAATCCAGGAGCATGCAAAGAAATTTTTGGCAAAGACCAGAGCATATAAGGTATTAGAAAACAAGCTCGAAGATATTGACGTTGATAGTAATAATATTTGGAATCAAATCTTTAATCCACCTGAGAAGATATTGGCTATCACCAAAATAGCTCATAATGAGGAGAAGGAGGCCACACCAAGCTCTGAACATATTTTCATCAATGACACCGAGGATGTAAATCCGATTGACTTGACAACAGAGGCAAGTAAGGCCATGGATTATATACCTCAAATATTGCAATCATTAGGAGAAACACTAGATATCACTATAAAAGATATAACTCAAGGTGATTTTGATGATAATGTCAAGGCTGATGAAGATGTAAGTATTGCCACCGAGAAAACAAAGGAACATGAACCTGTCAATGTTGCACAGGCTAATGCACCACGTAACATGCCTTTATTGATACAAGCTATCAATATAATCAATGAAGCAAAGGAGAAAACACTTGAGCCTGATGCAAACATACCAGAGGACAAAGGTGAAGAACATGGGGAGAAAAAAAATTTAAATGAGGATCTGAAATCTAGTGCACAAAGTCTATCAACTAAGCCAAATGCATTCAAACTACATTATGAGAAAATTATAGAATCAAAATGGTTGAGACTTGAAATTCAAAAGGAAGAAAGAAAAATCAGAGATGAAGTAATCAAGCTTCAAGCTATGTTACTACCAAATCTCACATTGTTGTTGCAACACATGACTTCAGAAAAAACACTAATTGCCACCCCAGAGATGTCAGTCACAGAGAGTATCTATGATATGCATGCCAGAATAATGTTGGAGCACATGATCCTCAGACACGTCAAGGAGAAATGGGACAAGCTGATGGTAGCCATACAGAAATCCCATTCATACATATTGGACAAGCTGTAAGTACTACATCTCTGTCATTAATTTTAAAAAGGGGGAAAATAAATGTACAAAAATGGGAAAATGTACCAAGGAAAACATGTACATAAATTGTATTAAGGCATGCACATAGGGGGAGTCATTGAAAAGGTAATTACACTTGTTGTATACACTATACATATCATTTTTTGATACTAATGCCAAAGGGGGAGATTGATAATCCTTAAAGGATCGAAAGTTGTCGTTAGTATACAAGGAAACAGTTTTGGACCATCGGTCACAATGTACACCGACAGACAGTTTACAATGTAACCCGAGGAAGACAATTCATAGATTAAACTAAGCATAGAATGTCTACAGAGTAAATTGAGCATAGTCTTACAGAGACATCACCGAGCACAATCTACAGAGCATACCGAGTACCAGCGGATCTGAGATACACGTCAGCTAAAGCACTTTAGTCTTAAAAATAGCTTTATGCTTAACTAGAAAATCATTTCTTGAGGATCAAGAAAATTATAAGTAATGGATTTAATCAATTTAACCAGTTGTATATATACAAACTAGGAGATCAAGGTCAAGCTGTAAACCTTTGATCATTATAGTTATCAAGAAAAGCGTGAAACCTAATTAGGTTAGTACATTGTATATATAGATGTGTAATCAATCAAGAACATGATGATTGTAGCTGCAGAAGGACATCTATGGATCAGATAGAGGTTTTCATGCAGGAGAACAAATAAAGAAGAATTCAGTTATGAAGAACTAGATTCAAGGCTACCAAATAGAACAAAGGCATTATCCATCACAATAAGTGATACATATATATTGTGAACTTAATGGATCTGTATTCAGAAATTTATGATTGCAAGCTATTAGGTCATAAGTATTTTTGTCCTCTCTAACAATTGTAGAAAATATAAGAAATCCTTCAAGAAGGTGGACTTAACAATCTTATTATAAATATCTTAACCGAGTGCACACATACATTGTGTTGCTAAAATCTCTTAACCGAGTAGACTTAACAAGTCTGACATGTTACTCCTAACAAGGTAAGATCATCAGAAGTGATCATAACTTGTAGCCTTAACTGACACCTTCCATTCTGGAGATAGTGGAGCTTTGTGGGTTTCATCCCCACTGCATTTTTTACCTTCTAACAGGGGTTTTCTGCGTTATCGATTCTTGTGTCATGTGTAACTAAGTTTCATGAATGTTTCTATGTTTGTTTGCATGCACTTACATTTATGTTATGATATTACATACATAAGGTAGTAAAGCAACAATGGTCGGTAATGCAAGCAAAGATTACTAAGGTTATTTGATAAAAAGTTTTAAGGGTACTGATTCACCCCTCCCCTCTCAGTACACACCCTTCCATTATTCCAAAAAATCTCCAGCATATTTATCTAATGACTATATATATGTATAATGTGCGGACTAATTATTAATCAAGATTATAAATGAAATATTTAATTTCAACTATAGTCTCGCTCAATAAAATCAAATATATTTCTAGAATCATTATACGAAGTTCCATTCACATAGAATATTAAACATTTCAATCAGATGGCAATAGGAACAATATAAATTTATCGTTAATGATTCTTTACCTGGCAATATTAATCAGTCCTTCTCAGACTAAATATTTCAAGGTCGTGTTAATTGAATCCCATTTCATTATAACTGTTGATTGTGGGCGCCGATTTGGATATGGTTGTGCCTCTCTATTTTAAAAGTGGGATGATGTTTCAGGTAATGTTTCAGTGTATTCTTTATTAAATATTAAATTTGATGGATATAAGATAGTAAGTAATCCATAAAGTTAGTAGTTCTTGAACACTAGGCATGTAATCCTAAATTGTATGGAAACACTATTTTGTATGGATGTTTTTCTTAGGTACAAAACTAAATGTTATGTGTTGTTCTATTTCTTCAATATATTTGGTAACGTGCATGTAGATGTTTTCTAATTTAGGCAAAGTGACTATAGAGTATAAATAGCCAATGTTTCGGCCATGTGCCTCTTTGTGTTTCAGCCAATGTTTCAAACCCGCTTTATTGTCTGTGTCAAATGAGAGTTTTGGAGTTCATAATTTTTTCATGTTAGTAGGTGAAGTGCCTCTGTTTTTGCTTGTCCTTTTCTCATCACACTTGCTATAAGAGTTTTACAATGGTTTATCCAAAGAAAACTCCTTGTCTTCTACTATCATAAGAAAGAAGTAAATTTCATGTTTTATTATACTATTTACACGTTGAAACAGTTACATATTTATTAAACAGATAAAATGTATCTCATATATGTAAAAGGTGGTGCTTTAAAATATAATAATTTAAATACTATATTGTGTTAAATGTTTGATACAATAGGCTTGTTAATATGAATTATCCTAATTCAATCATTAGATTAGAGCGGAGAGCTTTTTGGATAAGCTAAATTAGCTAGCTTAAAATGCCTAATTTTGATATTATAAAATGAAATTTCTTATATAGAAAATTTGATGAAAAAAATGATAATGAATAAAAATTATTTTAAGTTTTCAATTAAAATTTCATTATACAATATTGTGTTGATTTTGTTCATAAAATATATATTTTTCCTTTTATTTATTTTTAAAAGATTATACATTACAAATTAGGTCAATTTGTTTATGATGTTGGAAGCAAGCGTAATTTCTAGATATGCCCATATCTTGGATTCTTCTGGTTAGGTTTCATTGAATGGTTTGAAGCATATAGATATGCAGGTTACATTGAATGGTTTGAAGCATCTAGATATGCCCATATCTTGGATTCTTCTGGTTAGGTTTCATTGAATGGTTTGAAGTACTAGCTATTTTTAAGGTTAAGGGAAGACTTATTCCACGAATTTATTTCTTGGTAATTGTAAGAATATCTACCAAATTTTAAATTTCATATTTCCTTTTATGATAACTATTTTACTTTCTTGAAAAAACAAACCTCCTATCGGCTCACCTTGCATGCACACAAAAGTAGACGACTCACCTTGCACGCACAAAAGCAGACGACTGCTAGTATAACTTTATGATATAAAGTTATAACTCAATAACAATCTCCAACATATATGTCTGATGACTATATATATGTATAATGTGTGGACTAAATATTAATCAAGATTATAAATGGAATATTTAATTTCAACTATAGTCTCGCTCAATAAAATCAAAGATATTTATTGAATCATTATAGGAAGTTCCATTCACAGAGAGTATTAAACATTTATAGCAATCGGAACAATATAAATTTATCATTAATGCTTCTTATATTAATCAGTCCTTCCGAGACTAAATATTATATTGTGAAAATGTAATAAAACAAGTGCCACTTGTTGTAATTAATTATAATTACAATTATATATGTAAATTTAATTTTGATTTAATTCTCAATATTAAATATATATTTTAATTAATAGTTATTTAATAAAAAATGAATTATTATATTGATAAAAACCTCATTTCCATGGAGAGCGGCAACGGCTCAGGGGGCAACGGTCATGGCGGCCATGGCCATGGACCTCGAAGGTTTGACAGGAACAGACTAAACTTCTCCTTCAGAGATTCCCACAGATCCAATCATTGGAATCCACAGAAGGTGTTCTGGGATCCCTCCAGAACCTGCAGCACTAACGACACCCTTCACAGTTTCATCTCTCCTAGGACCTGGAAGAGCCCGACAACAAATCCTCACATCACTACCATAGGCTTTAATGGAGGGCACGGATCTAACAGAAGGAGGCATGACGGTTGGGTTCCTCCAAGGCAAGACCTGTCGCGGTCGAATGAGAGTGGATGGAATGGAAGGAAAAGGGAGAGAAGATACCCTCCATATTTGAGTAGAGGCAGGTCCTTTACCCTTCCTAATCCTTTCAACTTCAAGAAGATTGAATCTAAGTTTTGGTGGCAGAAAGAACCAGGCTCATCAAAACTAGTTGATAATGTCCAGACGAAGGCAACGGCTCTGAAGGTAGATGACACCCTCCTTATTAGATCTTCATCTATAGTTATAAACAATCTACAATGGTCAAAGTTTGTTATTACTTTAAAGGAAACAACCCTCTTCTTGAAATGGCTTGGCCCGTGGCCATCACTCAGTGAGATCCAATCCTGGATTGAACCAAATTGGGGGAAAAACTTTGAACTCAAAACCCTCAGAAATGAGTTCCTCCTGGTGATTTGCCCCTTGAAGACAGACAAGGAATGGATTTTAAAAGGAGGACCCTTCTCTTTGGATGGCCTTGGCTTCTACATTTGTGACTAGAAGCCTAATTTTAATCCTGATAAAGAGGAAGTGGAAAATATTGTTGTCTAGATTAAACTTATCAACCTCCCATGGGAATACAAAAATGAGGAATTCCTAAAATTAATAGGGAATAGCATTGGCCTTTTCCTAAGAGCTGAAGAGGTGGTCGACAGAAATGATTTTTACATCTACACTAAAATCCTAGTTAAAATGCAAAAGTGTTATAAAATCCCAGACGTGGTGGTGTTAGGGTCTGCTAATGGTGAATGGAGATTACAATTTGAGGTCGAAAATGCTAACTTGCTAACAAAAGCCACTAGATATCAAGGTCAGGGCAAAGGTCTTGAAGTGAATGTTTGCATTGACTGGATTAAGGAATATGAAGCATCCTGAATGACTCAACCTCAATGGTCGATCTTGCATGAAGAGGACATGATTTTTAATAGAGCAATGAGTTTCCCGTCTACTCCAAACAATCATGCTACCTCGATGGTGAACTACAGGATAACAGAAAACTGCCTGAAGGCCTCCCTGCAGCTGGATTCGGGTAGTCACATTTCCACCCAAGTGGTGAAATCAACCCCTATGTCTCTCACTGTGCCTGACTCTGTTAACATCAGGTCAAAGTCACCTAACCATTTGAATGACAAGACAGGTGTTCAAGGCAGCAATCCTGACTTTCTGGATCAGCCAGACTCTGATGAAGTTGGTACCGATCCCATGACAGATTATGTTAGATGCTCTCCTCTACCTACTTATAGAGATATTGAAATGTCTCTAGTCAAACCTAGAGGTGTCACTCCAGATGATCTGCCCTCCTCTCAACCCTCAACTCTAAATAGGGATGCACCCAAGCTCAACCCCCTTGACAAAACTGATCATGGCATGATTGGAAGCTTTAAAACTTCCTCTCCATCATTGTTTCTTTCTGGATCTACTCACAAGCAGCCTTCTCAGGAACGCACTAGCTACTTTCATCCCATCTTGGCTGCTCTCAATCAACTTCAGGATGCACAAGATATGTCTCCTCACATGAATGCAAATAGGAATCTTGAAGGACAAATATCCCCCATCCATAATTTGGATTTTTCTCTGAATGATGCTAGAGATAGTGGAGACAACCTTCTGGATACAGCCTCTAATGTTAGCTACTTCAGTGATGAAGGAGATGGGGATTTTTTGGGAGAGGAGGACACGATCAATGTCTTGGAACAAAGGGTATTAAATCCTTCAATGTCTCTGACCAAAAAACCTAAATTAGGGGAATAGAAGTGAAGAGGCAGGAAATCCACCAAAGAAAGACTAGAACAAGCTAGGTGTGCAGCAGACCAATCAATACTGCTGAGATCAGGGAAAAGGTTCACCTTTTCCTGGAAGCAATGAGACTCCTCTCTTGGAACGTCAGGGGCTGCAATGCCCCTGAAAAATATTGCTTGCTCAAATGAGAGCTTGATCAAGCGAGGGCGGATATCATTTTACTTCAAGAAACCAAACTCAAAGGTGATGACATAAAGTTCTTTCAGAACAGATTTTGTAGATGGAACAACATTTTCTCAGAGGCAAATGGGGCCTTCAGAGGCCTTGGTATTCTTTGGGACGATAGGTCGGTGGAGGTAGTCCTACTAAATCAATCTTCCAACTGGCAATGGATTGAGGTATCTTCTAAGCAATTACTTTCTCATTTTTATTTAATCAATGTTTATGGCCCTAATAACCCCAAAGAAAAGAAAGCCCTATGGAATGAATTATCAAATCTCCTCATGAACAAAGAGGATGATCTCTTTATATTAGGTGGGGACTACAATGCCATTCTCAACCCTTCAGACAAGAAAGGTGGGAAGGGATGGCTAAGTAAAAGTCAAAATGACTTTGCTGAGTTTATCCTTAATAATGGGTTAACATAATTAAAATTCAGATCTAGCAATTTCACTTGGACCAACAGGAGAAGTGGGTTTACAAATATTGCAGAGAAATTAGACAAATGTTTTCTCTTGGGAAACTGGGAGGACCAAGATTGGTTGTGCACAACAAAGATCCTACCAATAGTTGGCTCAGATCACTATCCGATTCTCTGTAATATACAAGAAGATGTTACTCCTGACAGAGCCCCATTCAAATTTGAAGCAATGTGGTTGCGGGCAGTTGATTTTCAAACCAACATAGAACATTGGTGGAATAATGCCCCAAAACAAGAAGGGAGTAAGTCCTTCATTTTCTTTAAAAAGCTTCAATACATTAAAGACCAACTCAAAATTTGGAATAGAGAGATCTTTAAAGATATTTTTGTAGAAAAATTACAACTAGAGCAGAGCTTGCAGTCTTTTAATGATAAAATCATTGCTGAAGGCATGGATGAAAACTCTTATGTGGAGGAACAAAATCTTTTAAGACTCTACAAAGAAGTGTTGGCCAAGGAAGAAATCCATTGGAAACAAAAATCCTGAGAGACCTGGCTCAAAGAAGGGGATCGTAACACCAAATTCTTCCATAAATCTATCAAGACCAGAAGAGAAGGTAACAAAATCTACAATATTACTAATGAGCAGGGGGGTCACCTCCTCAGACCCAAAGATCATAAATCAGGAAGCTGTGAACTTATTCCAAAAGGCTTTTAATCAAGATCAACTCCCGAGACATGATGATGAGGAATTGTTCAACCTTATCCCGAACACTATCACAGCAGCACATAATCAAATGCTTATGAGCCCTGTCTCTTATGGAGAAGTCTGGAAAGCCTTATTTGACATGGGAGGAGACAAAGCCACAGGCCTGGATGGCTTCCCAACACTCTTCTTTCAAAAAACTTGGGACATTTTAGGTGAATACTTATGGCAAATAGTTGAAGAATCTAGAGCTGAAGGGTTTATTTTAAAAGATTTCAATAATACTTTTATTGCTCTAATCCCCAAAAAATCGGTAACAAACTCTTTTTCTAACTTCCAACCTATTGCTTTATGCAATACTGTTTATAAATTTATAGTCAAAGTGGCTACAAATAGACTCAAACCCATTCTCAAAGATATAATCTCTGAAGAACATAGTGGGTTTGCTCCCAATAGATCTATTTTTGAGGTCATCATTATTGCACATGAAGAAGTGCACATAATTAAAGCTGCAAAAGTAAATAGAATGCTTATTAAAATTGATATCAAGAAAGCATATAACCATGTTAATAGGGATTTTCTTTTGCAGATACTGTTAAAATTTGGTTTTGCAAAGGGCTGGGTGAAATGGATTCCCAGCTGCATAAACACCCCCAGATTTTCTATTCTAGTGAATGGTAGTCCTCAGGGTTTTTTTGAAACCACAAAAGGAATCCGATAGGGGGATCCCATTGCCCCCTTCCTATTTATAATAATGGCTGAAGTCTTGGGTATACTTATCACCAGCAAAAGATTGAATGGCAATTGGCAAGGGATCAAGATTGTAGCAGGCGTACCCCCCTCTACACATCTCCAATTTGTGGATGATAACCTCTTGATGGGAGTAGCCTCACTTCCTGAAGCTCATGTCATCAAGTCTACCTTAGATTGTTACAGCAGGGCCACGGGTCAGAGTGCAAACTGGCATAAATCAAAGATTTTCTTCTTTCATACGGCCAATAATATGCAAAAACAAATTAGTGATATTATGCAAATTAAGATTGACAAGTTTCCGAGTAAATATATAAGAGTGCCTTTATTTGATGGTGCCTCCAAACCAAACCTATGGAAATCTCTTATGGACTCTTGCTTTAACCATATGGAGGGTTGGAAAAGTAGATGGCTAACATCGGCAGGTAGAAATATTTTGCTCCATGCAGTGGTGACAGCCATACCTATTTACTCTATGAGTTGCTTCAAGATCCCTCACAAATTTTTAGATGTCATACCTAAAAGAATGCAAAAAAAAATTTGGAATGGTGTGGAAGAAGGAGACAAATGGCCTCTCATTGCCTGGGATAAGATTTTTAAGAGGAAGAAGAATGGGGGAACTGGTCTAAAAGACTGGCGAAAAATGAACCTGGCTCTGGGAGCCAAACTAGTTTGGCATATGTGCTGCCATCCGGATAGTTTATGGGTTAAGATACTCTGATCCAAGTACTTGGACTCCCCATTGGATAAAAGAATCATTACCATTGTAAACCCCCCTAAAGGCTCTGCTATCTGGAATTTCCTTTTAGATAGCAGATCTATCATCACTAGACATATCTCTTGGCATGTTGGCAAGGGCAACAAAGCCTTGTTCTGGGATGACTCCTGGAATAATCACCCAATTCTGAAAGAAGATAGAAGATGTGATGAGATGAGAACCTTCTTCACCAACATTTGGGGATCCAAGGTGGAAGATTACTTGGAATGTAGGGAGTCCCCTCTCGGTCCTATGTGGCAATGGAAATCTTTGGACGATCTTCCCCTCTTAGCTCCGCAGAAAGCCCTTATGGATGATCTTCTAAATAAAAGAAAATTCACTAGAATTGAGCACTCAGATAAGCTTATTTGGAGTAAATCCAAGAGTGGAGATTATTCAGTTAAACTTGGGTTCCAATCCCAAGAGACTGAGGAGAATTTACTACCTTGCAACACAAAACTATTATGGGATATACACTGCTTACCAAAGGCAGGAACCTTTGCATGGGTAGCAGTGCAAAGAAGGATTTTGACAACTGAAAGAAGGAAACATTTTGGACTCCAAGGTCCCACGCAGTGTGTTTTATGCAAATTAGCACAAGAAGATGTGGATCACCTACTTGTTCAATGTCCTTTCTCAACTGCATGCTGGGATATGGTTAAAGAAAAATTGGGGTTGATTGGAACCTTTCAGCAGGGCATCAAAGAGGTGTTCCAAAGTTGGTTGATCCCACAAAAGCAATCAGTATTATCTAGGTTATAGAATGCATCCCCCTCCATTATTATTTGGGAAATTTGGAAAGAACGCAACAAGCGCATCTTTCAAGACAAGGAAAGATCTCTCTCTAGCATCAAGGCGAGCATTTATAGTGCTATTCAAGAAACCATGCAAACTTCTCTCACCACCTTTCTAAGTAGATTGCCTTACACCAAGGCTGATAGGGAACTACACTGTAATTGGCCAAGTTTGCAACTTAGGAGTGGTAATATTAAAGATTTGAATGCTTAGAATATTAAAAGATCAGAGGTTAAATGGGATAAACTAAGCCCAGGTTGGGTTAAAATTAATTTTGATGGAGCCTCTAAAGGCAATCGAGGACCCTCAGGGATTGGTGTGGTTGTCAAGGATAGTAATGGAGATATTATTGCTCTAGCTGCTCAAAGGATTAACAATGGAACAAATAATGAAGCTGAGGCCAGGGCTGCATTATTGGCTTTACTAGTGGAAAAAAAGTTGAACCTTCAGAAAATACACCTAGAAGGTGATTCACAAATAATTATTAATGCAATAAAAAATGGGGTAGCCAATGCATGGCATTTGAAGAACATGATTGAAGAAATCTCTCATCTCCTTCACTCATTTCCGGACTTCAAAATCTCCCATGTCCTTAGAGAAGGAAACCAGGAGGTGGATTTAGTCTCCAAATGGGCTATAAGTCCTATTATGAGCATCAAACCCTATTTTGAAACTTTCTCTAATGAGATTTTTAGCAACTAAAATGTTTTTTTGAATGCAGGATTACGCCCGTGTCTCTTGAAAAGACTCATTGTGCAGGTGATGTTGTTGACAATATGCATATTACAATGTTTGATGTGACTTTTACAACTGATCCACGACTGCTGGTGAAAGGATATTACTTTGCTATTTGCAGAATGGTTTGCCCGATGTGTCTACTACAATCAGATGATATCTTATGTTGTCAGTTCAAGTGGATAGCTCTAGAGCTTTTTCTCTTAATCAGCGATGCGACTTTCCTGTCAAGGACAAAGTTTAGAATCTAGAGGACAGTTCAGCACCTTTCAGAGCACATACGAATATAGAATTCTTATGTTTCAAATCTCGTAGGACTTCACTCTGATTTAGGAAAGATTCTGGATTTGAACTAGTGTCAGTTGATCTGACCACAAACTCTCCTTTATCCAACATGTTTTTTAGTTTAAAACCACCTCTCATCTCAATGAAATGCATCTATGTTTTCCCTCTTAAGTCTTTCTCTCTGCAAAGGCAACATGAAAGCTACTTTCTCAGTTAGAACCAAGAAGCAACAAAAATCTGTTGAGGGACCAGCTAGTATTGAAAGGATCTTAGGATTGCTGAACATTAAACATGAAGGGTTGGTTGTTGCTGTTCAAAATGTTCTAGGCAGTCAATATCAGGAAAGATATGCAAAGCGCAAATCCAATGTCGATATCATTTCCTTAGTGATAGCATGGGCCCTGCAGCTTGGGGAGTCTAAAAGTGAAGTAAAGTGCATCATTGAACTCCTCTTTGATCTGACGTTGTTGTTGGGTCTCGATTCAATACTTGAACGGGCTGTTCCTGGATGTGGATTTGATTACAGTGAGTGTTTTGCTGAACTAAAAGAGGGCTTCAACTATGGTCGTGTCCCCTTTCTCACTTGGCGGGGGAATGTTGACCAGGATGCTTATCAAAAGAATATGGCAAGTAACTGGAAAACACCAAAGTCCATGGTGGAAGACTTAGCAAGGCCGGGGGAGATAAAAGATAAAGCTATTTTTGAGGAGGTGCCCAGGCATAAACGCGGGTAGAGGCAAGGGAAACAACATGAAGAGGAATGAATTTTTATGGTGGCTCTATTCCTCTAGCAGTAATTTTGCTTAAGACTGAGTGCTATATGCCTCATGCCCTTCCTACTTTTATTCTCTAGAATCTCTTCTATGCACAATGTCTTTACTAGAGTAGAAATTTTGTAAGTGGCTGAGTGCTTTATGCCTCATGCCTTCTCTACTTATCTTCTATAGGTCCTTATCTATGCATTTTCTCTTCACTATTGTATATTCTCTACCAGCCCGTTTTGATAACTCTCTATAGGGCTTAGTTGCTAATTACTTGCTCTCTTGAGCTGTAAAGCCTCTCGGCTTATCTACTAAAGTTGTATTCTCTCCTTAATTATTAATATATTAAAAAAAATTGTTACAGACCCAAAAAAAAAAAATATTATAAATTAAAAATTAAATAAGAAGCTTTCTATAAAATTTTAAAAATAATATTTAATAAGTTATGTTTGTATATATTATATTTTCATTTCTATAGTTATAATTGTAAAAATTTAAAATATAGTTATAGATTTTAAATGTAAGGTAGAATTTAAATAATAAATAAGGGGTTCGTAAAATATTTTAAAATAAATTAAATGATATATGAATTATACATTACAAAATTATGGTTAAAATAAAAACAAAACAAAAATAAAAGAAATTATCTGAAAAAGGGGTCCTATAACACCAAACCAATTCAACCAATCATATTTGAGATAAGTAATTTTTATAATATAAAATTAATAAATAAATATCTAAACTTTAGAAAAATTTGAATTACGAAAAAATAACTACTTATAATTGGTGCAAAATAATAAACTAATTATGCACAAGTGAATGCAATAGTATATTGCCCAAGGAAGTACAATAAGTACCTCTTCAATATAGTATTCTTTCTCAATTGAAATGTCGAAAGCAATATTCTCGGGCATCCATTCTTGAGAAAAAAACTGAGAGAACTTCTTAAATCAATAAAAATAATTTTCCCCAATCATATGATGCACTTCTTCAAGAACCTTATATAACAAGTGCTTTGAGTTACATTCCCCTACAATTAATATTTAATTAATTAACCATCTAAACCTTCAATCGTTAGGTGAATCAAACCCTCGAAACCAAACTATTACCAAGTGAGGTAACTTAGCTTTTAGTTGCTCATTGTCATTGAATTATTAAAAGCACCCATGATCAATTACTTAACATTTACAAAACATACTCAACCCTAAGGAATACTTCCAAACTCCTTGTGTAGACACTAAAAATTGTCCTAGGCTTGCAACAACACTTTTCACTAACTTTTTGTCTAAAGTAATTAAATAGTTTTATTATTTAATTACAACTAATTTTAATCTTCTAATTCCTTGTAATTAAATATTTTTTAATTGTTTGATTATTACTTCTTCTAAAACCCTTAATTAAATAATTTTATATTATTTAAATAAATTCTAGTATTCGTCTTTAAACAAACAATTTTCATCATCTTTTACGATTAAATAATTATCCTTATTATTTAATCCCTCTAATTATTTTTCCATGATTAGTTATTATTTTTAATTATTTCATCCCTTAATCCAAAATCCTCATAACTAAATTTATTTAATTATCTATCAAATGTGGGTGAAATGAAACAAAAAAATTTCAATCCCACTTAAGTCTACCACCTTCCCATTTCTATCTCCACTTATCACTCAACTTACCAACAAATCTTCTTCCCACTTACCTCTTCCACTTGATGGAACTTAAAAAAGATGTTATTCTATTCTTGCATTCTTACATGTTTTACAATTTATTTCTACATGTTTTAAAATTTACTAATATTAAGTAATGTTGGGAAATGTATTGTTAGTGTTCACATAATGTGAGTTGTTATAGATGTAATTATTTGTTGAATTTTGTTTGTTTGTTGAGTTATTAAAATAACTATAGTATTTCCTCCTTTAAAGTAGGAGATGAAACTTACCAAGAAATAAATTGTAAAACATGTAAGAATGCAAGAACAAAATAACATATTTTCTAAGTTCCATCATGTTGGATTAGCTTCCTTCTCCTTCTCTTCTATCTCTCTTGGTGGTTCATACTATGAGATTTTGGGGTGTGATAACTTGTATCTCCTGGATAATCGATTGTTAATCTTTAGGCATGTGCGGGAAATTTATGTGGTCGTTGTTGTAATTGGCATTATGAGCCAAGGCCACTTCTGTATCTGGTAGTGTTTACGTTATCCAAGTATGGCCTATTTTATAAGGTCTGCCTCACTGCATTTTGTTTTCTTTACGGGTGATGATGTGGAGGTTTTCATAATGTGAGTTGTTACGTAGCTATTACAGATGTAACTATTTGTTGAAGTTTGTTTGTTTGTTGAGTTATTAAAATAACTATAGGATTTCCTCCTATAAAGTAGGAGATGAAACTCAAGTATATGTGTAATATCTCAATGAAGAAATCAATGAATACAAACTATTATTTTTGTGTGTTGCTCTTAAAGTTAATATGGTATCAGAGCAGCCATGGATTCTATGCTTAAGCAATGAAGTTTTGTGTGAATGGTTGCATGTAGTTTAGGGAAGAAGAGAACTGATGCTGAAATAGTGTCTCAAGGAGTGCAAATTTTTAATATCATTATAATATATTGATGTTAGTCACAAATTAAAGAAATTCCAACGCATAGAGTATTTTTGATAAATTTGTAATAGACATGGACTACAAAGGGCTTTGTATTTGTTGTGCAGCTTATTAAATATAGTTTTTTAGAGTGACAAAAATACTTAATGCGGCTAGAGGTATTGTGTTATGAAGAATAATTCAATTTGATCCCTTTGTTTATATTTTTTGAAAGTTTGAGGATTGTGTAGAGGCCTTAAGTGAAGGATCTTGAATTTGTGAGATAACATATTGCAGAGAAAATAACATGAGTACAATTGTTGCTAAGTTTTAAAATATGTCAGGCATGGGTACAATTCAAAGGACTAGTGGAAGAACTTAATTCCTAGAGTGTAAAAGAGAAAATGGAAATGATTTTTGAAGGGGCACATGTATGGCCAGAGTCACACTGAAAAGGCATTGAATGTTTTCTAACTTGCATCGATGAAATGTTAAGTTTTCTTTTGTTTATTGCAATTTAAGATTTCTAATCAAGTCAATTAAAACATTGTATATTGATTAATAATGTCTTAGAATTACTATCTAATGAAAAATATTTTAATTAAAATAAATTGTCCTTGTGTCAAAGTATTATAGTCAAGGTGCATTATCGGTTGAGTCTGACACGTTTAATTAAAAGAGTAGTCATAAATAAATTAAGTTTCATCAAGAAATTTGATGGTAGAGACTTTCATACATGGCAGATACAGATGCAGTTACACTTAATAGAAAAGGATCTTTGGGATGTTGTCAAATCAAACTCAATCATACCAACTAATGTAGATGAACATGAAAAGTGGAATGCCAAAAATAAAAATCTTTAGAAACTATTGGTCTCGGCTTATCAAAAGCATATTTAAACCATTTTGATTTTACGAAGTTGGCAAAAGATATTTGGGAGTCATTAAACAAGCTCTTCAGATTTGAAGCAAAATGCCAAGAAAACATTGAAGAATAGATTGTATGGATTGAAGATGGAAAAAGGTATAAAAATGGCAGATCACATTAGTAAGTTTCACTCTCTCCTAAATCAACTTGCTGGGATTAATGAGAAAGTAAAAGATGATGATACCAAACCAATTCTTCTGAATAGTTTTCCTAAAAGTATGTATGGAATGGTTTTTACATTAAGAAAGATAACCATTAGTCTCTAAGGAGTAACATCTACTCTACTTTATCATAATGAAGACTCATAATCTGAAGAGGTCTTATTTGTACATAACAAAGAAAGAAAATGAAAGTAAAAATCTAAGAATATCCCTTCAAAGGGAAAAATCAAATATTTTATTGTAATTAAATGGGACATGTGAATTTTGAATTGCAAGAAGAGGGCACAAGATCTACTAGACGATAAACTAGATCTTCGTGCTTCCTTGGCTGAAGAAACAGATCAGAAAGAATATGCTAGTGATGAACAGTTGTCATGTTCTAGTGAGGAAGAATATGTGCTTTAACTAATTCAAGAATGGAGGCAGAAGGCAACAGAGGAAGGAGGACAATTAGTGTCCTCTCGTCAGTCACCAAAGATGGGGTCACTTACCATCTCAAGTGCATTTCATTTTTTATTCTTTTTAGTATGGTGTGTCGATGTTGGAAAAAATATTGTATTGGAGAGCAAATGACTGTAGAGGTCCTCTGACTGCAATGATCCTTTGATTATCGCACTTTGTTGGAAGATGATCGTTCAATGAATACATTCATTGACAATAGGGTGTTGCCATTTGATGAAGGTGATCAGAATTTTGATCATGATACTGTATTGTGGTGTTTTCATTGTTGAAAACATGATCTATTGGAGGCATGAGATCCATTTTACCGATGGTGGTGAAGGATCAAATTAGAGAATTGACTAAGTGTTCAATCAACCAGGAAGAAGACAGTATGCAAGGTACAAGTGATCAGAACTGGAGTTGGAGATTGAGTTAAGGTGTGTGATCATGCATTTATCATCTATAGAGGCATATCTAGCAAATCTACAACCGTGTTAGTTAGATTGAAGAATTGAGAAAGATATTGAAGATTGAAGTTACACTGGCAGGAAGAACAAGAGTAAGGCAAAGTGAGTTTGATTAGATCATCTAACCGGTCAATTGAATATTTGTAAATGGTTTATTTATGTCACGTTAATGTTATTTTGACTTTATTGAGTTAACCAATACATTTTGGCGTGACCAAATTTGATTTTTATGTCGGTGGGTATAATGGTTTAGGTTAAAGGCCAACTTGGAAAAGTTATAAAATAAGGATGAAATTGAGTTTTAGGTGATGATGTGATGATGTGATAGGTAATTGTGATTGTGTAAAGTTAAATATAGGAGAGTTGATGTTTAAGGTGGTATTGTGATCATAATTGAAGTGGATATGTCAGACAGGAAGTGTCATAATAAGATCATTTACTTTTGGGTATATCTCAAGGTAAGCCCTAACAAGTTTCTAGGTAAAATCCTTTAACAAGGTCACTCCTAATAGGGTGAGCAGGATCTCTAACAGGATCTGAAATATAAATCCTCTAACTAGGCAACTTTTAGAAGGATTTTGTAATCCCTTAACATGGTAGTTCTTAACAAGACTTGTATTAGCTTCTAACTGAGCTAAAGATACTCTTAATCAGGTATGCCCTTAGCAAGGTTTTTGTAATTGCTCCTAACAGGGCAGATTTCTTTGGTGCACTAGGGAAATTTGTGGGTATCATCTCACATGTGGTTTTCTCCCTCTAAGAAGGGTTTCCGCAGGAAAAATATTGTGTCTTGACTTTACTTTTTGTGAATGGTTTATTTGCTTAGCTTCTATGTAATATTCTCTATTGCATGTTGGTTGTTGTGGAAGCTATTGAAGAAGTGTTTCAGTTTTGTGGATGCACTGATTCACCCTGCCCCCTCTCAGTGCCTTTAAAGACTAACAATTGGTATCAAAGGCAAGTTCCCTTGAAGAATCCTAAGAGATTGAATAAGATCCTTAAGGAGAATATGGAGGGTTTCTTGAAGGAGAAGATGCAACTCAAAGAAGTTGAAATGGTCATTGAGGAATTAAAGAAACAACTCAAGCAGTCTAGAGCTAAAAGACAATATCTTGTTGAATAATTAAGTGAGAGTCAATAATACATTGACAAATTGTTAGAACAAAGTGGATCTGAGGAATTTGATGTAGCTCTTGAAGCCATGGCTATGGAGAATGAAAAATTGCACAAAGACAAGAAAAACCTTAACAAAGAGATTGAAGCTCAATCAATTAGAATGTATGAAGAGTCATAGGCAAGGAGATCTATAGAGGATGCAAGGAAAGCTGCAGAAGATGCCCTAAGGGCCAAGGATAAAACACTAAAAGCTGTAGAGGATGAAATTTTTAAGTCAATCTAAGGTAGCACATTGCATGAACATTTGCATGATACAAATAAAGAAAATGAAAAATCCCTAAGGGAGAATGAGAATCTAAGAAACGAGAATGAGAAATTAGAAGAAGAGTTGAAGACTGCTAATGATTTGCTGAAGAAATTCAATGAGAGCATTGGAAAAATTGATCAACAACTAAGGAATAAAAGGAGCAAAGAGACCACAAGTCTTGGATATATCGGTCATTATACTTTTTAAGTTGGTTAATCTTCTAGAACAAAGGAGATAAAGCAAGAAGGGAAGTCTCCACTGAAGGTAACACAAATAAATTCTAGTCAGAAAGCCTATAAACATTATATTTCAATTGTCATAAGGTAGGTCATACTACAAATGTATGTAGAAACATGTCTGCAAATAGAGCTAGCACTTTTAATGGATATTTATACAACTACAATAAATATGGACATATTGCCCATGATTGTAGATCTAGATCCATATGGTAGATCTAGTATCTTTGATGGTTATTGTTATAACTGTAATAAATATGGTCACAAAGCTGATGAGTGCAAGTCAAGAATGAATAATCAAAAGTCATCAGTGAATCGAGAAATACCTTACTAAAGGGAGAGGCAATTAAATATCACATGCTCGATCTATGGTAACTATGGACACATGGTTGTGAATTGCAGAATGAAGTCTGAAAGAGGTAATTTTGGGCCATGGAGATCAACTGGTATGGCATGTTTTCATTATCACAAGATCAGAAATCTAGCTAGGAACTATAGGTCAAGGAACCAATCGGTAAACCAATTAAGCAATCAAAAAGAAAAGAAGATTGTGAATGTAGAAGAGGTCAGGAAAGAGATGAACAATATTTGGAAGAAGAAGGAAGACAATAAGACATTGGATGAATCCACATCTCCATCGGGTGTGGAGAATTCATCATCAAACTAAGCCTTCATGTGGCTTATGGGGAGAAAGTATTGTTGAATCCATCTTCGGACCCCCTATAGTTGTATGGTAAGGTCTATCAACATTTTAAGATGTAATAAGGTCATTTGGAGTGTATTATGAAGCTTTGATAAATTGTGTGGTGTTGATCATCGGTAATGAGTTTTTGGGTCAATCGGTGAAAAGGTAAGTTCTATGGGTAAGTGCATTTAATATATGTGTGCGAAGGTAGATAAAAAAGCTATTTTGGATTTCATTTTCACATTGCACATTTTGAAAGTTGTTGTGGATTGAAATTAGCATTGTTTGATTCATTTGCAAAGATCCAGATGATAAGGAGAGATTGTTTGTTGTTGATCTAGAAGAGCAAATCAATCAGGTGTTGTCATGTTCTTCTGAAAGAACCCTAGTTGCGAACTATTTTAGGTATTTATCTGATATCTTCTCTTGTGGTTGAAAATTTGAGATGGCTACTCCTAAGTTTATTTATATTACTGAGAGGCCACGACCACAGTTTAAGAAACATCCATTCAAATCGATGGAAAATGACCCAGCATGTGCCCTAACTAGTGTGCCCTGTGGTGTTCTACATGTAGAGGATGTTAGAGCTTTTATTTATTGAAAATTGGAAGACCTAGGATCACGAGCAATACATGAAAAATGCAATAAGTTATGTGATGACAACTTACTGTTGAAGGATGAACATAAATGAATTGTCAATAAAGGTTTTCATCATAAACTCAGTTGCCCTGATGAATTTGAAGATGATCAGGTCAGGTATGTTCTAAGAATAATTCATGACCAGTTCATGTGGTTAGATTGACCACATAAAATAACAAAAGAGGCAATTCATGTTGTAACTGGTCTATGTGCAACCGGTGGTGTGCCCATTCTTCACACCATTTCTAAGGATGAAGTACTCAGACTGACAAAATCTAAGTGGGATGGTCGTGCTACGACTATGTTCATAATATTTCAGATGAAGAGGTAAAGTATGCATATATGGTTATTGGATACAAGGTGTATCATTCTAGTACGATGAATAGTATACCCGGTTGTGCTATTTATATAGCCCACATGATGATCAAGGAAAATGAAGACTTTGATTTGGCTGAAGCTATGAGAGAGAAACTAAGATTGAATCTAGAAAAGATCAAAAAGGACAAGAGATAAAATTTCAAGTATGGCTAAGTGACCATGTGTTTATTTTTCTAATTTCAAAACATGTTCCCTAGTATTGGTAATATTACACGGTTGATGGATACTCCATTTTTCATTCAAATAAATAACTGTATCAAATTCTTAGGAAATGATTTGACTAGTAATTAGGTATGGGGTTACCTTAAAGAATTTTAGAAGAAGATGCAAGAGATGGAAAGGATACCATCAAACATTATTGAAAGGTCTAAGGATGTCATTTGCTTCACAGTTGACACAAACACTTGTTTGATGGAAGCAGTTGAGCCAAGGACCTCATGGGTGATGTCTATGTCTTATGAAGTAGATGAAGATATTATGTCTATTTAAGCAGAGAATTTGTTGGCTCAACCGATAGATCCCAAGACTCCAAGGTTTGGGACATATGAAGAGAAGTAACTTAAAGTGCACAAGGATTTGATGGAACCTATTATTGAAAGAAAATTTAGAAAGGATGTTGAGAATTTCATGACTCATAGAGGTTTCACAAAGGAACAAATTGAGAAGGTGAGAGACAAATATGTTGCAGAGAAAGATGGTACATCTAGTGCAACAGATGTTGATGATGTTGAAGTTGTCGGTGCAACCATTATTACCCCAACCGGTCAGAAAACTAGAAGTGCTACATGAGTCAAGAAGGAGAAACCTTCTCCTCCTATCAAGACACAAACCATAGAAAAGGTGGCAGGTAAAAGGAAGAAACAAAAGGCAAAGAGGGATAAGAAGGTTTTTCAAGAAGAGAGTGAAGGGACAAAATATGAGAAAGAGAAGAAGGAACTCAAGGCAAAAGGCAAGAAATACAAGGTGGCAGGTTCCCATATTACTAAGACTGTTAATTCTGAATCAGGTAAGGCAGCTTCTATCAATTCAATCATTCAAAATGTTAGTAAATATGGGATACTTGTTGGAGTTAATAAGTACTATCACTTACTTGATGAGGAAGATCAATTAAAATTTGAGGATGTTGTAATTAAAAGCATGCATAGGTTAAGTCAAGTTTTATTCCAACCACAAGGACAAATTCCTAATGTCTTATATGATAAAATTGATGCAAGATGAAAGACAACACTTGTTAAGGATAAATAATTAGTGAAGTATGGTTTACTAAGGCCATTAACCGACTCATTTGAGGAAGAAATAGATGATAAGATCAAAGAGGTAAGACCTTTATTTAGAACAAGAGAAAGAGTTACAAAGCTATTAGCTAGGGAGACACAATTAGTGCAAGATGAAACAGAGGATATTCTAAGAAGATATTTAGGTCTGGTAAAGAATAACAGTGAAGAAATTCATATGGATGTTCAAGAGGAATCAATGAAAGGGAAAGAGGGTGATCTAGTGGTGACTCAAATTGATGAGGGATTTACTGTTGACAGTGTGAAGATCACACTTGAGGAAATCCAAGATGAGATGGATAATACAGGTGATATTCCTGCCATGGAGATACATGATGAGCACATAGATACACAAGATCGATAGGAATCACATGAGAAACAAGATGTACATAAGGAAAAAAAGGAAGAAGAACCATTAAATATGGGTATCGGTCAGGCTATGACAGATGATACACAAGATGAAGTTTCTACTTATGATCAACAACAAGAACAAGTAACATAAAACGAGGTTATAGACAATGTTATACAAGAAAAATAGGAACAAGAGGAGGAAACTATAGAGAAGGAATAAGATCAAGAAAAAGTGACACCTTCCTCACAACCCAAGATAAGCATTGATGAAGATGATATACCAACTAAGGGACATATAGACTTGAGCACTATGAGCCCCAAGGAGATGATAGACCGTGCTATGGCTATCAAGTCTAAGGGTAAAAAGGAAAGGATGAAGCAAGAAGCACATGTGATTCTCTCTTCCAAATATATCCTTTTATATTTATTGAGAAATGCGAAGTATGATGAGACTTCTAAACTGATAGAGCAACTAGCCCATTTGGTCATAGCTACCGATGAGGAAAATGAAGAATTTAGAGGATGCTGCAATGTTTAAAGCAAATAAGGACTATAAGAAAAAGAAATAAGAGAAGTTAGAACAATCAATCATTTTAGACAAAAAAACACTTACGTTGGTTGTCAATCAGGTAAAGGATACATTAAATTAAGCCGGTAAGATTCTCAAATCTATCTCTGAATTTTCCCAGTTCTTGAAAGATTTAGAAAGGGATAGATGTGAAGATCAGAAGGAGCCTAGATTGCTTGTTGAAAATTTTGATCCTATACATGAGCATGCTACTACCTTTGGTGCTAAGGATATAAATATAAATAACAAGTTGAAATCATATAGGAATGAGCAAGACAAGAGGATAGCTAACTTAATGGAGTTGTAAGGTATGTTGATTCCAAAGTTAGACATTTTGCAACATAGTGTGAAGGAGGTTGAGAAGGCTTTAGCTTTCCCTGATGTGTGCACAATTGATGGTTTAGAAGAATTAGCATTTTTCTAAGTGGATAGATAGTCATTATGGAGAATTTATTGAAGACTTGGGACAGTGATCTATAGTTTTTGAAGGGTAACTACAATGATGTTTTCAGTAGAAAGTAACTAGGTTTTTCTACTCTTACATAAATAAAATTTTGACACTTTTTGTAATACCATTGTCATTGTTGTCAAAGGGGGTATTGTAAATAAGGCTGAAATTTGGCTAAGTCCATGAAAAGTGCAATGTAATTGTTAGGGTGAGTCGTACATGTTTGTAATTCCTAGGGGGTCTTTTGAGCTATCAGGGTATCAGGAATTAGTTTACTGCTATGCAATGTAATGTATTTTACATTTATGAAGTAGTTAGACACTTAGCAATTTTTTGTTTATTTTTTCTAAGTGTTGTCATCAATGCCAAAGGGGAGATTGTTGGCATTTGATGAAGGTGTTCTGAGTTTTGATCATGATATTGTATTGTGGTGTTGTCATTGCTGTCAACATGTGCTATTGGAGGCATGAGATCCATTTTACCGATGGCGTTGAAGGATCAAATTGGAGAATTGACTAAGTGTTCAATCAACCGGGAAGAAGAGAATATGCAAGATACAGGCGACCAGATCTAGAGCTGGAGATCGAGTTAAGGCATGTGATCATGCATTTATCATCTACAGAGACATATCTACGACTGAGATAGTTAGATTGAGGAATTGAGTAAGATATTGAAGATTAAGTTACACTAGCAGGAAGAACACGAGTAAGGCAAAGTGAGTTTGATTAGATCACCTAACCAGTCAATTTAATGTTTGTAAATGTTTTATTTACCACTTTTTAATATTGTGTTGACTTTATTGAGTTGACCAATGCATTTTGGTGTGATCATATTTGATTTTAATGTCGATGGGTGAACTATTTTAGGGCAAAGGCCGACTTGGAAAAGTTGTTATAAAATAAGGATGAAATCAAGTTTTAGGTGATGATGTGATGATACGATAGGTAATTGTGATTGTGTAAAGTTGAAGATAAGAGAGTTGATGTTTAAGGCGGTGTTGTGATCAGAATTGAAGTGGATCTGTCAGACAAGAAGTGTCATAATCATATAATTTACTCTTGGGTCTATGTCAAGGCAAGCCCTAATAGGTTTGCAGGTAAAATCCTTTAACAAGGTCACTCCTAATAGGGTAAGAAGGATCTCTAATAGGATCTGAAGTATAAATCCTCTAACTAGGTAACTCTTAGGAGTTTTCAATCCCTTAACAAGGTAGTTTTTAACAGGACTTATATTAGCTTCTAACCAGGCTAAAGATACTCTTAACCGGGTATGCCCTTAGCAGGGTTTCTGAATTGCTCCTAACAGGGAAGATTTCTTTGGTGCACTAGTGAAATTTGTGGGTATAATCTCACATGTGGTTTTCTCCCTCTAACAAGGGTTTCCACGGGAAAAATCCTATGTCATGAGTTTACTTTGTGTGAATGGTTTATTTGCTTAGCTTCTATGTAATATTCTCTTTTGCATGTTGGTTGTTGTGGATGCTATTAAAGAAGTGTTTTAGTTTTGTGGGTGCACTGATTCACCCCCCCCGCTCTCGGTACCTTTAAAGACTAACATGGTGATCATGTGCAACAAGATATAGATAGGAAGATCCTGACAATAATATGCAGCATGGTACGATTCACTTTTTAGTGTTCATGATTGTATGAATAAGTGGAAATTTCACATTGTAGGGGGGGGGATAATAACCAATGTTCCATTTCCATTTTGTTTGAAAATGATAAAGTCAATGTAAACTTCGAGTGGTAGTGGCAGTTGTCTATGTTGTTCAAGATTGAGTGACAATGATCAATAACAATGACTACAATTAAGAACATTGTGTTCCTATACAATGTGTTTTGTAGATTTGTGATATGTATGTTGATTTCTATATAACTTCATTGGTGTAAAAGCATAGTGACGAACAAAAGAACCAGAGTAAGTCAATTCATGGATCTTCAAAGGGTTTGTGGGAGGATCCAGAAAACCAAATGAGGTGGATAGTTAATGGGGTCTTGTTCATGTCTCAATTTGTGGTAAACCTGTGTGAAAACCATGAAAGGTGAAGGGAGGTGCCTTCCATTTTTTAATCAAGATCATAAGCCGCATGAGTTGGGCTTACTATAGATGAAGGGTGTGTGTTATTACCATGTTCACACTAAGGGGGGGAATGTTGGGAAATATATTGTTAGTGTTCACATAATGTGATTTGTTAACACAACTCACGTAGCTATTACATATGTGATTATTTGTTGAGGTTTGTTTGTTTGTTGATTTGTTAAAACAACTCATCAAAATAGATAATTTGTTATAGGATTTCCTCCTGTAAAGTAGGAGATGAAACTCCTATATATTTGTAGTATCTCAATGAAGAAATCAATGAATACAAACTATTCTTTTTGTGTGTTGCTCTGAAAGTTAAAAACTTAAACACTGGGATATTTCTATAGTTTTATTGTTTTAAGTTTTAACTATTTCTTGACATGTAATATAAATAAGTTAGGATACTTAAAATAGTTTTTGTCATTTAATATTTAAATGTAGTTTATGCCATTTTATATTTCTATAGTTTTAACAAGAATATAGTTGTTGTTTAATATTTATTTTCATTTTTGCCATTTAACATGTAAAACTCTAATAGAAAAATAAAATGTTAAAATACACATAATGTTGTCAGCCAAATAGTTAATATTTTATATGTTATAGTTATATTAGTATTTTACTTAATGTTTTCTGAAATTATTAAACTGATATAAAACTAAAAACAAATAACAAATAACAAATAATTGATAATATATAATATTAAAGTATCAGTTATATGTAATATTAAACTGATAACTATTAACATTCTATGTAAAACTACCAGCTATCAATTCTATGTTAATTGTTATCTATTATCAGAAAACTAGTTAATAGGAATACATATTTTTCTGATAATAATAGTTCTATGTTATAGTTTACTTAATATTTTCTATGTTATAGTTTTACAGATTATGTTTTATAGATTTTGTTCTTAACCAACTTATCTATAATCACACACTCGTTAGAAAAAAAACATTAACATCATTTCTCAAACGCAAAATTTCTTACGTTTTGTTTATGTAGATTTGATTATTGATCAGGAGGTCACATTTGACAGAATTTGTGAGGACACATTGCACACGATTTCTCAATAGCAAGGTTAAATACAATTGGTGTCATAATGAAGTCAATGGTGGAATTTACAGCTTCAAATGACATTTGGCAAAAGAAGTGAGAAATAACACTGTATGGTGCACTTTATGCCCTATGGATGTCACATACCAAGCCAAAAAAGCTCTTGATGCAATTAATGAGAACAAGGCAAAAAAGGTGAGAACTGGGGTTGAAGTAGGCTCCAGTTCTACAGATGTTAGGAGGAATCAATTGGACAAGGAAGATGGTAGAGGGTATAGTTTCAGGAAATCTAGGAGAACACCTACTTCTATAGCATGTGGCCCAAACATGCAGAGGGAACATCAATAAATTCTTCAAACCTCGTACTACACCAAGATCACATACCACTTTGGAGAGTATAGGGTGGAGTAAAACTGTCCATGAACATGCAAATAAATCAATTTCTTTTTTTTGGTTCTCTACCTTGGTATTCCATGCTTGTAGATCTCCATATTGGCAAGGTATGATGAATGTTGTTGCAACTGCAGGGCCTAGGTTAAATGCCTCATCTTACGAGACAATGAGGGCCAGTAAAAGATGTCCAATATATTGTACAAGAGCATCGATTAGAGTGGGCTAGTAGTGGGTGCACCATTATGTCATATGAATGGAAAGATAGAAGGAACCAAACCCTCATCAACTTCCTTTTTCTTGTGATAGAGGCACTATATTTCTAAATTTTGTGTATACATCAGATATAATCAAATCTGCAACTGCAAATTGTTTGAGACATATGAATTAGTAGTCATGGATGTGTGGCCAAAAAATGTGGTTCAATTTATTACAGACAATGTTTTTTCCTGTGTTGTTATTGGGAGACTCCTAACAGAAAAATACCCCTTTATGTTTTTTACCGCATGTGCAACACATTGCCTTGATCTAACCCTAGAGGACATTGGAAAAATTAAATTGCTTAAGGAAGCATTATAAAAGGCTCATACAGTTTCCAAATTTATCTACAATCACACGAGGGTTTTGAGTATGATGCACCAATTCACAAGGGGCAATGAGCTAGTTCGACCAAGGGTTACAGTGTTTTCAATACACTTCCCTGCACTAGAGACTCTACTTCAACAAAAAATGAACTTGAGACACATGCTTGTTTCAGCCAAGTAGATGGACTCTGGCTTCACAAATCAAATGAATGACATGGCAGTGGCAGAGAAAATGTATTCTACCAATTTTTGGGATGCAATTGAACAAGTGGCACAATATTTAGAGCCTCTACTAAAAGTCTTGAGACTAGTGGATGGGGATAAATCCCCAATAGGATATTTGCATGAGTCAATGTATACGACCATGGAGGTGATGAAGGGCAGTTTGGAAAATGACAGGGATAGGTATATGTTGTTATGGGACAAAATTGATAGGAGATGGGATGGACAGGTGCACTCTCCTCTCCATGTTGTAGGATACTTTCTCAATCCACCATTGTTCTGATGGGAATTAGTGTTCACATAGATATTTAGGTTGGTAACAAAGTTGTTAACAAACAACTTTATATTATTGTTAGACCATATTATTGTCAGGTTGGTTTGTTAGATAATATACTATTAGTTTTACGAGAGATTATAGAGAGGCAATTTGATAGAAAAACTCGTATAATTAGGGAATGATTCCCTATAATATAAGATATGTTAATCCTAAAATATGTGTTATGTATTTAATGAAAATTGAAGCAACACAGATAACCTTGTATAATATTATTCTAGCTTCCATTTAACTCTACCCAAATTTTCTAATATGCTATAAGAGAAAAAAAAAAAAAAAAAAAAGCAAGCTTAGCCTTCTATTTACTAATGATGAGAGAATATTAGCCCAATATTTTTTGTGCAAGAAATTTCTCGAGCTTTCTATTTATGTTAGTGCAATAGCTAATATACCTATCTTCTTAGCATGGTATCTATAAAAATAAATCTAGAGCATGGTGTTTCAGATTAAGCCTCACCAAACTTCAAAATCATGACATATAAATCTTCTATTGTTAAGGTAGCACCTACTGTTGGAGATAGGATGTTGATCACTAAAACTACTTCAATGCCAAAGCACTAAGTAGAAAGGAATGCCGACATAGAAAGTCTAGTAGAGTTTCTTGAATATTAGAGGCGATATTTGACATTAAATTTGGGATGAATTACTCCATTTTATCCATCCAGATTAGCAACAAAGAGAGGTGTGTGTGTCTGTCAAGCCATTTGAGAAAATATTATTGTGCACATTTTACTCTCCTCTTAGTCATTTTAATTTTAAGATATAGTGATTATATGAGAAAGCTATTTTTGCTTGGTTTATAAAATGAATATTTATTATCTGGTCATAGCCCTTGAATTTAGCAATTACATTGGCATAACTAGGGAATACGAAATATTGGACCAGTATGCGTGGCTCTAGATGTTTTTTAAGGATGTCATTGCTCAGTAATAAAGTTTTTTTAAAAAGTGATCATGAGACGCGTTGGTCTAGAAGCTCATACCATCTTGAATTCAAAGTAAGACTTTAGATATGAGATATTAGAGTGTTGTACTCAAAATTGGTTCCACCAAAACACTTCCTATCTATT
>MU228310.1:359513-383958 GCA_018584345.1 Thuja plicata
AAATGTGTGATTCCTCTTAAGGAGGAATATCTATTTTCCTTATTAAAGGAATTACAAAATAGTGACATGTCCTCCTACATGGACTAGAGGACAAATACAAATAAGGATACCTTGGTTTATCCTTTAACTACATAGTTTCAACCAAGGAAAGATTAATTCTAAAATATCCACTATTCAAATTTATCTTGGTGAAATACCTAGCTCCACTCAAACAATCCATCAAATCATCCATCCTTGGCAAAGGAAACCGATACTTGTGATTTGGTTGATGGATCTAGAATCGGTACACATCCTCCATTATCCATCTTTCTTAGGTGGTAACATGACAGGCACTACACATGGACCTAGACTTTTTATGATCACTCCTTACTCCAAAAAATATTGCACTTGTCTATTGAGTTCTTCATTCTCTGCTGGTGTCATCCTATATGTTGCTTTGTTAGGAAAAGTAGCACCTGGTATCAAATCCATACAATGACTAATATTCCTCGCAGGTGGTAATCCATCAGGGACATTATCTGATATGATGTCTGCACACTCGTTCAACAATCTAGTGACTTATTTTGGGTGTTCTTCTCCCAATACAATCTCCTTAGATTTCTTGGGTACTAAAGCAAAACACACATTATCATGCCTCAGGCCATCCAAGAACTTTCTTTCACCCACTAAAAAAATCCTTGGACTAGTACATACTTCACTCTTAAGGGGTTCCTCTAGAGGTAAATTTTTTTAATTTATTCCATTATAGCAACAATGGTGTATACATTCTTCCTACCATCATGTATAGCTTGTCTATCATACTACCAGGGTCTACTCAACAAGACATGACACACATCCATAGGCATAATATCACACAAAACCTCATCATAATACTTCCCAATATTGAATTTAACTAGGCATTATTCACTTACTAATACCTTGTATTCATCTTGTATCCATGCAATCTGATTAGGTTTAGGATGTTTCAATCTCTGCTATGTTATTTTTTCAACCAACTCCCCTGAAGCAAGATTATTAGAACTACCAATGTCTATGACAACTTTGCACACCTTATCTTGTACCTTGCATCTGGTATTGAACAAATTCTTCCTATGTATCAGTTCTCTATCTTGTTCTTTGTGATATCAGATTCTCCCAGTCATCAAGGTTGATCTGTCCTCTACTTGATGGTTGTTTACTAATCAAGTGGAATCCTCATCTGCAAATGTTATTCACCTACTTCTCTCTGCCTTATTCTCATAATTACCTTGTTTTCATTCAAAGGCTCAGTGTCTTTCTTTGCCACATTTGAAATGAGTGCCACTGAACTTCCTTCTATCACCACTACTTTGTCCTTCATTGCAATAGGAACTCCTATCATTTATCCTATAATGATCATTATCCTTAGTTTCTAACTCATTTCTATCTTGATCTATAGAAGATCTACTTCCTCCAGCATTTTTATTGGATTGACCTCTCTGAAATCTTCCTCCTCTACCTCTTTGTCTTTTCTCATGCCTTAGGTTCAACTCTTATTCAGCCTTCAAGGCCTACTTGTAAGCTTCTTCCACACTCCTGATCTATAACAGATTGATTTCATCCTACATTGACAACCTTAAATCATTAAGGTAGTGAGAAAATTGTTAAGCTTCATCATCTATATGACCAGATTTGATATTCAGCTTGTAAAACTCCCTAGTATAACTCTTAACACTTAAGTCTCTTTGCTTCAAGTTCTACAACTTTGAAATAGACTTACTTGGTAATCCTTAGTAAAAAAATTAGCCTTTATTTTATTCATCATTCTATCCCAAGATTTGATCTTGTCTTTACCCCTTCTCTGTCGATCTATTTTTAAATGTTCCCACTATAAGGATGCATGTCCTTTTAACTTAATGCATGTATATTTTACCTTCTTTTCCTCACTAGTTCCTTCAAGCTTAAAGTATTTTATCATCTATGTGATCCAATCTAACAATTCATTAGGATACAAATTACCATGATAGTCAAGTGGATTAAATTGAAGTCTTTTTCTCACATTAGTCAAGGCTTGGATGAACCTCTCCTCTTCTTGATTAAACTCCAGTTGTGCGTCATTTTTCTCTCCTTCTCCTACCTGATTCTAATTTTTTTAATCTCCTTCTTCATAACTTTCATCTTCTATATGTTGTCCTCTCCTCTGAGAAGTCTCCATCACTTCCAATCTAGCAGAAATTTGTGTCAACAAATCCAATACAACAAGATCTACATTTCTTGCTCCACCTCTAGTATTTCTCCTAGCCATCTTCACAATCTTCAATAGTTGTAGGTCGGATCCTTTCTTCTGCCACCCCACAAGAAAACACTAGGTTTCAAAACCTTTCTCTAATATCACTTGATGCAGTCAACAATGGAGGGAACTCAAAGAGATCTTTCTGATCCTTGCAACATGACTTACACAACATAAACAATAGGCAAGAATCAAGAGATATGAAAGATCAACCTTCTTTTATTATTGAGAAATCGTATACAATGGATCTGCAACATGAAGTCATACATGTCATGCATACATATTTGATTACAATTATAAACCCTTACAAAATCCTTAGCTATAGATACTCCTAGATAATCTTATGAAAGCTGCCGCTTAGGAACAAATCCATAACCTTATAAAGCCTTCTCAAACCTCGGGTCATCCTAGAAAGATTATATTCCCCAACGAGAGAGAAAATAAAATACAACAATAGTTCATGACCCAAATCATCAGGATATATTTCCAATAAAATAAATATGAATCGCGATCCCTCAAGTAGGTCAACCATCATCGAGAAATGAGTCATTCAGTTTCATTGATCGGGAAAACCTTCACAAGATCGGAAAACATGAAGACTAGCTAGAAACATGAAGAACAAGATAGTCTCGCCAAGAATATATAACATCTCATGCACGAAGCAACCAAATGAAGTGCGAAGCTATGGAAGTGCCCAACATGATGCCTAAACATGATGTAAGGATCGCAACCACCAAAAATATGCCTAGAATGATCATAGAAGAAAACACCAAGACTGATCAAATATGAAAACAATAAAAAAAATAGTTTTGGTTGATGCAAGATTGCCAAGATCCCAAGATGCTCCTGCATCACTTAAACATAGTGGAGAAATTGGATAGGTTCATTTTTGCTGGAAATTGGGTAGAGGAAGATCGGACTTGCATTGCATAATTTCTCCCCATAACTGGTTCTAATCATTACCCCATCAGTACACGCATTCAGGAAGAGGTTGCACAAGACATGGCCCCTTTAAATTTGAATCAATGTGGTTGCATGGTGATGGTCTCAAGGACAAGATTGTGGTGTGGTGGAATTTGGATCCTTTAAGATCAAGTAATAAGGCTTTTGTCTTTTTGAAGAGGTTGTAGTTTGTTTAAGACAAATTGAAAATCTAGAATATATATGTTTTTAATAATATTTTTGTGTAAAAATATAGAATTGAGAGTGAGATTGTTGCTTTACACTGAAAAGTTATTGAGAAAGGAATGGGTGAAGAGGAATGTATGAGTGAAAAGGGGTTGAATAAACAATATTCAAAGGTTTTGGCCAAAGAGGAGATCATTTGGAGACATAAATCCCATGAGATTTGGTTAAAGGAGGGTGACAAGAACACAAAATTCTTCCATAACTCAGTCAATGTGAAAAGATCTTATAATAGAATTTACTCTATAAAGGATTAGAATAGTGAAGTGTTGCAAACTGTAGAGGAAATTAATAATGAGGCAGTGAGATATTTCAAGGATATTTTCTTGGGTGATCCAACTAGCTTAGAAACTTATTTACATATTCTAGATGTTATCTCGAGATGCGTTTCTAATGCTCAAAATGCTAGATTAATGAGTCTTTTCTATAAGGAGGAGGTAATGTGTGCTCTTTTTGATTTGGGGGGTGAGAAGGCTTCGGGTTCATATGACTTCTCAGCTATCTTCTTTCAAAGGTTTTGGGATATTATTGGTTTAGATATATGGGAGGTTGTTGAAGAGTCTAGATGCAGGGGTTTCATGCTTAAAGACTTTAACAATACCTTCATTTCCCTTATTCCAAAAAAGGAGGAAAGAAACACATTTGGAGACTTCAGAATGATTTCCTTGTGTAATACAATTTATAAAATAATCACTAAGATTATTGCTAACAGGTTAAAAGGTGTTTTGGGTGATCTCAGTGGAATAGATTGGGCTCTCTCCTAATATGTCTATTTATGAAGGGGTAATAACGGATCATGAAGTGATGGATTCAGTTAGAATAGGTAAAACGGAGAGGATGATGATTGAATTTGACATTAGGAAGCCTTATGACAAAGTGAATAGAAGATTTCTTTTAAAGGTGCTAGAGAAATTTGGTTTTGGCAAGGAGTGGGTGAATTGGATTGAAATTTGCATAAGCACCCCCAAGATTCTCAGTGCTTGTGAATGGAAGTCCACAAGTTTTTTTTGAGTCCAATAAAGGCATCAAATAAGGGGACCCAATGTCTTCCTTTTTGTTTATCACCATGGCTAAAGCATTGGACCAACTGATTTCAAAAAAGAAGAGGGACGGACAGTGGAATGGTATTATGGTGGCTGAAGGCATTGACCCTCTATTGCATCTACAGTTGAAGATGATACTTATCTAATGGGGGAACCCACCCCGATGGAAGATAGAGTCATAAAAGCAACTATAGACAAATATAGAAATGTATCATGCCAATGTGTTAACTGGAAGAAATCATAAGTTTATTTCTTAACACTAATATGCATAAATAGCAGGAGATTTGTAGAGTTCTTGGCATGAGGTTTGGCTCCCTTCCAGGTAAATATATGAGAATCCCCCTATTTGGTGGTGCTTCCAAAGCTAATTTGTGGAATTATCTCATTGACATTTGCTTTAAGAGAATGGATGGGTGGAAAAGTAAATCGCTCACATCAGCTGGGAGAATCCAAATGCTAAAATTAGTGATTTTGGCAAACTATGTCATGTCTCAAAGTTCCAGGGATGGTGTTAAAACTGGTAGAATAAAGAATGTGTAAATTATTTTGGAATGGGGCTAGTGAAGAGGATAAGTGTTTGCTTCTTTCTTGGAGTCAAATTTGTAAAGATAAAGGTAATGGAGGTCTTGGAATCAGAGAATGGCATTTGATGAACATTGCTTTGGGGGAAAAATTCATGTGGAGTATTTTTTTGAGTCTGGATCTGTTGTGGGTTAAAGTGATTAAGGCTAAGTATTCCAACAATTTGGGGGACATAAAATTTTGAGTATCAGAAACCTACCAAAAGGCTCTGCAATTTGGAACTTTATAGTTGAGTGTAGATATGTCATTACCAATCATCTCACTTGGCAATTAGGCAATGAGTACAATGCAAATTTTTGGGATGACTCTTGGAATGTTTCCATGTTTAAAGTATTCGACAGAGCTTCATGATCTTAGAAACATGTTTGTACAATTATGGGGTGACAAAGTTAGCAATTATCTAGAATTGAAACAATTCTATTTCGAAAAGGAGTGGGGATGGAGAGGCTTGGATGGTTTAGGCCATAATGATCAACAACTAGACTTAATGAGATCATTTTTTTAGAATAGGAAAGTCTTATTCACTCAAAGGGAGGATAGGATTATGAGGTGTGCAATAAAAAGTGGTAATTATTTTGTAAAGATAGGTTATCAAAGTTTGGAAAGGGCTAAGGTGGAGGGAAAATGGTGTACAAAACTACTTTGGGGCAAGGAATGCTTACCAAAAGTGGGTTCATTTTCTTGGTTGGCTGTGAAGGGAAGAATACTAACCGGTGATAGAAGAAAGAGATTTAGAATCCATGACCCAACCAAATGTGGTATGTGTAGGGAGAGGAGGAGGATGTTGATCTTTTGTTGTTGAATTGCAGGGTAGTTGTAGATTGTTGGAACATGATCAAATTTAATTTGGGTTGGCAAGGTCATTTATACAAAAATTTAAGAGAAGTCTTTGATAGTTGGCCCATAGTTCAAAAGAAGTCAGTGTTATCATGTGCGTGGATTGTTAGTCCATCAATCTTGATCTGGGAATTGTAGAAGGATAGGAATAGAAGAATTTTTTGAGACAAGAAGGAATCTATTGAATGAATTAAATTTAGGATCCATCATATGATTAAAGAATTTGTCGAGGTTGTTACTGCACATTTACAGAGTCAGGTTCCTTACACATTGGGGGATAAAAAGATTCAAGCAAGTTGGCCAAACGTAAGTATTAAATTCAATGGGGATGATGTTATAGATAATGTTGTTAAGATGTTGAGGAAGGATGTAAGTTGGGAAAATCTTGGATCTGGGTGGGTTAAGATAAATTTTGATGGTGTGACAAAGATCAATCTGGGACCCTCAAGTAATGGGATTATTATTTGGGGTAGTGAAGGTGAAACTTTAGTGATAGGTGCATAGAGGTTGTCAGATAGATCCAATAATATGGCTGAGGGAAAGGTAGCCCTATTAGAAGTGAAGTTTGGGTGTCTATTGGGATTCAGGTGAATATGTTTGGAAGGGGATTCTCTTTTTATTGTTCAAGCTATAAGAAGAGTGAAGATGTAGGCATGGAACTTACAAAATTATATTAATGCAATTTTGTAGCACTTAGATAATTTGGAGTATTTCCATGTGAGTCATGTGCTGCGAGAAGCAAATATGGAGGTAGATAGTCTATCTAAATAGGATTAACCTTTGAAACATTGGATGATTTCATATTCGAGGACCTTAGACTCTAGAAAGTGTTATGCCCTACATACCCATCCCTACATTTTGTGTGCAAAATGTCGGGTCCCCCTTTTCTTTCTTATTTTTTTTGGTTTTCTCCTTCCTTTCCCTTTTTGTTTTTGGCTTGGTTCCCCATTTCTTCCAAACTCTCTTGGTCCTGTTCGGTCTTTGCCTTTCTTTTGGTGTCCATTGTTGCCTCCAAGACCTGTGCCCCAGAGTGTCATTCCCAAGTGGGTGATTCTGGATATTTCATGCCCGAGGATCATTTTTCCCTTTCCTCGAGGCTGAATGACCGTTAGGTGTTTTGAGCCTAGACCCCTGTTGCAGGTGTTTTTCTCAAAGTTACTTTTGGTAACTAATGCACTCTCCTAGGCATTATTTAAGGCCTTTTACCTTGTCATTTTTACACTTACCCCAAGCTTCTTTTACCTTCTGGTGAATTTTCTAGAGAGTGAAGTGATTTGTTTTCTGAGCTGAGACGCCTGAGCTAGAAGGTGCAGAAGTGTGTTCGTCAAGTCTGGTGGAGTGTTTAGGTGACAGAGTGAAGCTATATGCACTATCCCCATTTGACATTTTGAGGTTGAAGTAGGCTCTTGGGTTTTCCCTTTGTTCTTGTTTTGTTTTGTTTCTTCTGTGTTTTTTTTCTTTCTCTACATGTTTCTCGCTGCTTTCGATTGTTGGGTTGTGTTTTCATGTGTATTCTTGGTCATCATCTATTTGTTTTTGTCACCTTAGGGTTGCGTCTATCATTTGACACAATGTTGTCCTTGAGCCCGATGCATCTTCTTCCTTTTGTAGTCATCCATCTCAAAAGAAGAGACACTCGCTCTGTTGGGTTGTTGATTTTGTAAATATTGTTTGCTTCCTGCTAGGGAGTCTGTAGATTCTCCAAGTTTTGGCTTTATAAATCATGTATATACTCTATGAATAGTCTGTAAATGCCCTGTAGAGCCTAGTCTCTATAGATTTCTTCTAAATTTGGGTCCATAAGAGCTGTAAGTTTGAGTTTGTGAGTTCTGGTAGCTCGTTGTAGGTTTAGTGTCATCTGTAAATTTTGTGAGTTTGTAGCGCTCCATTTTTCCTTCACTTAGAGACATGGCGTCTCTAAGGGTTCTGCCCAGTTGGGTGTTTTAGAATCAATTCCTGGGGACCTTCTATCATCCCAATTCTTTACGAGGCCGTCAGGCCATGTACGCCCAATAAATAGGTTCACCACCTTGGTTGGTGCAGCCTTGGACATTGAGGTGATGAGTATTCTAGTTGCAGAGGTCAACTCACTCACAGGCCATTATCCTCTTCTCTCTCCTCCATCCTTTCTGTCTTAATGGAAGAATTAATTCCCATGATTGACCATTCAAAATCTGTCCCAAGTGGCATTCATGCCACTTGTGCTAGTATAACTATCCATTAAATGTCATTACTCAGCCGAGTGGACATGCACGTGTTAGAGTACGAATGTAGGGATACCTATCTTATCAATGATGGCTATTGTCTTTTCAAGTTAATGTCAATTGTGTTAGCAAGCCCAACCTCTTCCACCTCATGTGATCCCTTCTGGGTCATTGTTTTAGATCCTTGGTAAGAAAGAAGTATTTCACGTGTTAAAATTATATCAAATCTCAGACATATGATCTCATCTAGGATGCCTTAATGTTTTCTCTATTTTAGGTGAAAGGGCGAAATCACTCTCAAGGCCTCCAAAATCCAAAATCTTTCAATGTTTATATACTGACAATTGTCCAATCTGTAGGTGCAGGTTAAAGTAAGCAAGAAATGGCTTCAGGGTCTTCACCTCCCAGGAGTCCAAAACTCCCAATTGCCTCTTTAGGCACCAGCAAGAGGAACAAGAAAATGTGGGCAGAACTTCCCCACTCTAACTTCAAGGAGCCCATCCAAGTGGGAATTATCTTTTTATGTAGGATCTTCGGGGAACCACATGCCCAAGAATTCTCCCCATGGATGTATTATTTCATATATGATATGACCACCAACAAGGCACTCTTCAACTGGACCGACATCATCATCAGACATGTAGACATCTAGATGAGGAAGGTTGATATAGAGCGGAAGTTCTACATGACTTCCTAATTCCTTTGGAAACTTGCCCAATAGTGCCAGGGGATCCAAGGTTTAATAACAGTTGGTGTTCTGAGGGAAGGACCTAGTCAGGTTTCTCCATGGGACCACTTCCCCTAGATTTAGTGGGACTAGAGTTTCGCACATTTTTGCAGAGTCAACGACGCCTTCATCTTTAATGGGATGAAGGCGATCACTAGTGATCAAGGATTCAGGTTATCCCCACAGGCCATGGGACTTGTTCATGTGTGGGGGCATTACTTCATCCAGTTTTCCCAGCACACTTACATTTGGGTGTCTGGATTCTCTGGGCAACCCTTCCTGTTGCCCAAACATTGTGGGGACATGATAGTTTTGCTAGAATTTTGCAGGCAGATTTGTGAGGCTCATGCCTTGAATTCCCTCAAGAAGGTCACCACCTTGACATTCCCTTTCATTTGTAGAGATTATTATTTCTCCCTTGCCACGACCCGGGAAGTAGAAAATGAGCTAAGTAGCTTCAACTTAGCAAAATATTCTTTCAGCCGCAAGGATTATGATCCCCTTGGGCGACTGGCAAGGTTGATGCCCAAGGGGGTAAACTCCCATATTATACACAGAAGATTTTTGGTCCAACTAACAGGGTGATTATGATGTCTAGAGGTGACACTATGCCAAAATAACAAAGGGGATGATGGAAAACTTGAGCTTCAGACATTCTCACAAAAAATTTTGAACATCGGGCCCCAAGAGGACCATGAGTATAAAAATGCAGGTATAGATAAAATGGGCCTCCCTCTATTGGATTGGGATACTCCAGAGATTTTGGATGCCCAAGCCATCTCAAGAGCAAAAATTGAGCGCAGCCACTCATATTTAGAGAAGGTTTGCCCAAAGAGTGTGCAGTTGGACAAACATTTTTTGGGAGCCTTAGGTTCCTGGGCCCCAGAGAAATCCAAAGCCCAAAGCAAGAAGAAATTTGGCACCGCACCTCAGGTCTGGGACCCCATTTTGGCCCCCCTGATAGAGCAGTTGGGTGAAAAGTTGGAGCACTCCCAAAAATTAATGGACGCAGCAAACTTCAGAGTAATTTTTGGTCTTGGAGGTACCCCTTTAGGCTCCTGTCCTCTGTCAAGAGGTTCTCCTTCCATGGCTATTTTATTAAGTGCAGCATGTGAATCAGAGATTTCTGGAACAACAGCAGCTGTGGAGTCCAAAGTGCCACTCAAGAGAAAGAAACAAAAGGCAGCTCGGTCCCTGTGGAATAAAAATTTGGGCCTAGAGCCCGGGGATGTACCTAAGGTTGAGATACTTTCCTCCTCTGAGAAAGAGGATCATCTAGAGAGTCCCCCAGAGATAGAACAGATCAACATCGAAGACTTCTTCCCAATGGGTGATCTTGGAGAACTACACGGTATGGGTGACTGTACCACAGAAGAGACAACAGAATAAGAAGTTGAGGTTCCCATACTTGAGTCAACAAGTCTAGAAGATGTGGCGGCCCAAGAAGAAGACAAGCCCCAGACTGAAGAGGCCAAAGGAGAAAAGGAAATTCCACAAGAGAAAGAGAATAACCTAGTCATGGAGTGAGTGTGGGCTGAAGAGGGACCAAACCTTCGGGAGCAACCGTAACCTCTAACACTATGCCCCTGGGCCTAATTGGTGATCAGAGTTTGCTAACACCCCTAGAAATAGTGGCCAACAAAGTTGCGGCCATATTTCAACAAGTAGATTTGAATGAGATGCCTCAGCCTCCTCCACCACATAGCCCACCTATGGATGACATTCAGGAGGGTGATGCAGAGGGAAAAAAATGACACCCAAGTAGGGATCCCATTGACACAGTGGACAATATGTCCGGAGGGGAACCTGGATTGAACCCCGAAGGCACTCCAAGTTTGGGGATAGTAGTAGGCGAGCCAGATGCACCACTGCAATGGTTAGTGGAAGCTCAAAAAAGAAAATCCCTAACTGCTATCACGGCTACACTATCACTTGCCAAAATATTGGTCGAGATCCAAGTTACTAAGAAGCCCAAGAAGGCTCAAACCCTTCATAGCACTAAAAGGGCCCCAGATGGAAATATTGTGGCAACAGTTGCCACCCCTCCAGTAGGAGAAGAGGATTCAGAGGTAGTTGTTGAAGAATATGTAATCACGGAGGTGTCTTTGGGTAAAAGAGCTTAACAGGGGGAATTAGAAATTCTAAATGAAGAAGGCTAGGCTATTCAGGCCTAGTATGAGAAGAAATCTCAAAAGATATAGGAGTTGAAAGTAGCCAATGCCAATATTTTGGGACTCCTAATAGAGTTAGTATGCCCCCTTGCTTCTGAAACACCCAGACCCTAAGTTCCCAGGAAACCACTACCATGGAATGATGTTGATGCCCTGAAAGATATGAAGAAGGAGTTAGTTGTGGATGAGTGGATTGACCATTAGATTAGGGTCATATGAAGTTTCATGTCCGAGTCTCTCCTAGACTTTTTCTGGGTAAATGATCTAGCAAAGAAGAAAGAGGCCACCATTCCCTAGTGGCGGGGAGAGATCGAGAAATATAAAGATTGGAAGGATACCTTGCCAGAGATTCTAAATCTTGGGGAAGATGATTTAATGAATTTAGGTATTCTAGGGGATGAGTCATATGGGTTCCTTTGGACTCAATACTCTATACTTGCATTCAAATTCAAAACTGGAAAGTAACTGGTATGAGTGCTAGAAGAACAAATGCAGGTGATCTAGACTCTATTGGACCAATATGCTACCCTCATCCAGGAGATTACATCATCTGATCCTCTAAGCTCCAGGACTTACACTCTCGTCAATAATAAGTTTGATGAAGTGGTCAAGGTTCAATTCCAATCCAGGGAAGATGTTAGTTGTGCCATAATGGTGGAACTCTCCCAAGTGCTACTCAAATCTCATGATGTGGCTAAGGTGGCTGTAGAGTTAAAAGATAAGGCCAAAGATGTCGGCCTCCATTTTGAAGGATTTGTTGATCGTCAAGATTGCCTGAAGGATGTGGAAGAGGATGGTATACTCCAGATTCTAGAGCCATACAAAAAGTTTAAAGGCCAGTAATGTTTCTCAGACTCTGAACATCCTTCACCAGAGGCATAGTACATAAACATTCTTTATTCCTTGAGCACAAGCTCTAGGATCCCAGACTCCAGGCCCCATTTTTGTATTCTTTATAGTGATAAGTGTTGATAGCTCCCTTGAGTCGACTAATCACTATCTACAGTATGATGTCAGGTCTCTCATCATCCTTTTGGACATGACCAGCCACTATTGGTCCAAAGGTTCACTGCAGATGCCTCCAGGGTCCCAAGATGTCATTCTAGCATTTACTATCTGGTGTACGGAGGCCTGCCCGATCACCAAAGTGAAGAAAGGCATTAATGAGGGTGTATGACCTAGGTCACTTAGGGAAACTTTGTCACATCTGCAAGTACATGGACACTTTTTCCAATGGCAGTTTTCTCAGAGCTTCTTTCTCTCTTTCCTCTCTTCTCTTCTCAAATGATTGTATTGTATCAGGGAAATTCTGACAATGTAGGTAGTACCAACTTTAAATATTTTAATATAATGTAAGTAGCTAGTGTAGGGATAGTCCCTTAGGTAGTTAGAGTTTTCTATAAATACAAAGTTTGATGCCATTCCAAGGGTCAGAAAAATTGATGATTTGGCTATCCACTAGTAATACAAGCTTTAAGTTTTATAGCAATTCTGTTGTCTTTAAGTTCAGAATAGATAAATGCTCCCTTGGGGAAGCTAGTGTAACTACCAGTGACATTGGATATGAATATAATGAAAGAATGAGAAACACCATTCAGCCCTGTGATTTGTGCAATTTTTGGTCCCAAAATTAGTGAGCAATGTTCATGTTGTATGCTAGCTTATGTCCTTTGTTCTAGTTCTTGCAATGATTTAATGAAATATGTTACTTTGCTACTGATATATGTATGGTTGAAGATTGTATGCATATGTTCAGTATTTTTTACTTTTTTTTTTTTCATTTGGAACTTTGTTGATGCTAAGGAAATGTATGTGATGGATATAGTTAGATATCTACACTAACCGTGTCCTATTTTTTTCTATTTTCTTTGTTGGATATAACAAGTGCTTGCAGGAAACTCATTACCATTGAGGTCTTAGGTCGATGAGTCAAAACCAACTATCCCCTCAAAATAAATAGTCACTTGTCCAACTAAGCTAGGATTGCACCATCGTGATCCAACAACGAGGTGCTTGGAGGCCAGGAGAGCTAGCTCTCTTGCACGCCTGTTCAGGTGAAGTTGGCCAATACTCCAGTATTTGATGACAACTCAGCTCCCATTGGTGAGACCATCACAAAGTCCCATCAAGAAAAATTGGTAGAAGAAGGAGGGCATGACCTCATCCTCCCTTGAAGGCTTTGATACCACACCTCCCGAGGGTTCCCCAAGCAGTAGTTTTAGGATCCAAGCCTTCTATAGATTAGGGTTGTTCTCACCCCTGTGATTCGAAAGAATATTGCATTCAACCCCTAACCCTAGAGAGTTTGTAGAACTTGGACCTCCCATGCAAGCAAAGAGGACATACCAAAAGAAGAAACCTTTCAATCTCATGCCTGGAGGGTTCGTATCCCCTAGAGTATTCAGGTTAACTAGCCCATCCCAGTGACCAATCTCACTATCAACCTTAACATCCCAATGGTTGCATACTTTGATAACACTGTGACATTTTCCCAACATTGTCAATGATCTCCCTCCACACCCGGAGAAGATTTGTCCCAAGTATGAACATCTAGGCCATCGAACCATGGAAGAACATCTACAGGCCTATAAGATGCTATGAACTGACACTGCATCCAACATGAGGATGTGGTGAGCACAATCTTCCCGCTATCTTTTGGAGAGAGCGAGTTGATCTGGTACTTGCACTTACCTGCCAACTCCATCAATAGTTGGAAAGACATGAAGGTTGCCTTTCTAACAATGTTTCAGGTCCACGTGGACCCGACTTGGTCTCATAGTCAATTTATTTCTATTTGAAAGGATCCCAATGAATTCCTGGCAACCTTTAACCATCGATTCTAGAGAGCTTTAAAGCGGTGTACAAGACCCTTTGTCCCATCTATTGATGTGACTATCTAAACATACCTTAACGCTTTGGACCTGTTTATTTCTACCCTTCTATGGAGAACCACTACCACTAAATATAGGGATACCTTGGCTAAGGTTTACAATCTCGCCCTTGAATTGTCTCAAAACTTGAGTAAAGCTCCCAATGGTATCGGTTAGGGCTTACCTTACAATACACTGCTTGGGGGAACAACTTATCCAGGAGGATATGACCCCAATCCAGCACTAGGTGCCCCTACGATGAATCTGGTACCCTAGTATGTCTATCCCACTCCTCACCAAAATCCTCCAACCCCAGAGTACGCTCCCTAGGCACAACAATAAAACATAGTACCCCCACCACCTGGAGTACCTTTCTCCCAGGCATCAGCATCTGGAGGCTTGCCTCCAGCGGTGGCAAGTGCCCCCGCGCGTGTCCCACCACCTCAATCATCACATTGTGACACCACTACCTAGCTGTCCGCCAAGGTCGAATCCCTCTGACAATTAGTTTCCTCACTCACCACTGACATGGGGTAGCTGAAGATGGGACCCCCCACGTCCCATGGAACCAACTCCTCCCAAAGAGGGAACATCATTTTGGGACAACAAAGTTCCAATAACTCTAGACCCCAAAACCATTATAACAATAGAAGAAACAACAATATTCAACCTATCCAACAATGGAATAAAATTCCAAACAATGGGGGTATTCCCCCTAGTTAGCCCAACACCCAAGGAGGCACGAGACCTAGACATTCTGCGCAACTAGCTGAATTTCATCCCCTGACATCCTGGTGTTGGCTGCATGATACTGGTTCATATTCTAAGGTAAACTGCACCATGCTAGAGAAGATCATCTTGATCTCCCAATCTGATAGGTAGAAAAACAATGACTCTCCCCCTCCATAATCCTCAGTCAAGCCACATCATTCCACGTTCACTTGTGAAACCTTCTTTTTCAGTGATGACGAAGAAGAAGGAGAAGAAATCAATTTATAGGCTTTCTTCGATGACTCCATCCTAGATTTTGAGGCTAATGCCTTTACCAATCCCAAGACCCCCTAAAATACCCAGAGTCAATCAAACAAGGGTCCTCTTATGACATCGATTCCACCAAGGGTTGTGAATCTCCCATCAGACCCTTTGGCAAATGTTAACCCACCCCCTCCCAAAGGACCCACAACTACATATACATGTGACTTTACTGGGAAAGGTTCATGGGTTCCTAAAGGGAAGTTTGACATCATGAAAGTGATGGAGAATACTACTACCACCATGATCTTGATCCTCCTTAGTTTTTCTGAGCAAAGGAAATCTCTCTTACAGTACCTGGAGAAGTAAAAATTGCTTAACCACCCACCAAAGTCTGTCACATTTGACGATGCTAATGCGTTCATATTTTGGGGAGTACAGAGGACCCCCCTTTTTCTTGATCTTAAAAATCATGGTAAAAACTTACAAAACTCCCTAATAGATTCAGGAGCTTCGGGCAATGTCATGCCCCTATCTATTTGTTAGAAGCTTAGACTGACTCCCACACCATCCAAAGGCACAGTTATCCAGATAGATAAAACCAATGTAAAAATGGTGGGTGAACTAAAGAACATCTTAGTTCAGCTGGTACAAGATCCCCGGATATCCAGTGTCATTGACATCCAGGTGGTTGACATCTCTGAAACCTACGGGATGCTCCTGAGTCAAAATTAGTCTAAATCCTTGAACATATATATATTTACCAACTTTTCCCACCTGTGGCTCCCTTGGAGGGGAGAAAATAACCAAATCAAGGTAGAAAGAGAACCTCAGATAAAACAGGCCCTCACCAATTATGGTTAGGTAAGCGAAATCACTTTTGCTGAATTAGAAACTGGATTATATAGGGCTAAGGAAATCCTGACCCTAGATTTTGTCCCGAAAGGAATGATACCCAATGAGGATCCTATAATCACTCAAAGGATTCATGATCTCATCATAAAACTAAAATAAGATGTGAGGTCCCAAGCTGAGAGGGAAAATTTAACATCTCTATTGTCTAGCACTTAGTGCTGAGTTCATTGTCAAATCCATTCAGAGCTGGAGTGTACACCATGTGTAGATTCTTCCAAGGTCTTCCTTGAAGACTTTCGAGTAGAAAAATGTAGGGGCCAGGCCCCACCCAAAAGCAGTCCAACCACAAACATATCCAACAGACCGCCTTTTGAGAGATCCTTTGCAGGCACCCCTCCGGGGGATGCTTCGGTCTCCATGTCTCCTTAGTCAGGTGATGCAACCAAACCTATCCCCATCCCAAACCAACCATGACTCTTGCCCAAAATACACAACCACAAAGTGCCAATAGTGACGTATGGATCCTTAAATTTGATGGATCCCGATCTAAACAGGGTTGCAGAGTTGGAGTGGAACTAATCAACCCTTGAGGAAAATCTTTCCTCGCATCGTATCATTTGCAGTTTGACTGCACCAATAAAATAACTAAGTATGAGGCCTTGGTCCTCAGAATCCTATTCACCCTCAGGAAGGGAGTCACGTGCCTCCAAACCATGGGTGACTCATAACTTATAGTCCAGCAAGTCCTAAGACAATATACATGTCACGATAAATGACTGAAGGCCTATCGCAATCGGGCATGGAGCTTAATAGAATATTTCAATGCCTTTGGCATTGAGGTGATTCCCTAGAAATGGAAATTTTTTCTTGGATTCCTTAGCCATGTCAGCCACTATTATTGAGCCCATGGCAGGTTCCCAACTCTGGAGATTTTTAGTTGAGATGATGCCCACACCCTCCATGCCCAACAATGTAACTAATCTTCAGGTCTTTGAGGACAACAACCACATCCTCGCCTTCATGGAAAATGTTGGTGTCTTTGAAGACCAGATCATGGAGGAAGAAGAACATGAAGATACTGGACAAGAAGAAAATGAGGATGGAATCCTCGATCTACCCACCAACACCATACCCAAGGGGATGGTCACCCTCAAATGAATCTTTGACTTTGACCTGCGAGCCAAAGATAGAATGTTCCAAACCCTTGATGGGGGAAATATGAAAGAGTAAACATCGAGACGGGAGTCAAAGAAAAGTTCATTCACATTGGTACCTCCTACTCTCCAAAAGCATAAGAGAAGATTCTTGCGGTCCTCCGAGAATATATTGACATAATTGCCTGGGGATATGAAGATCTCAAGACCTATGATACTTCTATCTTGACACACACCATCCCCCTAAAATCGGATGCCAAACCATTTTGTCAAAAAAAAAGACCAGTCAATCCCCTGATTGAACCCCTTATTCATTAGGAGGTTTTAAAGCTATTGGTTGCTCGGATAATTTTTCCAATTCAACATACCACTTGGGTAGCCAATCTAGTACCAGTCCGAAAAAAGAGTGGGGAAATTTGACTGTGTGTTGACTTCTAGAATTTGAATAGGGCCTCGAAGAAGGATAACCACCCCCTCCCTTCACTGGATGATGTGTTACAATTTTTTAATGGTTCCCAGATGATGTCCTTCATGGATGGGTACTCTGGGTACAATCAAGTTATGGCTAAATTTGAAGACAAAGCCAAAACAACATTCACCACAAAATGAGGAATGTTTGCCTATAGAAGAATGCCCTTCAGGTTGATTAACATCGGGGCCACATTCCAGAAATCCATGGACATATCCTTTGAAGGCTTGGTTAATAAATTTATAATCATCTACATGGATGATTTAACTGTGCTCTCTCGAAAGAGATGTGATCACCCGGCCCACCTCGCTAAGATTTGCGAAAGATGTCATCGATTTGGTATATCCCTCAACCTAAATAAATGCATATTTGGGGTAACCGAAGGGAGATTGTTGGGACACATTGTCTCAGAAAAGGGTATATCTATTGACCCTGAGCGAGTTGAAGCATTGCTAAAACTGTAAATGTTGGGTAGTAAGAAAGAGACGAGGCCTTTCTTTGGGAAGATCATTTTTTTCTGACATTTTATCATTGGTTTCGCCGAGGTTGTAAAACCTATAAACGATATGATGAAAAAGGATACCAAAATCGAGTGGAGCCCAGAGGCAAAACAAGATTTTGCCCAGATCAAGTAGGCTATCACAGAGGCTCCAATTCTGGCTAGTCTGGACTATTCCCTCCCATTTCACATATATTATTTTGCCTTTTCCCATTCCGCTACAGCCGTGTTGACCCAGAAGGTAGAAGGGGAAGAATGACTCATTGCTTATATGAGCCCCGCATTCAAAAATGCAAAGGTGCGATATTCACCTCTAGAAAATCAAGCATTTGCCCTCGTCTGGGTGGTTAATAAATTCCAACACTATATCCTCCATATCAAAGTGCATGCCATCCTCCCCGACTAGGTCGTCAAGTCTTTATTACTTCAAAGTGAACTGGGCGAGTGCCGGGGGAAGTGCATGGCCATCCTCCAAGAGTACGATCTAGAGATGCAACCTATGAAACTCATTCGAGGATAGGGGCTATCCAAAGCTATGTTTGAATCCCATCCATATATTGAATGCCACACCTACACCGTGCAATCCATCACTCAAGACCCTTGGTATGCAGACTTGGTATACCTTCTGCTGAATAACAAGTGCCCGAAAGGGCTCATCCCTAGTAAACACCAACCCCTCCGACTAAAAAGCACACATTTCATGATAAAAAATGGGACCCTTTTTCAAAGGAACCATGAGGGTGTCTACCTTTGGTGTCTTCACCGGGAACATGCCGTGAAAATGATAGAAGATTTCCATGGTCATTTTGGAACTAAACATAGGTCGATAGATGCCACAGCTCATCAAATCCTCTCGGTTGGATACTATTGGCCTCATGTTTTTAAGGATGTCTACACACACGTAAGGAAGTGCCACACTTTCCAAACTGCCGCTTCAAGGGAGCGGAATCTGACAATTCCTCTCCAACCCGTATTAGAGGAAATGCCTTTTTCCTAGTGGGAATTTGATTTCATAAGAGAGATAAATCCCAACTCATCCGCAAACCACCAGTATATTTTTATTGCCACTGATTACTACACCCAGTGGACCGAGGCTATACCATGCAAGAACAACACCGCGGAGGTAGTAATTCATTTTATCGAAGAAGACATCATCACCAGGTTTGGAATGCCTTTTGCCTTAGTCTATGATAATGACCCAATATTTTCCTCAGCTCAGTTATTGGAATGGGCCTATGATAGGGGTGTCACCCTCAAGTTTTCTAGTAATTACTACCCGCAGGGCAATGGGGCAGCAGAATCAACCAACAAGAACCTTTTAGAGGTAATCAAACACCTGCTTGAAAGGAATCCCTGAGATCAACATCAGAAACTAAGGTTTTCCTTGTGGGAAGATCGCATCCAAATCAATGCCACTTTGGGGACTTCTCCATTTCATTTGGTATATGGCCTAAATCCAATGTTCCTAGTAAACCTACAATTCATCCAAGAGTTTAATGATCGGGATAACATCGTTGAAGTGCATCTCCTTAACTTGGTGCAGTTGGTAGAGCAAAGAGATCGCAGACTGGAACATTTTGCAAAGCACCAAGCTGTGATCAAATGATGGTTTGACAAGAGAGCCCAATTCAAGGCTTTTCATCTCTCAGACCTGGTCCTTTTATGGTACAAGGTCTAAGAGAAGAAGGAAAAACATATCAAGTTCCAAAGTCTCTGGCTCGAACCTTATCAAATATAAAAAATTTGTGGAGCCAATGCATACTGCCTCAGCTCCTTAACTGGAGAAGCTATCTCATTGCCTATAAACAGGCAGTTCCTTAAACATTACTTTGAGTAAGGTGGAAGAATGAACTCCCCATGCGGGAGATGTACCATATGTTTATATCACTTGTAAGTAGCCTTTGGGTGTGCCACTCCGGAACACCCTCCCTTGTAAATAGTTTTGGGGTTTTTTCTTTTTTTTTGCCTTGGTCTTCTTTTTGTGTGTCCCATCTGTCTGCTTCTTTTGGCTTCTTTTCCTTTTCCTTCTTGTGTGGCCCCAATTTTTTTCCCTCTTTTCTTAGATTGGTATACCTCACATAACAGTTGTGCAAGTTGAGAGATTCTCCTCATGCATTTTAGTGGTCCTGAACTAGGTGTTGAATGAAGGTTGGCCCTATCCTCATCTTGGGATTTCCTAACACGGGGCTTCGAGCGTCAGAGACTCTTCGTTGGATTAGGTATTTATGTTTCTCCTTGGAAGAACAAAGACCAGCTATCATTTTGAAAATGGGTAATTACTTAAACTCAAAGAACAAAAGGTTCCGGAGAAAGATAGATCGACCACACTCTCTGTAAGGGGTTCTTAAACCAAGGCATTTCCTAGGTCAGGTCTTCCCGCTCCACTCCATAATAGAAAGGATGATGAGGTGAAATAACAAACCACCATGGTAATAAGCTAAGCTTGAGGACCCTGGTGAAAGCAGTACCACCTCCCCCATTCACAAAAAAAGGAGTCAGAGGGTGGAAAGTCTAGATTTTAGGGAGAAATGAACCCCTGCCAGGCGCCAACTATGTTATGTTAGTGGGGTTTCTATCTTTTCTCTGGTCAGGTTCTACTTCCATATGTTCATTTGAAGCCCAAGATACATAAAATTGGAAAAGATCAATATCTAAGTCTCAAAAAGCTTCCTCGGTTTCCGAAGTCACATCGTGATGACACTTCTCTGCTGATGGTAAGGTCCTTGTCATTTCAACCAAAGGTCTGGAGTTCTCAAATGCATGAGGCATCTGTCCCAGCAAGTTTCCATTTGTTATGTCCTACATACCCATCCCTATAATTTGTGTGCAAAATGTTGAGTCCCCCTTTTCTTTCTTCTTTTTTTTTTAATGTTTTCTCCTTCCTTTCCCTTTTTGTTTTTGGCTTGGTTCCATGTTTCTTCTGGACTCTCTTGGTTCCATCCATTCTTTGCCTTTCTTTTGGTGTCTATTTTTGCCTCTAGGACCCGTGTCCTGGAGTGTCATTCCCAAGTGGGTGATTCCAGATATTTCGTGCCTGACGATCATTTTCCCCTTTCTTCAAGGGTGAATGACCATTAGGTTTTTTGAGCCTGAACCCTGGTTGCCAGCGTGTTTCTCAAAGTTAATTTTGGTAACTAATGCACTCTCCTAGGCATTATTTAAGGCCTTTTACCTTTTCATTTTTAGACTTACGACATGCTTCTTTTACCTTCTGGAAATTTTTTTGGAGAGCAATATTATTTGTTTTCTGAGCTGAGACACCTAAGCTAGAAGGTGCAAAAGTGTGTTTGTCAAGTCTGGTGGAGTGTTTAGGTGACAGAGTGAAGCTATTTGCAGTATCCCCACTTGGCATTTCGAGGTTTAGGTAGGCTCTTGGGTTTTCCATTTATTCTTATTTCATTCTATTTATTTTTTCTTTCACTGTGTCTTTCTCGCTGCTTTCGTTTGCTGGGTTGTGTTTTTGTGTCTATTCTTGGTTGTCATCTATTTGTTTTTTTCACCTCAGGGTTGCATTTTTCATTTGGCACAATGTTATCCTTGAGCCTGGTGCATCTTCTTCCTTTCATAGTTATCAAGCTCAGAATAAGAGATGCTCACTTCGTTGGGTTTTAGATTTTGTAAATATTGTTTTCTTCTTTCTAGGGAGTCTGTAGATTTGCCAAGTTTTGGCTGTACAAATCATGTATATACTCTATGAATAGTCTGTAAATTCCCTATAGAGCCTAGTCTCTATAGATTTCTTGTAAATTCAGGTCTGTAAGAGATGTTATTTAAGTCTATGAGTTCTGGTAGCTCACTGTAGGTTTAGTGTCGTCTATTAATTTTGCGAGTCTGCAGTGCTCTATTTTTCCTCCACTCAGAGACATGGCGTCTCTGAGGGTTCTACCCAGTTGGGTGTTTCAGAAGAAATTCTTGGGGACCTTCTATCATCCCAATTATTTATGAGGTCATAAGGCCATGTCTTCCAAATAACCAGGCTCACCACCTTGGTTGGTGTATCCTTGGACATCAAGGTGATGAGTATGCCAGTTGTAGAGGTCAACTCACTCATAGTATGTTATCCTTTTCTCTCTCCTCCATCCTTTCTATCTTAATGGTAGAATTAATTCCCATGATCGAGCATTCAAAATTCATCCCAAGTGGCATTCATGCCACTCGCACTAGCAAAGCTATCCATTAAATGTCATTACTCAGTCAAGTGGACATGTGCGTGTTAGAGTACAACAGCAGGGCTACCCGTCTTATCACTGACGGGTGTTGTCTTTCCAAGTTAATTTCAATCATGTTAGCAAGCCCAACCTCTTCCACCTCATGCAACCCCTTGTAGGTCATCATTTTGGATCCTTGGTAAGCAAGAAGTATTTCATGTGTTAAAATTATATAAAATCTCGTACATATGATCTCATCTAGGATGCCTTAACATTTCTCTATTTCATGAGAAAGGGTAAAGTCACTCTCAAGGCCTCCAGAATCAGGAATCTTTCAATGTTTATATACTGACGATTGTCCGGTTTGTAGGTGCAGGTTAAAGTAAGCAAGAAATGGCTTTAGGGTCTTCACCTCCCGGGTGTTCAGAACTCCCAAGTGCCTCTATAGGCACCAACAAGAAGAATAAGAAAATGTGGACAAAACTTCTCCACTCCAACTTCAAGGAGCCCATCCTGGTGGAAATTATCTTCTTATGCAGGATCTTCGGGGAACCACATGCCCGAGAATTCTCCCCCTGGATGTATTATTTCTTACATGGTATAACCACCAACAAGGCACTTTTCAACTGGACCAACATCATCGTCAGATATGTAGACATCTAGATGAGGAAGGTCGATATAGAGAAGAAGTTCTACATGACTTCCTACATCCTTTGGCTGATTTCCTGGCAGTTCCAGGGGATCCAAGGTTTAACAATGGTTAGTGTTCTTGGGGAAGGACCTGGTTAGGTTTCTACATGGGACAACTTCCCCCAGATTCAGTGGGACTAGAGTTTCCCATATTTTTGTAGAGTCAACAACACCTTCATCTTTCACAGGATCAAGGCGATCACTGGTGATTAGGGATTCAGGTTATCCCCACATGTCATGGGCTAGGTTGGTGCATGGGGGTGCTACTTCATCCAGTTTTCCCATCACACTTACATTCGAGTGTCTAGCTTCTCTGGGCAACCCTTCCTGTTTCCCAAATATTATGGGGACAGGATAGTTTTGCTAGAATTTTGTAGGAAGATTTGTGAGGCTCATGCCTTGAATGCCCTCAAAAAGGTCACCACCCCGATATTCCATTTCATTTGCATTGATTACTCTTGCTCCCTCGTCGCGGCCCGAGAAGCAGAAAATGAGCTAAGTATCTTTGACTTAGCAAAACATTCTTTCAGCCACAAGGATTATGATCCCCTTGGGTGACTGGAAAGGTTGATGCCCAAGGGGTAAACCCCCATGTTCGATACATAGAAGATTTTTGGGCCAACTGACAAGATTATTATGATGTCTGGAGGTGACACTATGCTAGAATAAAAAAGGGAACGATGGAATAGCTTGAGCTCTGGACATTCCCATAGACTTTTTTGAACACCGGGCCCCAAGAGGATCCTAATTATAAAAATGCAAGTATAGATAAGATAGACCTCCCTCGGGTGGATTGGGATACGCTAGAGATTTTTGATGTCGAGGCTATCTCAAGAGAAAAAATTGAGCGCAGTCACTCGTATTTCAAGAAGGTCTGCCCGAAGAGTGTCTAGTTGGAAAAAAAAATTTTGGGAGCCTGAGGTTCCCGGGCCCAGAGCAATCAAAGCTGTTGGGTTTAATGGGAAGTAGTATTGATAGGGGAGGGGTGAATTAGTACCTCTAAAACTTTTTCATGTTCTTTAATCAATTAACCTTTGTAATCAATAGCTTTTCCATTCAATCTGATCTACACTATCTTTGTGTGAGTTATATCAATTTATAACATTAATAAACATGTGAATCATTCATAGAAACATTCATGAACATAATTGACACATAACACAAGATATGATATCGCAGAAAACTCCTGTTAGGAAGTAAAAACTGCGGTGGGGATGACACCCACAAAACTTCACTATCTGCAGAATGGAAGGGGCCGGTTAAGGCTTACAATTTTTTATCACTTATGATGATCTACCCTGTTAGGAGTATCGGTGGAGACCTATTAAAGTCTACTATATTAAGATATTTTAGCAACACTGTTAAGTGTGCACTTGGTTAAGAGATTTGATATTGGACTATTAAATCCACCTTTCTTGAAAGGAATTTTTACACCTTGGTTCACTTGTTAGGATGACAGAAAATTAAAAATTGACCTGGTAAATGCAATCTCCTATTGTTGATACAGATCCTATGTAGTTCACATAAAAATAATATCACCTTAGTTGTGATTGAAGAATACTTTTGAATATCGGTTTCCTTTGTTCTTGGTTCTGCTAACCGAATTCTTCTTTTTCTGCTCTGCTTCTTGAAACTCTCAATTCAATCCATAGATGTGTTCATTCTGTTCTCCTCTCTCTTACACACACATTCTAATGAATGATTACATCATCTATTTATAGATGGATTGATTTCATCGAGTTGTGATAAAAATAATGTTAACTCTAAGATCAGGTTTACAACTTGCACCTA
>MU228310.1:403565-422065 GCA_018584345.1 Thuja plicata
AAATCCACTAAATGCTTCAGAAACTGTGAACTGGATTTCATTCAGAAGTCATCATCAATTACTACATTCAACAAAGATTTCTCCAAAAAACCAGATATATTGCAACTGACTTAGTATTATTTTCAGACAAAAAAATGACCATCCCCCTTCCTAGTCATCTTGGGATCCTTTTATAGCACAAGGATGCAACAAGCTACCGACATCTGGGAAGGATTACCGACCGCTTGCAACAACTTGGCAACAACTAATTATCAAGGTGGCAGCTAATTAACAAGGTTTGTCTTTCATGGCTTAACCATATTTATCCTTTAAGCTTCGCCTCCCATCTATTCACTTCTTTGATAGCGTTCACTTCTATCTTGGCAACAGCTTCCAACCACTTGGCATCCATGGCAGTTGTGGCCTTAGACACGAATTTTGCCATGTTTCTTTCTACTTTGCAGAATTTTGTGCTCTGTTTTCTGTTTCTTCTTTGGTGGCTATTTAGCTAAAGCATGGTAATTTGAACAGGAGACCATTTAGATTATGCATCGTCAGCACTGAAAATAGCCAACACAGTGTACTTTATTCATTTTGAAAAGATCCTTGCTTTGCTGACTGGCGACTGAGCGACTGCATCAAGTCTCTTTGTCGCGGGCCTCTGTCACTAACCATGGTTCCATCTCAAGACTTGGCGACAATGTGTTTTCTTTCCTTTGGCTGACCCAAGTGATTATCTGGTGATCTCGAGATATAACTAAAATCATAGTCACGCATATTTAACATTAACTCATCATTCTTTCTGAGACCTTGCGACTACCTGTTGCCCTTAACCATCACGGTTATCTCCTTGTCGCCAAATGCTTAATTTCTGTTTCAAGACTACATGACAATGCTTAGTCGCCAAGTCGGGGGATATAAGTCCTTAATGTTCAATCTTACCTTAATAGGTCATAAGCGCCCTTTTTCACTTTTGACGACTGCGTGACAGACCTCAATCGCCAAGTCGGGAGGACTTTTCTCTTAGGGCACTTTTCTTCTCAGACTCTGCGACCACCGTTGGATCTTTTGATTCTTTCATCTGATGGTCATCGTTTAATCGCTCAATGTTTCTGCCTGCCCTTAAATCATTTCCAGACATCACGACAAAAGGCAAAGCACCTTAGTCTCGAAGTCGCTGAATCCACTTTCTCCTTCTGGCGACAACCCGACTAATCTTTTATATCCACTCGCCTTATGACACATGTCACACAATCACTGGTTCACTTACTGCACACTGGAGAAATGAGTCATCATCTTGCTCTGGCGACATCCCGACTGAGGATTTTGCAAACCACAAACGGTCAGTCGCAAAGTCTGAACTGAAATCTCTTAACCGCCATTCTATTCCGAGACCACGCGACTGAAGGAAAACTTAACTGTTAGCTTTGGCTTGATTTGACGATAACGCGACATGAAGTAATCGCAAAGTCTGGGAACAATTTCATAACTGTTAAGATTTTTCCGCAATCACCTGACTAAGTAGTGGGTCCCATCTGTATAAAGCCTTATGACATGGTTATCCTGCGACTACCCGACATGAAAGGAATCACTAAGTCTCATAAGGATGAAGGAATATGCTGATTTTGAATGAGACTACGTGACATAAGGAAAAAGCAAAGTCGGGAAGACAAATGGTATATTCGGATGGGGTAACGTGACAAGGTGACTTGGATTAAAACACATGCCCTTAGTGGATGGAAAAAGTAACTGTGAAACAAAATAACATGACTTAGGGTTTTAATTTCTTTTGCGTGGCAAAGTACAGAATTTTGAAACAAGAAAGCCCGGGAAAAGCAAAGGCCAACAAATTTAAATTTTTTACAAGGCAGTGCTAACAAAGCCCAAGAAGGATCATACCCTTCATAGCACTAGAAGGGCCCTAGATGGCAATATTATGGTAATGGTTGCTGCCCCAACAATAGGAAAAGAGGATTTAGAGGTAGCTATCAAAGAATATGTAACCACGGAGGTGTATCTGGGTAAAAGAAATTGGCAGGGGGAATTAAACATCCTAAACAAAGTGGGCAGGCTATTTAGGTCCGGTATGAGAAGAAATCTTAGAAGATAAAGGAGTCGAAAGCAACCAATCCCAATATTTTGGGACTCCTGATAGAGTTTGTACATACCCTTGCTTCTAAAACACTGGACCCTCAGTTCCCAGGACACCGCTACCACGGAGTGATGTTGATGCCCTGAAAGCTATGAAGAAGAAGGTGTTAGCGGTGGATGAGTGGATTTCCCATCAGATCGGGGTCTTAATAAGTTTCCTGTCTGAGTCTCTCCTAGAATTTTTCTAGGTAAATTATCTAGAAAAGTAGATAGAGGCCACCATTCCCTAGTGGCAGGGAGAGATTGAGAAATACAAAGATTGGAAGGATACCTCGCTAGAGATTCTAAATCTTGGGGAAGACGAGTTAATGAATACATGCATTATAGGGGATGAATCATATGGGTTCCTCTAGACTCAATACTCCAGACTTGCATTCAAAGTCAAAACTGGTAAGCAACTGGTACAAGTGCTAGAAGAACAACTACAGGTGGTCCGGACTCCATTAGATCAATATGCTTCCCTCATCTAGGGGATTACATTGACTTATCCTCTCAGCCCTTGGACTTACACTCTCGTCAATTCTATAATTAGTAAGTTTGATGAAGTGGACGAGGCTCAATTCTGGTTAGGGTAGATGTTAGTGGCACCACAATGGTGGAACTCTCCCAGGTGCTACTCAAATCTCATGATGCGGCCAAGGTGGCTGCAGAGTTAAAAGATAAGGCCGAAGATGTCAGCCTCCTTTTTGAAGGATTTGTTGATCGTCGAGATACCCTAAAGGATGTAGAAGAGGATGGTATACTCCAGATTTAGGAGGCATACAAGAAGTTTAAAGGCCAGTAATGTTTCTCAGACTCTAGGGATCCTTCACTAGAGGCACATTCATAAACATTCTTTATTCGTTGAGCGTAAGCTCTGGGATCCCGTACTCTGGGCCCCCAATTTAGTATTCTTTATAGAGATAAGTGTTGACAGATCTCCCAAACTGACCGATCACTATCTACATTATGATGCCAGGTCCGTGATCATCATTTTGGAAATGACCAGTCACTATTTGTCCAAAGGTTCATTGCAGACGCCTCTCAGGTCCCGAGAGGCTATTTTGGGATTTAATATCTGGCGTACGGAGGCCCGCCTGATCACAAAAGTATAGAAAGGCAATAATGAGGCCATATGGACCAGGTCACTTAGGGAAGCTCTATCACATCTGCAAGTACATGGATGCTTTTTCCAATTGCATTTTTCCCAGAGCTTCTTTCTCTCTTTTCTTCTTAAATGATTGTATTATATTAGGGAAATTATGACAGCGCAGGTAGTACCGGTTGTAAATATTATAATATAATGTAAGTAGCTAGTGTAGGGATAGTCCCTTAGGTAGTTATATTTTTCTATAAATACAAAGTCTGACGTCATTCTAAGGGTCGAAAAAATTGATGATTTGGCTTTCCACTAGTAATACAAGCTTTAAGTTTTATAACAATCTTGTTGTCATTAAGTTCATAATAGATTAATGCCCCCTTGAGGCCGCTAGTATAACTACCAGTGATGCTAGATTTGAAGTTAATGAAAGAATGAGAAACACCATTCAGCCTCATGCTTTGTGTTGTTTCTGGTCCCAGAATTAGCAAGCAATTTTCATGTTGTATGCTTCCTTATGTCCTTTGTTGTAGTTCTTGCAATGATTTAATGAAATATGTTACTTTTCTACTGATATACGTATGGTTGAATATTGTATGCATATGTTCAATATTTTTTACTTCTTTTCATTTGGAACTTTGTTGATGCTAAGGAAATGTATGTCATGGATATAGCTAGATATCTACACGAACCCTGTCCTAAGTATGCCACTTGTCCAACTAAGATAGGCTTGCACCGTCGTGAACCAACAACTAGGTGCTTGGAGGCCAAGAGAGCTAGATCTCCTACACACCTCTTCAGGCGAAGTTGACCAATACTCCAGTATTCGGCGACAACTCATCTCCCATTGGCCAGATCATCACAAATTCCCATCAACAGAAAGGTTGGAGCTAAATTGCTAGTTTTTAAAATTTGTTAAATTCAAAAAGATCAAAAGGCAGTCAATTTCAATTAAGGTTTAGAGATATATTAATAATGAAAGGTAGAGGCCTTAAATAATGTTTGAGGTGGTTGAGGCAGATGACATTAATATTATTATTGCAGAGGGATGCATGATAGATTCTTGCAATCATGTTCAAGATTGGCATGCATTGGTGTGTGTGTGCTATGGTGTATGGTGTGAGGTGGTGAGTCATAAATCATATTTAACTTAAGGTGAAAGGGAAAGTAAAGGTTTGTGATGGCTTTTTCAAATGATGATAGTCATTTCAACAATTTCAACAATTATTATTTAGACGTGTTAGTTAAGTGTGGATTTTTATAGCGAGAGCGCCAATGTTTTTTTAGGCATTTCCTTTCCATTAGTGGGAGAAGTTGAGAGAGGTGAAAGTGCAATTTTGATCAAGATGGAAGAAAATTTTATAGTTTCAACTAAGAATCAACAAAAAGGGTTCCTTGGCCCTATGAGGAGGGAGAGATTACATGGATTTTTAAAGATTAAGACCAAAAAGATGATCAATTTGGTGTTGGGTGTTTCGTAACCAAAATTTCAGGAGAATAAAATGAGTTGGAGGATAAATCTAGAAAAAATCTCAATGGTGATAGCATAGGGATTGGAACTAGGTGAAGATGTGGAAATTATTCGCTGGGTGGCTAATTATTTGCTTTATGAGGAGTTGTTGTTGAGGTTGGATTATATCTTATAGTGGGCAGTGCAAGGTGTTGGAACTGATATTTAAGAAGGAATTAAGGATGATGAAGAACTGAAAGAATTCTTTATCATTCCATTCATTCAGTGGATGGGAAAAGTGGACAAGGGAGAATACAAGTTACAAATTTTGATCAAATGGGAGTATTTAAAGTCTGAGATTCAGAGGCATGAGTTTTAAATGAATGACATAATGATAGATTTTCCTGATAGGGCACCTCTTTTCCAAAGGACCATAGTTGACACTAGAACTCGACAGGGATAATGGGTTTCATATTTTTGGGTTCGGGGTCTGTCTGATTTTGGTGTTGGCATTTTGTTGTAAAGTCATGCAATTTTTTTTATCATTATGAAAGATGGTTGTAAAGGAGTCCATGCAGATTGATAGAAGCATTTTGATTCAATTTTAGTCAATTGTAAATTGTGGTAAAGGGGATTAATTGTTGATTTCTTTGGGATAGGTGCCTTTTGATTTTGGGTGACAAGGATTCTAGGTTTTATCTTATAGCAGAATTGAAAATGTAGGACTGGTTCATGGTTGGTTGAAGTAATGTTAGGATATAATTCCCTTTGGAGATATGAAATATTATTTGGAATGCGATGATGTATACACTAATTATTACTATTAATAAAATTATATATACCGAGCACAAAAAAGATTAGAAGGTTCTACATAAAACCATTGATAGGGAGGAGGAATAAGATATCTTCTTGTGAGCCTTAATATGAATATCAATCTTGATGCATTCTTATGTATCATAGATTCACAAAATCCAATCCTCAGAAACTATCTATTAGACTCAAAGATTTTATTGAAAGTACTTGACAATAATCACTTGGTTTCCATGGATGAAGGTTAAAAATCCTTCAAAAAGTCATATGCCATTCAATACACAAAGTAAAGGTTATATTAAGATTCCACAGAGGGGATTGAAATTGAAATTATTCACGTGTTTTATTCAACACATGAATATTTTTACTTTCACACTATCCAATCACGGGCATGACTCAACTCTTTCAAACATTTCATTATGATCCTCCAAAATGTATTCCCTATTCAGGTAAAAATTAATTTATAATCATCTGTGTTACCTAGAATGACCAATTAGCCCCCAATCCAAATATGGGTGTTGTTCTAGTTTGGATGCAGCACCGTCATGCCTTCAAGTACACCCAGGGTGTCACCTAGGCACCAAAGTACAACAACATCATCAAATTTTAAGGTATTTGAACCAAAAATAGATTTACTAACAACCATTACCAAGCCAATCCAACTTTCAGGCAAAGAACACTGAATCATTAAAAGAGCCCTAATTTCTTCATCAAAATTGACATTAACAAAAGATAATTCAGTGGTAACTATATTAAACTCATTTAAATGATCAACAAAAAACCCACCTTCTACCATATTCATATTAAATGAATTCTTCATTAGAAATACCTTATTCAAAGAATACGGATTTTCATATAACTTCGCTAGGGTTTCCATCAACTCTTTAGTTGTCTTCGATTTTGTAATATTAAATACCACCAATTGTGTCACACATAAACGAATACTACTAAGTGCCTTCCTATCCAAAATATCCCAATCACCATCAGACATTCATGTGAGTTTTTTGGATTTTCCTCCCAATGGAAGCCATAAATTCTTCTGATAAAGATAGTCCTCCATTTTCATTTTCCATAACTGAAAGTTCTGCCCATTAAACTTCTCAACCTTCATCTTACCCTCATTTTCCATTACTCCCACTCAACTGTGAGACTCCCACTCAACCGCATGACCTTCCTATAGAGGATAACTTAAAACAACCCACTCTGATACCACTTGTTAGGATTAGAAGACATAAATCTAATAGTTACATGCAAATATAACCAATAACGCAAAGGAATAAAACACACATAAGTAGAACAAGAAGACATAAATTTAACTTGGTTCACCCAATCCTTGGCTATGTCCACCAAACAGAGAGTCCAATATTATTATCCAATAATTTCAATATCAACCAGTGATCCCTTACAACTCAATACCACTACAAATTCTATAATACATCTTCACTCTAACTAGCCATAACCCTAACACCATTTTTCTTATAGAAAAACCCTAACCCTAAAACTTTCTTGACAGGTCAACCTAGGGAAATGGTTGATGAGTCAACCTAAAAAATGCTTGACGAGTTAGCCAAAAATGTGGTCCTATGAATTTACTCACTCAGAAAAACACCAATAACATCATCAAATTTTAGGGTATTTGAACCAGAAATAGAGTTACAGACAACCATTACATAGCCATTCCAGCTTTCAGGCAAAGAACTTAGAATCAAAAGAGCCATAATTTCTTCATCAAAATTGATATTAACAAAAGATAATTGATTGGTAACTATATTAAACTCATTTAAATGATCTGCAACAAACCCGCCTTCTACCATCTTCATATTAAATAAACACTTCATAAGAAATACCTTATTCAAAGGAGAAGATTTTTAATATAACTTCGCTAGGGTTTCCACCAACTCTTTAGTTGTCTTTGCTTTTGTAATATTAAATGCCATCGATTGTGCCAAACATAAAAAATACTACCAAGTTCCTTCCTATCCAAAGTATCCCAATCCTCATTAGATATTCTTATAGGTTGTTTGGATTTTCCTCCCAATGGCCACCATAAATCCTTCTGATAGATATAGTACTCCATTTTTATTTTCCATAACTGTAAGTTCTTCCCATTAAACTTCTCAACCTTTAGCTTACCCTTGTCTATCATTACTCCCACTCAACTATGAGATTCTCACTAAACCGTTAGACCTTCCTACAGAGGATAACTGAAAACAACCCGCTCAAATACCACTTGTTAGGATTAGAAGACATAAATCTAATAGTTAGATGCAAATATAACCAATAATGCAAAGGAATAAAACACACATAAGTAGAGTAAGAAGACATAGATTTAACGTGGTTCACCCAATCCAGGGCTACGTCCACCAAACAGAGAGTCCAATATTATTATCCTCTAATTTCAACAGACTACAACCAAAATTCCCTAAAAGTTCAATACCGCTACAAATCCTACATTACATCTTCACTCTAACTAGTCATAACCCTAGCACCATTTTTCTTATATAAAAATCCTAACCTTAAAACTTGCTTGATGGGTCAACCTAGGGAAATGTTTGACAAATCAACCTAGGGAAATAGTTGACGAGTCAACCCAAAAAATTATTGATGAGTTAACCAAAAATTTGGTCCTCTTTATTGAGATCTCTTTCCCTTTGATTTTCCTAGTGATTTCCCATGATTTCCATAATTGTTTCTTCTATCTCTTGTGGTGTCGAGCACCCTTGGCTTATTCTATGACAGGATAGTTTTATCTGCATTTTCTGTTGTAGGTTAAAATTTTGTTTTAAGAATAAAGGATTGATTCCTTGGATCATCCTATTGTAATATCCCAGTCTACTTTGTAAGGTTAAGGATCTTAAGGTACTCTATAAACCTTAAGGTCTCCTTAAGCCATTAAAACTAGAGATCCTGTCATTTTGATGTTTTTGAACCTTAGTCCAAGGTTATGTCATCTTTAGATTCCCTGATAAGTGTTTAGAGTCAATTTGTTTGTATTTTGCAATATTTCCTAAAAAATTTCAAATTTTCATAATTGTCGATCAAGTTGCATAATTGTCGAGAAAAGTTGCTTGTTGTCGAGCATCAAGTTGTCAACATATTGCTGAGTAACCTAGCATAGTTTTGTTTGGTATTCCATTGGTTACAAATCATAGAGGGGTGGTTGAATCGATGGTATGATGCTATAAAAATTCCCTCTTGGAGAGGAGAGCAAGAGAGAGAAGATAGATATGCAACATATATGTACGACTTGATAAGTTTTGAAGGAATATGAATAGTTTTTTGAGCATTCTGAGTGTGTATGACATTGTGCGGTTCCACTAAGAAAAAATAGTAACATATTTTTATGGTTCTATGATTTTACTTTCTATTTCAATTTGTTTTAATCAATTTACTATTGATTTGTAGAAGTTAGAAGTGTTTTTGTAAGTGCAGTCCAGAAACCCTCCTATTTTGGGTCTATGCATAAGATGGAGACTTAACTTGGGATTTATCTACTGGATCCTCATGGCCACTTGGAAAATGAAAGTTAGGGACATGTAATATAGGAATTTAGAAACCCAGGAAGTCAAAGTTAGGTTGTGGTTTAGGCTGTGGTTTTTAAGATAAAGCCCTAGGTTAAATATCCTCATGTATTTGACCAGTCAAGTAAGCAAATGTATGAACAAATAAATGGATCATATCATAGGACTTGGTGGATTTGTTTTTTGGGGTATTTTGGGTTATTTTAACACTCTTGGGTGATTGTATCAACTTGGTGTACCCATATCTCAATACTTTATTTGCAAACCAAGCCTAATTTGGCCAACTAGGTCTATGTCTTTCAGGTGTTCAAAGGTGCTGGAGTAGAGTTGGTCTCTATGAATTTTGAGTTTGTTGTAACTTCCTAAAGGGTACCTAATTTTGTATTTTATTTTCCAAGTCCCTTTACAAAATTAAAATTTGTCTTAGGAAAACCACCTAGAGAAGGCTACAAGGATTTCTACGATAGTATTGGTTTTAGTGATTTGAGGTGTATGCTACACAAACAAATGGGTGATTTCATACCCATAGAACCTAAATGAAGTGTTTCACATTTTCTGAGCATTATGAGTGTGTATGAAATTGTGCGGTTCCACTAAGAAAAAATAATAACATATTTTTATGGTGTTGTGAGTTTACTTTTTATTGCAATTTGTTTTAATCAATTTACTGTTGATTTGTAGAAGTTAGAAGTGTTTTTGTAAGTGCAGTCCAGAAACCCTCCTATTTTGGGTCTATGCATAAGATGGAGACTTAACTTTGGATTTATCTACTGGATCCTCATGGCCACTTGGAAAATGAAAGTTAGGGACATGTACTGTAGGACTTCAAAAGCCCAGGAACTCAAAGTTAGGTTGTGGTTTAGGATGTGGTTTTTAAGATAAAGCCCTAGGTCAAATATCCTCATGTATTTGACCAGTCAAGTAAGAAAATGTATGAACAAATAAATGGATCATCTCATAGGACTTGGTGGATTTGTTTTTTGGGGCATTTTGGGTTATTTTAACACTCTTGGGTTTTTATATCAACTTGGTGTACACATCTCTCAATACTTTATTTGAAAACCAAGCCTAATTTGGCCAACTAGGTCTATGTGTCTTGCAGGTGTTCAGAGGTGCTGGAGTAGAGTTGGTCTCTGTGAATTTTGGGTTTGTTGTAACTTCCTAAAGGGTACCTAATTTTGTATTTTATTTTCCAAGTCCCTTTGCAAAATTAAAATTTGTCTTAGGAAAACCACCTAGAGAAGGCTACAAGGATTTCTACGATAGTATTGGTTTTAGTGATTTGAGGTGTATGCTACACAAACAAATGGGTGATTTCATACCCATAGAACCTAAATGAAGTGTTTCATACAATATATTTATTGTTTGTTAGGAAATATGAATATTTCCTTATTTTTTTCCTTGTAGAGGGAAAGATCAGTGAGGGATCAATGTTCCTCAATTTGAGCACTTGGGTTCACTTGTGGCTTCTTGCAGCGTTGCTCTACATCAGGTGGTATAAGAGCCAGTAAAAGAAACTTGGGAGAGACAAAGATGGTGATGGGGAGCTCTAACCATAAGAGAAATATTTCTATAACTAAGACCTATATTTGGTCTTCCTAGGGTATCTTCCTCTACCCTATCTAGAGGACAACACTATGATCCCTTGCTTCCCTTAGAACTCACCACCATTTTCAAAACACTCTCCTTTCTTTCTCAATCCTACAATGCACCCTTAGGCTCCATTGAACCACTTTTCTCCCAATCTACTCTTTCCAATAAGAATGGGATTCCTGACCATTCCTAGGTCACTTTAAGCTGATTTTGATCCACTTGGATGGACTCCTTAAAATGTTTCTAGTCAAGTTCATACTTTTCAAGATTTTAGGCCTTGTAGCTTTTTTGGCCTAATTAGCCCTCCTAAACACTAAAATATTGGATTTATTGAAAAGTATCCTTAACAAACCTCTGAACCAACTATGGATTCTTCATAGGTCCAACATAGGCTCTAGGATTTTCTAGGTTTTAGACCCCCACCCTATCTGTACATAGGACTTTTATCAAACCCCTATTTTTAAGGGTTTTAGGAGCATGTTCACCAGTCTGAGTTCTTTGATTGCAAAAATTGTTCCAATAAACTCCACTATCCTTCTCCTTGCATTCAATTATCAAGGATACACACCTCTACATGCTCGCACCATTTATTGGTTGAATCCAATCCAATTAACAAGCTTTCTTGCTACTGTTCTGCACAAGCTCCTAACCAGAATGCCACTGCACGTGCCTAGGGCTTGATGGAAAAATTAGATCCCCTAAAAAAAGATTCGACATACCATATATACACTATATATAGGGTCCCCTACTTTATTCCAAGTGGCCATAGTTTTCCAACCACGGGAACTCAAGTGGGGTTCATTTTTACATGACTGGCTCAGAACCATACAACAAAACAGAGAAATAGAAAGAATTTACAAAATGATAACCAGTAACACTAAAAAACCAAATCAATGCCACAAAGAGTAACTACATAAAAAAAGGGTCTCAATGCATTAATTTATTCCTTTCAATCCATTAACTGACTGGATGAAGGCTCTGTCATAAAAAATAGTGCAAATCTTTACTTCCCAATACTCAATCCGTACACTAACACTTCCAACCCTTAGATTAGGGTTTGTTTGACCTTATATAGGTTATCCCTTTGTGTTCAGACCCTAAGGTCTGGATTTGGGCACCATTAAATCCCTTTCCTAGTTTTTAGGAAATGTTGTCATGACAACTTTGCAAAGTTGTCATGAGCAACTTTTACATCTTTTTCTCTTTTGACAAACCACTATCCCAATGGTTCAATTTGAATCCAAACCATTGCATAAGACCTTAAAACACATAAAAAAATTAAAATCACAAGTTCCACTCCATTTTGGATTCTTGGTCAAACTTTGACCCATTTGTTGACTTTCTAAGACTTAAACTCTTAGATCCTAATTGATCACACCAAACACTAGACTCTAAACATTCTTACCTCTAGACACACACAAAAACAACCTTGGGACTTTATATTTAGTCCTTATTTCCTTTGTGGTTGGCTAAACCAACCTACAAGCCAAAAATTCTTTGAAGACTTCATAAGACCTTAAGGTGCTCCTGCACCATATGGGAGCCAAGACAATAGACTCCCTAGGGGAATAAGTTCCCGCAAGATTAACTAATATTGAGTTGGATAAGATTTTAAGAGATCAAGTAGTGAAGAAAAAAGGATCGAAGAAGAAATAAAAAATTTGAAGATCCTCCAAGCAGAGAAGAGTGGCGAAGGAGACTCTGAAGAAGAAGAAGTAGAGGATATGTAGCAGGATGAAAAGACAGGCATACCTGCAGAACCAACACAATTTCTAGAAGCTCTTGAGAGAGTTGGGAGAAAAGACCTAAAAGCATATATACCCATGTTTCTTGGGAAGATGATGTCCCTAAAAATCAAAAAGTTAAGATTGCTAATTCCAAGATGAAAGGTCTATCTCTGAGTTGGTGGAATTTCCTACAAAATGAAAGGGTTGAAGAAGAGAATCCTATCTCATCATGGAGGATGATGTTATCAAAAATCAAGAAATTTTTTTTACCATAAGACTATGAAGTTACACTCTACAAAAATTTGCAAAATCTCAGACAGAAGGACCTTGATGTAAGTAATTATACTAAAGAATTTCAAAAGATGTCACTAAAGGCCAAAGTCCCTGAGAGTGAAAAAAAGAAGCTTGCAAGGTACCTTAATTGGTTGAAGTTAAGAATACAAGATGAAATGAGCTTGTTTGATCCAGAATCAGTGCACAAATGTTTTTAGATGGCACTTAGGATTGAGGAAAAATAGAAGAGGAAAGGAGAACAAAAAAATAGAGGTAGAAGAAATAATTTTAGAGGTAGAGGCAGATTCAATGGTAGAGGTTCGTATCCAAGAAACCAAAGCAAATCTAGCAATCAAGAATTAGAGGGAGAGTCAAGTAAAAGAGGTACTTTCAGAGGTATAATATTGAACAATAGGGGAAGATTTGGTGGAGGAGGACCTAGTGTTTTTATTGGTAAATGCTTCACTTGTAACCAAATTGGGCATCGATATTTTAGGTGTCTTGAAAAGATTGGTACAAATAGACAAGGAGGAGATAGAAGGGTGTAGTTGGAACAAGAAGATGACAATAATATTGTGTCCTCTTATCACACCACAACTTCAAGGCCTGCAAAACCTAAACAAGGAGAATGCATCATGTTCTACAGAACACTCTTGAAGATGCCCATCAATAAGGAGCCACCACAAAGAAAATCTCTTTTCAAGACCTCTTGTAAGGTAAATGGAAAAGTGTGTAAAGTTATTGTTGATTATGGTTCAACTGAGAATTTATCTTCTATAGAAATGATAGAAAATCTTGGGTTGAAAATAATACTACATCCTAATCCATAAATAGTATCTTGGTTAAGTAAGGATCAACAGACCTTAGTTGATGAACAATGTTGGGTAGATTTTCAGATTGGGAAGTATAAGGATAAAGTTTTATGTGAAGTTGTAGCCATGGATGATTGTCATCTCCGATTAGGGAGACCTTGGAAATATGGTACTAATGCTCAAGATGATGGAAAGAGAAATGTACACCCTAGTTAAGAATGGTGTAAGTTTCACAATGACACCTTTACCAGAGGATAGAAAGGATAGAACTATGACTAATAGTTTGATGTTGGTAGGTGAAAAGGAGTTCATGAAGGTTCTTAAAGAGGAGAAAACACAATGTATTCCCATCATTTTCAAACCTAAAATGGAGTCCCAAAATAAAGCAAAGAATGGAGAACCAAGGAGATATTTTTGTCCTAGGGAGGTACAAGAATTACTTAATAAGTATAAGGGCATGGTTGTAGACAATAGTAAAAAGTATTTGCCACCAAAGAGGGATATTAGTCACTGTATTGACCTCATCCCTAGATCCACACTGCCTAGTAAGGCTTCCTATAAGTTAATCCCTGAACATAATGCATAAGTGTCTAGACAGATTCAAGGATTGTTGGAAAAGGGTTTCATTAGGAAGAGTATTAGTCCCTGTGCTATTCTGACAGTCCTAGCTCCTAAGAAAGAAGGGACATGGAGGTTGTGCACAAACTCAAGATCCATCAACATGATTACTATCAGATATAGATTCCCAATGCCAAGAATGGAGGACTTAATGGACTGTTTGGGAGGTGCAAGGTACTATTCAAAAATTGACTTGAAGAGTGGCTACTACCAGATCAAAATTAGAGAGGGAGATGAGTGGAAGACAACTTTCAAGACCAATGAGGGTTTGTTTTAATGGGTTGTTATGCCTTTTGGTCTTTTTAATGCACCAAATACATTCATGAGACTCGTGACTGAGGTTCTTAAACCTTTCATTAATCAATTTGTTGTTGTATATCTAGATGATATTTTGATGTCAGTAAGAATGAACATGATCACCTAATGCATTTGGATATGGTGTTGAAAAGGTTGGATGAAGAACAATTGAGGATCAAATTGGAGAAGTGTGTTTTATTGAAAGAAGAACTTGTGTTCCTTGGTTTTTTCATCTCAAATGGAAACTTAAATATGGATCCCTCCAAATTTGAAGCCATTTTGAATTGGCCAACTCCTATATCAGCTAGTGAGGAAAAGAGTTTTCATGGACTAGCTAGATTTTATAGAAAATTCATTAAGAATTTTAGTGGGGTTAGTACACCAATGATTGATACCATAAAGGGAGGTAGGAAATGTCACTTTGGTTGGAATGATGATGCACATAAGTCTTTTGAGTATTTGAAAACAAGGGTTGCACAACAACTAATACTTGTCTTTCCCGATTTCCATAAGATTTTCACAATAGAGTGTGATGCAAGCAAGGGAGCTATTGGTGGTGTCTTGAGCCAAGAGGGTAAACCCATGGCATTATTTAGTGAGAAAATCAATGAGGCAAAGAAAAATTATTCCACTTATGATTTAGAGTTATATGCTATGGTTCAGTCTTTAAGAAAATGGAGACATTACTTATTACCACAGGAGTTTTTTTTTATACTAACAATCATGCCTTGAGTTTTCTGAAGAGACAGGAGAAATTGAATCAAAGGCACTTGAAATGGATGGAATATATCCAAGCTATCACCTTCACCATCAAGCACAAGAAAGGGGTAGCTAATAAATTTGTTGATTCTCTCAGTAGGAGGAATCTACTTATTCAAGAAATCCTGTTGGGAAGTGTGGGCATCCCTACTTTGAAAGAAATGTACTTAGAAGATGAAGACTTTAAGGAAGCCTATCAAGTTTGCAAGCAATTAGGGGATAGGTATCATACTGATTTCTCAAAGTTTATCATTCAAGAAGGGTTACTATTTAAGGGAAGTCAATTGTGTATACCTCTATGTTCAATGAGGGAAAATATTATTAAAGAAAAACATTATGGGAGCTTGTCAGGGCACTTTGGGATAGATAAGACCCTTGATTTAGTGAAAATGTTCTATTTCTGGCCTAAAATGCAGTCAGATATCAGAAGGTTGGTGGAAAGTTGTTTGATTTGTCAGAGGGATAAATTCGATACCTCAAATGTAGGCTTGTATACACCACTTCCCATCCCTACTAAGCCTTGGGATTCAGTCAACATAGATTTTGTTTTAGGACTGCCAAAGGCCAAGACTGGTTATGACAGTGTGTATGTGGTTTTTGAAAGATTTTCAAAGATTTCTCATTTCATCCCTTCCAAAATCATTCATGATGCTTCTCACATTGCAGGTTTGTTTTTCAAAGAGGTTGTTAGACTTCATGGTCTACCTTTGTCCATCATCTCAGATAGAGATCCAAAATTTTTAGGACACTTTTGGAGGACACTTTGGAATAAACTTGGTACAACTTTGTCACTGTGATCTGCTAACCATCCTTAAGAAGATGATCGAACTGAAGTCATCAGCAGGTCTCTTAGGAATTTACTAAGGTGTCAAACACAAGAACATGGTACTACATGGGATATCATATTAGCTCAAGCAGAATTTTCCTATAATGATTCAGTGAACAAAAGCACTGGTTTAACCCCTTTCCAAATTGTGTATGGTAACCATCCTAAGGGTATTTTGGAACTCAGAGACATGAAAGATTTAGCCAAGAGGATTTCTCTAGAAGAATATTTTGTTTAAGTCATGAAGGACATTCATGAACAAGTCCAAGCCAAGATGAAACATACATATACTAAATACAAAGAATGTGCAGATAAAAAGAGAAGAGATTTGCAGTTTGAAGTTGGAGATATGGTGATGATTCATCTCAAGAAGGAAATGTTACCTAAGGATAAATACACTAAGTTAATGATGAATAAGTTAGGTCATTTCAAAATTGTCAAGAAATGTGGAAATAATGCCTACAAGATTGATCTACCTCCTAGTGTTGGCTTATCTCCTATCTTCAACATTGCTAACATATATGCTTTCAAAGGTATTGTTGATAATGTCTCTATTGCAAGAGACCAGGATCCAGACTTGGATAAATTTCTCTAGGACTTACCCAAGCCACTTGCTATAGAGATAGAATAAATTGTTGATAAGAGAGTGGCTAACCAAACAAGAAGGAAAACTTACCATGAGTTTCTAGTCAAATGGAAAAACCAACCCCTGGAAGATGCTTCATGGTTGACACCTGAAGCCATTGAAAAGACTGGACTCAACGTTGCAGGCATACCAACTCAAGAGACTTGAGTTTCTTTTGTCAAGAGGAGTATGGTGCCGAGCACCCTCAGCTTATTCCGTGATAGGATAATTTTCTTTGTATTTTCTATTCTAGGTTAAAATTTTGTTTTAAGAATAAAGGATTGATTCCTTGGATATCCTACTATAAGATCTCGTTCTACTTTGTAAGGTTAAGGGTCAGAAGGTACTCTATAAACCTTAAGGTCTCCTTAAGCAATTAAAACCAAATATCCTGTTATTTTGATGTTTTTGAACCTTAATCCAAGGTTATGTCATGTTTAGATTCCCCCCTAAGTGTTTGGAGTCAGTTTTTTTGTCTTTTGAAACATTTCCTAAAAGTGGTCAAAGTTTCATAGTTGCCGAGCAAGTTGCATAGTTGTCGAGAAAAGTTGCTTGTTGTCGAGCATCAGGTTGTCAACATATTGTCGAGTAAATTGGCATAGTGTCATTTGGTATTCCATTGGTTACAACTCACAGAGTGGAAGTTGAATCGATGGTATGATGCTATAAAAATGCTCCCTTGGAGAGGAGAGAAAGAGAGAGAATATATATATGTAATAGATATGTACGGCTTGATAAGTTTTGAAGGAATATGAAAAAATTTCTTAGAATTCTGAGTGTGTACAACATTTTGTTGTTCCACTAAGAAAAAACAATAACATATTTTTATGGTGTTGTGAGTTTACTTTCTATTGCAATTTGTTTCATTCAAGTTAGTATTGATTTGTAGAAGTTAGAAGTGTTTTTGCATGCGTAGTCCAGAAACCCTCCTATTTTGGGTATGTGCATAAGATGGAGCCCTAACTTGGGATTTCTCCAGTTTATCCTCATGTAAACTTGGAAAATTTAATTTAGGGACATGTATAATAGGAATTAAGAATCTCAGGAACTCAAAGTTAGGTCTGTGGTTTTTAAGATCAAGCCCTAGGTCAAATATCCTTGTGTATTTGACTAGTCAAGTAAGAAAATGTATGAACAAAGGATTGGATCATCTGATGGGACCATTTAGGTTGGTGTTTTGGGGTATTTTGGGTTATTTTAACACTCTTGGGTGATTGTATCAACTTTTTTTACCCATCTCTCGATAGTTGCTTTGAAAACCAAGCCTAATTTGGCCAACTAGGTCTGTGTGTCTTGTAGGTGTTCTGAGGTGCTAGAGTAGAATTGGTCTTTGTAAATTTTGCGTTTTTTCTAACTTCCTAAAGGGTACCTAATTATATAATTTATTTTCCAAGTCCCTTTGCAAAATTAAAAGTTGTCTTAGGATAACCACCTAGAAAAGACTACAAAGTTTTCTAGGATAGTATTGGTTTTCTTGATTTGAGGTGTGTGCTACATAAATAAATGGGTGATTTCATACCCATAGAGCCTAAATGAAGTGTTTCAACCAATAGATTGATTGGTTTCTAGGAAATGTGAAGATTTTTTTGTTTGTTTCCTCGTAAAGGGAAAGATCAATGAGGGATCAAAGTTCCTCAGTTTGAGCACTTGGGTTCACTTGTGGCTTCTTAGAGTGTTGCTCCGCATTGTGTGCATAAATGTTGTCACACTTCTATGAATCATTCCATTCAAGGTTGCTCAAGAATGAGGCCTCAAATATTGATCCATAGCTCTCTAGTCATGGATGTGTAAAAATGTAAAATGAATGCCCTTAGATTGACCTAGTTGTGTCTATTGCAAATACACCATGAAACAAGAGATTCAAATGCATAAAAATGAAATCTACTCTATATGATAACAATGCATATTAGTATATGAAAGGAAATATGAATGCAAATCTAATCTATGGAAATAAACATGATTCTAATCTATATGAGGAGCC
>MU228310.1:479602-496665 GCA_018584345.1 Thuja plicata
AATAAATATATCGTAGCAACATGCAATGCTCTCCCAATATCGCTCAGCTTTGAATCGTGTAAGCTCACCGAGGTGGGATCAATGAGCTCGGGTCTATAAGAAAGTCTGTAAAATCTCGACCAACTGGAACTAATGCTACCTAAATAGGGGGAGGTGCATCCTCGTCAGCAGTCGTCTACTGGGCTGCAGGTGGTGTTGTAATATCCTCCTGTCTCTATTGTGCACCTTGAGAATTTGATCCAGTGGATGGTCTATGAAGAATGCAGATGATATATGATGATACCTCACTAAGAGGGACTCACTCAGTATCTGTATAACATGATATGCACAAAGTAGATCATTGAAGAAATATGCGCCCATGCAACGCAAAGGGTCCACCTTGGACAAAGATGCAACCTCCAAAGGAGATGGCGTGTCTACCATCTAATAAGGATCATCACTGGAAGATGTATCATGTGCTAGTGGCAGAATGGTAGAGTGCAAACACAACATTTATCTCCCCACATGATCAGATGACATCTCCAGAACCTATGTCGCGATACTAGAAAATACATCCCTCCTAGTGTCATTTGGTACACTCTCTCATGTAGCAATGATTTCCAAACATTTTGGCATAACCAAAAGGTTTGGATCCACTAGTACCCACTTATTAGTGGGATGTGGAACATTAGGTCATTGTATCACTCAAATAATCGACCCTTTCCCTACCCAACATGGGAGGGGACAACTGTATAATCAACATCATATTGTAAATGAAATTATGCAAACAATTGTTTGCAGAAATAAAGTGGCACTTCATCCTTCTAGGGCCACCTATGATGAGTAGCCAACCATCTAGGATATATAAAGGGTGCAACAAGTGGATCCTCACACCTAGTAGTCATATAAAATCTCACCTGAGGTATATCTCGATAACGAGGAAACATAGTCTTCACCATAACTGTAGAAACCTCAGTGTCAATCTATCTATATTTCATAGTGCTAGTAACACTACGAGAGAGAGATGCATAGAACAAATCAATACTAATACTATCATACAAGTTATATAATTGAACAATGTCAATCATATGAACCAACTCATCTCGAATGGTACTCACCCTATCCTTATTGGGAAGAGCAGTGGAAGTCTAAATAGTACTATCAAGATGCGCTATAGTGTGCTGCAATCTATCCATTGTATCGACAAATAATTTCTCCCTCTCCTCTCTAGATCTAGCACATCTAGCATGTGAGGACTGCTCATTACCACCACCCTGTACACTGGGCTCAGATGAATCTGTGCACTGTGCTCCTGAGCCCGATGCCATGATCTAAAAAATATATAAAAATTTGAATTTACAATATGTTTAACATAATTTAAAATTTAAGCATATATACATGTATGTTTACACAAACCACATTTATACACATGTTCAATAAACCATAAAATAAAGTTAAGTTAATATTTATCAACACATGTTTGATAGAAAAATGATAAACATATATGTACCCTAATGAAAAAGAAGACAATGTAGGTCTAAAAGGTAAGAATTATGTCAAGTTGTAATCATTTAAATTTTAAACAAATAAAATGACATAAAGCATGTGCCATCTACAAGTAAATAGTAAACCCTATAAGAATAAGTTCATCCATTGTACATGTCATGCAATTAAATAATAATGTAAATTATGCATCTAATAATTAAGCATCTAGTGGTAATTTAAATTATCTATTCTAAGCATGACTACACTAGGGTTATCTTTAGGGTTGATATATAATCTTTTATTTTGATGGTTCAATGGTTTCAAGACACACACACACACACACACACACACACACACACACACACACACACACTTTTTTCTTCAATGGTTTCGATATATCTAGTTATTTATTTTAGATCCCTTTAAGACATCCCCTTAAGATATCGTAACTTTAGATCCCCTTAATACATACCCTTACTTGACATCATAATTTAGATCCCCTCACTCAAGTACCACCTTAGTTTATATAGGTTTAATTAGAGCTAGGACAAGGTCAAGATTCAATGTTTAAATTTTGGGCTAGGGTAAGGATTAAATCATAATTGTAAGCTATATGAGTTTATGAAATTAGAAATTTAGGATATATAAGTAGACCAATGGTTGAATTAGGGAAATTGTTCATTGAAGGTTACAATTACGACTCAATAATAGTTTGAGTTATTTATGATAAATTTTGGGCTAGGGTAATGATTAGGGTTCAATTAGGATTAGGGATTAATTAGGATTATGGTTATGGTTCCTTTCTTGTACTTGGTTTACTAAGGCTTAATATTAGGGTTTGAGTAGGTTGAAGATTAGAGATCAAAGAGGGATAGGATAAAGATTCATTAGGAGTTAGCTTTCAATATGTAAACTACTTAAATGAACCCTTCTCATAAATGAACCTTGCTCATAAACGAACCCTAATCATAAACAAAAACCTAATCATAGTATTCATTGAAGGTTACAATTACAAATAAATAATAGTTTAAGTTATGAATAAATATTTATGACAAATTTTGGGTTGGAGTAATGATTGGGTTTCAATTAGGGTTAGGGATTGTGTGTGTATATTTGTGCACCTGATACTTGCGACACAAAACTTCAATAAGTCATTCTGTTAGTGAGAAACAAGGGTTAATGAGCATATAAAACCCTAACATTGACCTATTGCTTTATAAGTAGGATGAGTGTAGCAAATAACATAATAGCCCTCAGATTATGCTAATACCAGTGACATAAACAACCTAGCATGAAAGATTTAGTTTAAAAACAACTATTAATGATTTAAGCATACATATTAGTCTAAAATGAGCATTATAACCATGAAGAAAGTGACTAATGGAGTGCGCATGAAGCTAGGAAGGAAAGGGTAGCATAACAATGCTTTGAGATTCCTTCAAAATCTTGGCATAACAACACTACTATTCAAAATTTGAGGCTTATTATGAGCTCTAAATCCCTTCAATTTATAGAGGAATGGGAGAGAGAGATGGGAGACAAGGTTCATTAATGGAGCCCCTAAGGTTATTAATGGGGTGTAAGAGCCATTAATGCCTTGGGCATTAAATAGGGATGGGCAAGAGAGAATATTCATTAATGGGTCATTAATGAAATTCATTTAAGAGGCATGGGAGTGAGTAAGGCTCAACTTGGCAAGTTGGTCCTTAGAGAAGTCATGCTTGAGAAAGTTGACTTTCTCAAGTGGGTTGAGTTTGTTAATCATTCCTTAATGGAATGTGACAACATTAGGAGGGGGTTAGGGTAGAATTTAGAATTAGGATTAGATTAACATGGGGGAAATAGGTTGAGATGGGTTATAACCCAGGGTAGAAGTGGTTGAGATAGGTTAGGTTGGAGTTTAAGGGAATATAAATGAAATGAATTAAACTTATTTAATTCATTTAAAAATATAGAAATTAATTATTTAAGCATTTTATTGCTTTTTAATAATTAAGGGGACTATAGCCATTTTAATTAAATTAAATAGGCTAGGGGAATGGGTTATTTTGCAAGTGGATAATTGATTAAAGGATTTTTTTTAATTCCTTTATAATTAAATACTATAGCCATGTTTGAATTGTTTGGCTATAATAGTTAATATAATTTAGTGATAAAAGTCACCTAGGATGTTAAATTTGATTTTAAAAATGAATTATGCCAAAGTAACATTGTTATGACATAATTGGGGGTATGATCACACTTAGGGAAAATAGGCTCTATAATTGGAAAATACCAAATTCAGGTGGTTACATTTGTCCCTCTTTGAATTGATGTGCAAGTAGTGCATTGATTCAAAAAAACTTTTTGATTTTGACTTCAGAAAGATTGAGAATTTTGTTCTTGGTTGTCGAATGAAATGTTGATGAGATCAGTCTCGCACTTGATCGAACTAAACTGATAGAATTGACCTTGAACTTGGTTTTCGTATAAAGGTCAATAAAAGATTTTTAAAGATACCAATTCTGAATTTGGTTGTCGTCCAAAGATTGGTAATACTGATTCTAAACTTGGTTGTCGTCCAAAAGTCAGTAAGAAGCTACCAAGAGCTTAATAAGAATCTTTTAAAATGAGGGGGCACAAGATATCCAGTTTATGAGAACCAAAGATTTCTATCCAACAGTTTCGACTTAGTCAAGGAAACTGTTATGCCCCTAGTTTGTTTGATAGAAAAGTCACTTTAATGCTGTTTCGAGCAAAAAATTAATTGATGATAGTGTGATCATGCCCCCTCGGGAACAAAATTGAAGGAAAAAGAAATAAAATCCCTCATTTTGAAATGATGTATCACTTGCAGGAAGCGGTTAGGGCAAGAAAGAATGGAGTAGAAGAAGTGGAAGAAGAGGATGTATTTAAAAATAAACACATGAGTACCAAGTTAATTACGTGAAAATGTGAGTTTGGTTTTTTTTTCGATAGATCAAATATTTTGGGAAGCATGGGTATGTAAATATCTTGGATTTCAGATGAATTAAAAATAGAAACGAGTTTGAGCTCAAATCCTTATGTTGTACTTTCAAAAATGCATCATGCAATCTCTAAATGCAGCTACATGCAGACTCTTAGGACTGTCACTGATATGTAAATGTATAGCTTTTTATCATCATTGGGCACTTTCAGAATGAATACCACCTGATAGTACAACCATCACTAATACCCACTGATATTATGAAAGTATGAATACTATGTTTAATTGAAATGTCAAAAATAGACTTAGGTATCAAGGCATAGAAGCCAGGATAAAAAAATAGTCACCTTCCTTTTAATATACTAGATTCTGATTAAGGCAAGATATTGGACCTGCAATGACCTTGAAAATTCATATCCTTGGGTACATTATGCTTCATATACCTTAGTGAGAATCTGGATAAAAAAATAGACAAGGAAATTGTTTCAACCTCACCGTAGTCTACACATAACAAAGATCAAGATATATGCGGCTATCCACCCATAGTGGCAACTCTTACCATAAACATCCAAGTTAGGTGAAATTTATAGGATCATTTGAAACAATAACTGTACACAGAAAACCAAGAAAACATTATTCCCCCATCCTTGTGACTCTTTGTCTTTGCACAGACGTCATTGAGTAACTATGAAGACATAACAAATCATTAATTGTGAATCAAGCAAATAAAATTTATAATTACTTAGATGCCCCTAGTTGAAAACATCATCAGGACATAAAAGAGTATAATCAAACCAATATGAAACTGTGTTTTAAGTAGTACTTGTTCATTCATATGTCAAACACAGTAAAAGATTCATCAATCAGAAAATTGGAAGACAAGCAATATGGTGTTCCATGTCTGTGCATTGATAGGATAATCCATGCATGTTCGCGATCCAAGATAACCTTGTAGGAACTCTGTTATTGTAGATGTCATGTCTGGATATGTGATGTTTGAAAAGACACCCTTGTTTTGAAAAGTGACATTGTTTTGCATGTATCAAGAAACATTGTATTCACGAGGCAAACCATCCTAGAGCAACCTAGCAACCGCAACCTACCATGCTCGCAAAGATGCCCCCAGTGCAGAATGACTTATTCCTAAGATGTAAATGCAGACAAATCCCAAGCGAGGATAATATAGCCATTTAGGAAATGAAACCAGCGTGTTGAGCATAGGTAAAATTATGAAGGCCAAGTATCAGCAATGTTTTGATAGATGGAGCATAAAACACAAGTGATGCCTGATTGCCAGGTTTTCACCACTTGGCCAGATTGTTTCTTTATTTTTGCTACCAAGATTCCTATTTTACCAGTGCTCATCAAGGCACTTTTCTCTTTTTCAATTCTTTTGCTATTTTTTGAATGTTTTTGCAGTATCAAGGTGCTTGTTTGCCAGGTTTTCGCCAAGGATACCTTTTCTGTAGGAATTTTTTCATTGTTTTTGGATTTCTTCAGGATCAATTTTCTGAATGTTTTTGGTATTTTGTAAGAACTTTTTGTTGTACAGGCTTTGCTAGCCGAACATTAAGCGTAGAACTGCTTCAAATGTAGAGTGTTGATAGGATCTGGAAGAACGTCTCCCTCAGGTGTAGCTAGTTGATAAGATCCAGTCCCAAAAGTAGCAATGATAACATAAGGTCCAAGCCAGTTAGGTTCAAACTTTCCCTTCTGCTCTCTGTTAGGCTGGTTCTTAGGATTCTCTTTGAGGACGAGATCTCCTACTTCAAATTTGCGTGGTTTGACCTTCTTATTGTAGCCTTTGGACATGCGTGCTTGGTACACTTTGAGGTGATCGAACGCTTGTTGTCTACGCTCATTTAGTAGGTCCAGATAATTTACCCTATCTATGCGGTACTGCTCAGCAGTAACTAGTCCATGTAAAGATACCGCAAAGATGGGATCTTGACCTCAATAGGTAGTACTGCCTCAGTGCCATAGACTAGAGCAAATGGTGTGGCTCTAGTTAGTGTTCTTATGCTTTTTCTATAGGCCCATAGTGCCAGATTCAATTGTAGATGCCAGTCTCTGCCAGACTTTCTCACAGTTTGGTGTAGGATCTTGAGAATATTTTTGTTCGATGCCTCAGCTTGTCCATTACCTCGAGGGTAATATATTGAGGAGAAATGTTGAGTGATATGAAACTGTTCACATAGGTCATCAATGTATTGATTTTTAAATTGGCCCCCACTGTCAGTTACAATTGAAGAGGGTATCCCATATCTACAAATAATGTAGTTCAGAATGAACATAGCCACATGTTTGCTCGTGGCTTTGATTAGCAGCATGGATTCGACCCACTTTGTGAAATAGTCAGTGGCCGTAATGATGAATTTGTGTCCATTTGAAGAGTTGGGGTATATTTGTCCAACCAAGTCAAATGCCCATTGCTGAAATGGCCAATGTGTGATAAAATGTATAAGTTCTCTGGCAGGAGCATGGATAAGATTTCCATGTGTCTGGAATTTAAGACATGTTTTTGAAAATTGAATAGCATATTTTTCCATGGTAGGCCAGTAATAGCCTACTCTGAGCAGTTTCTTCGCTAATGAAAAGTCATTTGAGTGTGATCCACATACACCTTCGTGGAATTATTTTAATGCTAGATCAGACTCTTTGAGTTCTAAACACCTAAGAAGTGTACCATTGAGACCTTGTTGATATAGGTTGTTAGTTATGAGGACATAACACGATGCTGTCCTAATCAGGGATCTTTTCTCGTTTCTGGATAGATGGTTAGGGACAGTTTGGTCAGAAAGGTAAGCAATGATATTAGCATACCGAGATTGGTCTGGGGTGTTTAAAGCACATATTACCTGGTATTTAGGGGTATCAAAGGTGGGATAGGATAGTTCTTCCACCAAGAAGTCATAGCGGAATCGATGTTCTTCCAGTTGTAACATGGATGCTAAGGTAGCCATAGCATCTGCAACTTTGTTCTATGATCTTGGTGTCTGTTGGAATGTGATGAATACAAAGTATTTCTTCAGGTCATCAACTAGTTGCTTGTAGGGCATCAACTTCTCATCTTTCGTTTGATACTCTCCATTGACCTGATTGATAATTAGTTGGGAGTCACCATACACGTGTAACTCTATAATCTTCCATTCCATAGCTAGTTTAAGGCCGTTTACCAATGCTTCATATTCTGAAATATTATTGGTGCATGGAAACATCAATTTGTAAGATTTGGGAATCTTGTAACTTTGAGGAGTTATGAATAGGACCCCTGCTCCATAACCTTTTTGAGTGAATGAACTGTCAAAGTACATCTTCTATGGATATTCAATTAGATGCATGATTGTTTCATCAGGGAATTCAATTGTTAAAGGTTCACCATCCTGGAGTGGTGAATCAACCAATTGATCTGCAAGGACATGTCCTTTGATAGCTCTTCATTCTACATATTCAATGTCAAACTCACTTAGAATCAGGACCCACTTTGCCAAACGTCCTGTCAATGTTGTCTTGCTTAGGAGATATTTTAAAGGATCTATCTTAGCATTGAGATTTACCATATGAGAGAGCATGTAGTGTCCTAATTTTTGTGATGCAAAGATGAATGCTAAGCATGCTTTTTCAATAATGCTATAATTGAGCTCATAGGCGACTAGTGTTCTACTAATGTAGTAGATAGCTCTTTCTTTCTTTATTTCATCCTCTTGTGCTAGAAATACTCCTAGGGATGTAGCTGTAGCTGAAATGTATAGGAGTAAGGGTTTTCCATGAATATGTGCCATAAGAATAGGAGGAGTAGCCAGGTATCCTTTCAATTCTCTGAAGTTTGCTTCACAGTGTTCATCCCATTTGAATGTAACCCTTTATGTAGTAATTTTGTAAAGGGTTGTGCCCTATTTGCAAGTTGGGACATGAATCTCCTAATGGACTGGAGTCTTCCTTGTAGTGTCCTCATTTGACTAATGTTGCATGGAGGAGCCATCTCTAGTATAGCCTTAACTTTAGCAGGGTCTACCTCAATTCCCTTTGCTGAAATAATGAATCCTAGGAGCTTCCCTGATTGGACCCCAAAGGCACATTTCTTTGGGTTGAGCCTAAGTTGGAACTGTTCCATTCGATCCAATATCTTTCTTAAGTCAGCAATGTGAGTACCTCTTTCTTTGGATTTTGCCAATGTGTCGTCCACGTAGTCCTCCATGTTCTTGTGCATCATGTTATGGAATATAGTTTTCATAGCTCTTTGATATGTTGCGCCGACATTCTTTAACCCGAATGGCATGACATTCCAGCAAAAGGTGCCCCATGCACATGTAAATGCAGTTTTCTCTTGATCCTCAGGGGCAATTTTGATTTGATTATAGCCCAAGAATCCATCCATTAAGGAATACATCTGGTAGCTTGCTGTGAGGTCTATAATCATGTCAATGTTAGGTAGAGGGAAGTCATCTTTCAGACCTGCTTTGTTTAGGTCTCGAAAGTCCGTACAGATCCTGATAGATATATCCGCTTTAGATACGGGGACTACATTGGAGATCCACCCTGCATAGGCAATGACTCTGACAAATCTAGCCTTTAGTAATTTCTCTAGCTCTGCTTTTACTAATAATGCAACATGAGGATGCATCTTTCTAAGTTTTTGTTTCACGGGCTTAATCCCAGGAGCTATAGATAAGTGGTGCATGATTAGATTAGGATCCAGCCCTGGCATATCGGTATAAGACCATGCAAATTTGATCTTTTTCTCTTTCAGAAACTCTGTGAACTGTGTCTTCTCCTCTTCTGATAAAGATTATGCAAGGTGGACTATTTGAGGATTTTCAACAGTGCCTAAATTTACTGGCTGTGTTGGTTCAATCAGTACTGAAGACCTTTCCTGAAAGTGTTCGGAGAGGATATCAAGAGTCTCATCCTTTGACGCCTCTGAGAGGTTTTCACCATCGGATACATCTTTTCTCTTTACTATTTTGGGATCTGATACTGCCACAAAGTGGTTTTCACCACCAATCCACTTTTTCTTTTTATTTGTCAGTTTTTGACTGAGAAACCTGATATCCTCTTGTGACATGTTCTCGCTCCTTTCTTTGGTGGAAGAAGGGTAAGGTTCACAAGCATTGAGATAACAAGCTAGGGTGTGGTCATTGGGAAAGTCGAGGATAGGAGTAGGATCTGTTTCAGTCCAATCAATTAGGTCTGGAAGTACCAATGTTAGGGAACCAGATTCTGGGAAGGACAACATCACGCTAGCATCAAGACCATTAACCGACATGACATGGTCTGTTAACTTAATTTTGATTATGGTTATGTATTGATTATAATTATGGCTATGTATTGATTATAATTATGGTTATGTATTGATTATGGTTAGGATTCCTTTTTTGTACTTGGTTTACTAAGGCTTAATGTTAGGGTTTGTGTAGGTTCAAAATTGGGGATCAAAGAGGGATATGATAATGATTCATTGGGAGTTAGCTTTCAATATGTAAACTACATAAATGAACCTTGTTCATAAACGAACCCTAATCAAAATAAACCCTAATCATAAACAAATACAGGTAATCGTAGTGTCCATTAAAGGTTACAATTAGGAATCAATAATACTTTAAGTTAGGAATAAAATTTTATGACAAATTTTGGGTTGAGGTAATGATTGGGTTTCAATTAGGGTTAGGGATTAATTATGGCATGTGATTAATTGATTATACTTTTTGTAGGATCAATTAGAGTTATATTTTAACTACATTTTGGTTTACCTAGTATTTATTAGGGTTACCTAGATTAATTTTATGGTTCATTATGAACCCTAATGAATCCTAATTGTGTAGTCACATCTCCTTATACAACTTTCATTTTCTAATGTTTTCCTAGGGCAATGTTTTTATAATGTTTTATATTTTTTTGGTTTTTGTAGTTTTTGCTTTTGGGTTTCTATAGTTTCCTAATGTTTTATGTTTCTGTTTTGTTTTTCTAATGTTTCTGAGAAGAAAACAAACAAAGTAATATAGACAAAATATCTATGTTCCTAAATACAATTGAAAATTTACAATAACTAACTAAATTATAATAAAAACATTAAAAAATAATTAGAATGCATTATAACTAATAAAAACACCTAAAACCTACATTAAAAACACAAAATTTTGAAAGAAAACCACTTACTATTTTTGGCCGAAGATTGTCCTAGCTCCTCTCTGCTCCAAGAATTCTGGAAGCCATTACAATGCAAATGAGCGGCTTAAAGTTTTTTTTAGTTTATATAGTTTTTGGGTGTTTATGTCGGAACTGGTTCGATTGGAGGTGGTTTGTGCGGACCAGTTCCAACCGAAACTATTTTGCCACGTTGACGCCGCATGATGCCACTTGGGCACTACGTGTGTTTGGTCTGACCACATCCGACCGAAACCACCTTCGGTGAGAACTATCTAGTTATCCTAAAGTATGACACAATTTTGTATTTTTACCCTAGGTCATCCATGAACCAACACAAACAACAATGTAGCACTTGTATGACAAATCTTCATCTATGGAGCAAACCACTAAAAAGATATCTGAATTAAAACACTTCACAAACCATCTGACCATGTCCACCAAACTACATACCCTAAAATCCAATGTAGAGTAATGCAAAATATTCTCTGAGCTTGCCCAATCATTCTTGACAACCATCCACGTTGTCAGCCAAACAACGCTTCATATCTTTGTCAAATAATCAGTTGAGAACCTGAAAACATGATAGGACAATATTCACAAAACTCAGTCATTATAACTAGAACCACAAGATGCCATCATCTTATGCAGAGGAATGCAAAAAATTCTCCCACAAGGTCTTCAAAAATTCTTTCCTGCATATTCCCGCTTGTCATATTTCCATCTCATGAATTATTGTAGTACAATCATTAGAACCTCTAAACACTCAATGCTAATCACAAGACTTCAAATCTTCTTGACCAATCATTTAACAATCACCAATCTTTCAAATCTTCTTCATCAATTAATGTCTCATCCTTAGCAACTTGTCTTTCAAATTTTCTTCATCAATCAATGTTACACCCTCACCAACTTTCCATCCTCAACAAGTTGACATCAATGCCAAACCATAGGTTGACATGAATGACAACATAGATCATAATGCTAACATCCATCAGGTTTCAATGCTTTTTTTTTAGTTGTCTTTGTATGCGACTTAGCTATTTAAAAAATATTTTTAGCTTTTAGGTATTAATGAAGCTCCCTGTAGAATTCCTTAAGCATCAAAGGGTCAAAAAGTGGCCATTTCAAAGTGTTGCCCAATACCTATTCAAAGATGCCCCAATAATCGTGCACTCAAATTGCCAATACTTATGGACAAATGTCCTAGTAGTCGTGCACAAATGTCTTTGTAGTGGTGCATAAATAGGCCAATTATAAGCCAAAAAAGCTAAAAAATGATCGGCTATTACTATATATATAACTTATTAATAAACTTTTAGTTATATTTATTTTTTTGTCTCCTTTAAAATTAGTAATTGAGTTGAAAGCTAATGTGACCCAAAAAAAACTTGCAAATGAGAATCTTTGGTAACATTCTCTTGGAATCAGCACCATTATTTTTTCTTTACTCAGTCGCTTCGAATCAGCGCTACTATTTTTGCTATACGCGTTTTGATAGAATTATCCGCTACAAAATTTGACGGGAAGAACTACTTAAAAAACAAATTGAAAATAGAAATGGAGGAACCTTGGTTGCCAAGTCTTTTCCTCTACCAGGTGTATATTTAGTGGAATAGAGAGTGAATTGAGAAGATATCATTCAAGGATAAAAATGTCGGAGAGATTTAGTGGCATCATGGAATCAGTTGGCAATCTTTTCAGATCGGGAGATTATCTCCCCTGGACCGATGCCGATATAATTGCTGTAACTCTCTGTTTCTCTTCTTTCTCCAACCTTTGAGTAATCGTGTTCGGCATTGATTTCTTCATTAATAAATTTCCATATCATACTTTTAATAAGATCAATCAATTTTTATTTGCAGCGGTAGCCATGTTAGCTGTAATAACCTCTGAAATATCTCAAGTTATTATTTTCCATTTATTTTCTATAAATTCCCTTTCTTTGCTTGGATGCCACAGGAGTATTTCTTCTGAACACACCTAAAATTGGATATGATAGTTTACACAATTATAGTTGAACATGTACATCTAAGTTTCTGGAGGATTGAAATTTTCGATCTTTAATTTAGTGCCAGTTTCCACCATGAAAACCTGATGGTTAACCTTTTGAGCTCATCGTATTTGACATTTTAATCTTAATCAATTTTTTTCAGTGTGTATTTTTATAAATTTTGAAAACGATGGTTCCCTTTCTTTGCTTGGATGCCACAGGAGTATTTCTTCTGAACACACCTAAAATTGGATATGATAGTTTACACAATTATAGTTGAACATGTACATCTAAGTTTCTGGAGGATTGATATTTTTTATCTTTAATTTTAGTGCCAGTTTCCACCATGAAAACCTGATGGTTTACCTTTTGAGCTCATCGCATTTGACATTTTAATCTTAATCAATTTTTTTACAATGTGTATATTTATAAATTTTGAAAACGATGGTTCACAGCAGAATGTATTTACAGTACGTGCACTGCAAACTGGCTATGTGTCTTACAGATGTGGGCCGTTTTATGTTAGTAGGGGCATTTGAATCTGGGTCACGCGCTACTTGTTGCCATTGCCCAACAATCCTTTTGGACTTATATTTTTCTTTTGATGTTTACTGCAAAATAACTGTGTGTAAATCTATTACTGGGAAACTCTGTTTTGTCCCAGTTTAGCAACCTCCATTCGTGGGCTCCATGCATTGAGTGTTGGGGGTGTGAAGCCCAACAGTCAAACATGGTTTCCCTCCAATTATCTCTGCCTATTCAACTTCTTTGTTGGATATTCAACAGTCTATTTGGAGATGTATTTATGATCAATCTGCTGTGTATTCGAATACTTTTTGTATCTCTGATTAATATATTATTCCCCTGCTTCAACAGTGGATGTAGGCAGTTGCCGAACCACTGTAAACCTCTGTGTTCAATAATTGTTTTGTTTATTGCTGTTTGTACATTTCTTTTTTTCGCTCTTTCATATTTACAACTGGTATCAGAGCTCGGGTGAAGCTGATAGGAAATCGTTGAAGAATTTCCATAATTATGGAGGAGTTGAAGGTGCAGAAACTCGCAGGCAAGAATTTCAGGTTATGGAAAGTGCAAATGGAGTCACTATTAATTAAGCAAGATCTTTCGCTTGCTTTAAAGGGGAAAGCAAAGAAGACAGCTTCGATGAAAGATGAAGATTGGGAAACTTTGGACATGAAGGCGAGGGCAACAATTTTTCTTTCGCTGTCTGACAATGCACTCTTTAATGTCACAGCTGAAACAACAACAAAGGCGGTATGGGACAAGCTTAAAGCCACATATGCAATGACATCGGCTGCAAATAAGGTATACATCATGAATAAGTTGTATAAACTCAAGATGAAGGAAGGTGGAATCATGGCAAACCACCTCAACGAGTTTAGTACTTTGATCAGCCAAGTGAATTCGGTGGGCATGGCACAAGATGATGAAAACAAAGTTGTTCTTTTGTTATGTTCCTTACCAAGTAGTTGGGATGGGGTTGTGACAGTGATTAGTACTTCGGTATCCAGCAAGAACAATTTGGTTTTTGATGAGGTTGCAGCTACTCTTCTCGGCGAAGATATGATAAGAAAGAATGATGAGCCTTCATCCGGTGAAGCCTTAACGGTGGTGAGTATTGAAAATAGAGGAAGGAGCCATGAAAGAGGCAAAAATTTCAACAACAAAAGGAGATCCATATCTGCAAAAAGATCAAATTCTAAGGGCAAAAATGGGGATTATTGGTTTTGTGGCAAACCATTGTCGCTCTTACAAAAAGCTACAAGAAAGAGTTTGGGACAGCGCAGCCAATACTGCTTATGATAAAGATGATGGTATTGTTGATGTGAGTTTTGTTCCACGACAAGATACATAATCAAATATTCAATGTTTGGGAGGAGACACCAATTATTCAATCCTCTCTTGATATAAGGTCATCTCTCATGCTAAGCTTGCAAAGTAAGATCGTGAAATGACTTCAAGGTTCTGTTGTGAGATTTTCACACTATCGCTCCATTGCAAATGGGGACCCCCCCTCTTTTGCAAGCAGTAGGAGTAGTGGTCTTAGGTAGTCTTTGTTGGCGATAGTTTTCAAGCCCCTTGGTCCGGCAAGTGAAGTTTGAGAGTTGGTTTGGGCAATTTTGGCCCGCTGGGAAGTCAAGTCTGTCTGGAGCATGGGCGAGAGTTTTGTTAAATCTTTCAAGAATATGGAATTGAAACCAAAAGATTTGCGATGAAACAAGTTTAAACCCTTTGAGAATCCTTGTTCCAGCTTCAATTTGATCTTAGAAAGCCGAAATAGATTGTGGGAGGTAGCTTTGCTGAAGGCGCGCTGAATCCTGAAATTTGGCTAAGTCCTGAAATATTTTAAAAACTCCCAAAATCTAGAATCTGCACCTTAACTCCTATGAAGCTGAAACCTATCTCAAACATCCTGGAAGGTATTTATACAAATATAACTTAAAGTATAAGTCTGATTAAATAAATCAGACTTATACTTAAATGTTAAATTTGTATAAATTCTCTGCCCTTAAACTGAAAAATGGCTTAGTACAAAAATAAAAAATGTAAAACCTACTCTGTCACGTGCCTGGGCGGATTTCGGCCTCCTATAGGACAGGGTTTGTCCTATGACCTTCAATTTTCCACCCCTCCTTGGTGACTTAATTTCGATTCCTTAGGTCGAATGGTAGTGTTTGGCAAAAGTTTTAGAGGAATCTGACCTTTGGAGTGCAAGTTTTAGTGACTTCAAGTTTGGTGGAATTGTCCCATCTATACGAAAATTCCACCATGGAGTTGGTTGTCCTATACCCCACACAATTCCGCTCCCTCTTTAGCGTGCTAGATGTTTTCCTTGGGATGTGGGAAATGTTTTTTTTGAAGAACTTGAAGTCATTTCGGGTGAAAGGGGGTGTTGTTTCGGTAGCATTGTCTTATCCCTCTTGAGCGGAATTGTCCCATGGATAGGACAATTCCGCCAAGGAGCTGGTCTCCTCTTACCCCCTTCTCCAAGCTTTTTTTCCTTAGCCGTTTGTAATGGAGAGGTTTGCCAAGGAAGTCGTGGGATGCTTGAGCAAGTGTTGATCTTTTGGCGTTTACAAGTTGGAATCATTAAAAATTTGCATGTGTCTCATGACTGGGCGGATTCCGCCCAGTCATAGGATTGATTGTCCTATGTCCTTGGAATTTCCGCTCCCTAGTGGAGCATTGGAGGGATGTTTTGGGGGTGTGGGCAAGTAGTTTAAGTGTTTGGGGAGGTAGATTTCGGTCCAAGGAGGGAAGTTTTTCTTCTCCTCCTTGGGCGGAATTGTCCCATGGATGGGACAATTCCGTCCTCATCCCCATTTCCCCTCTAATGCAAGTCGGCCCCCCTTTGGCATTAGCAATTGAAACCAAGGGAAGTCGTCCCCAGGCAAGCAGCAAGTAATTAGTTGTAAAGTCGGCCTTCTTTGGGAATGGGAAGCAAAACATATATAAGAAGGAAGTCTTGATTCATTTTTCTTACACCAAACACTTGCGATTTTCTTCCTGACTGAATGCAGATCAGTATTATATCAGAATCAGATTGGGAAGCAAGTCATGCTTGGTAGGGGGTTTCTTTTAGTCCATTCTCTTAGTATTCCAAGTGGGAAGGAAGAGGGCATGTGGTATGTTAAACAATTGATGATCTTTAGGAGTTGGAACTTGGGTTCCATGCTTATTTTGCAAGTTGTCCCATGACTGGGCGGATTCTGCCCAGTCATAGGACAGGGGTTTGTCCTATAGACCCCAGATTTCCGCTCCCCCATAAGACTTTGAGATGGAGTACTTTGGCCATGGCAAGGATATCTTGGCATTGCTTGGTGGATTTCGGTCCTTGGGGAAGGAGCTCTCCATGTTTCCCTTGGGCGGAATTGTCCCACGGATAGGACAATTCTGCCATGCTCTTAACATTGATTCCAATACAAGTTGGCCTTGTCATGGTGCATTTTCCTAAGCAAACAACAACAAACAACAAGAAATTAAATGCAAGGAAAGTCGGCCTTAGGGGGGAGATTATGTCATGTTTTATTTTGGAAATTGATAGTGCAAAGTCGGCCTCCTAGGTGGGAGAAGTGCGAAATATATATAAAGGAGGGAGATTTGATTCATTATACACCCAATTACATGTGATTTTCTTCCAGCCGCAGTACTGTTCGAACAAGTAGAGCAGACCCTAAGGAAGTTGGCAAGATTTTCTAGGGAAGGAACAACAGTTGACATTCATCATAAATCTCAGATTTTTTTGAAGGCTACAAGTCTGATTTGAAACAATTTTCTTTCCAAATGATAGGGATGATGGGGGGTTGTGGAGTGGTATAAGATGTGTTTTCCAAGCAAGATCCTTTCCCCAGCCATCCTTGGTTTTTAATGCTCAGTTTTCAATCACTAAGGATGTTAAGTTTAAGACATAATCAGACTTCAAATCTTGTCATAATCTGAAAATAATGACAGTAATCATGGCTAATGAATCAGAGATGAGGTGGTAAAAGATGG
>MU228310.1:498657-564140 GCA_018584345.1 Thuja plicata
TGAGCCAGTCATTCCACAAGTTTAGGAACCTTGGAGTCATTCCATGATCTCAAATTGCAAAGCTTAGCATGGGAGATGACTTTGATCAAGAGAGGATTTAACATTCTGTGTTTCACATTGAAGCACTGAGTGTTCAATCCCGCATGTTATGTAAGTGGAACAAAACTCACATCAATCGGTTCCATTAACTGTGGATACTCGCTCAGTGAAATAATGTGATTTTCTGGTAATCACTTAGGGGACTTACACTGTTTCTCAAGACTTGCCAACTATATGCACTTCTAAAGATCTGGCTTCACAATGTGCAACGAAAATATATACTTTTAGTTCTCCAGCTCTTGACTCCGACTTGAACTTAAACTTAACTTCTAAATCTACTCCTAACTAGGAATGAAAGGAAGTATGGATTACTTGGACTCTACTAGATGCAGCTTTATCAACGACCTCCACCTACCTAGTGCAATCTTCTAAGGTATACTTAATTGATTTTCAAATTGATATTTCTCCTTCAATCCCACCAAATAGATGCAAACTAAACCTTAGATATCAATTGAAGTTAAATGCTCTGAATCATCAGCTTACCACACAAGGCACACTTACAATTAGTAAGAGGCTAGTGGCCTGGATTTGTTCGAGTCGAAACAAGTAAACATCCACAATTAATCTCACTCATCTAAACTACTCGAAGCAAACTCTATTCTATCTCAAACTTAGCCGCTTGAAATGGAAACAACTTGAAATAAAATCTATTCTAAGTGAAGATGAAGATAACCAAGCAATAATTCAAACTTGTTCAAAACCAATCACCATGCAAAGAAACACAACAATGACAAGTAGAGCAAATTTGGCATTATTCTTGCAACAATTTCTCCAACATCCTCCTACAAATGAAATGAGCAAGCCTTTATATAGGGTCTCCAAGTACAATGAATGGCCAAGATTAAATCAAAATCTATGGCCATGATTAATCCACATAAGCCCTAATTAGGGTTTCATAATCACCTGCTACAATTATTAAATGCTCACCCAATTACATTTAAGCACCACCATGTGGGCCAAAAATTACATTCATTTTATGGGCCAATGAGAAAATTCAAATACATAACAACCAGATAAGGATGCAGACCAATGAGAAGAGAGCACTTGCAGAAGAAGTCACCTCGTCGCCTTGGGAAATGTGTTCCTTATCCTCATCCTCTTTCACATTCAATGAATCTGGACATAACCTCATCAATCATTCCCATGGGGACACTTGGCATCAATCCAAGCCTGTACTCATAGTAATCCACCTCACTAGTATAAGTAGAACAAGACTTCTTCCAATCTGCTGTATTATACCAAGTCATGAAGCCCACAAATTTTGTAGCTACACCCAATTGCTCAACATAGTCAGGTTTCTCCTCACAGAGCTGATTTCTTTCACTTTCTTTCGAAGTTCTTCCATAGTTAACCTCTGATCGCCATCTGTCTCTAAGTGCAACATAGATCCCACATACCCAAGTATCTCATTCCTCATCTTAAAAATGGCATCCCTTGTGACCAAACAACGAGGCCTCAGCTGCCCAATCAAATCATTCTGATGAGTAACTACCTGATGCCATGCCATGAAGTCAACCTCTTGTCCCTTTTTCACCACTTGATCCTTGATCAAAGTATGCAGTGGCACCTCCGTGAGAGCTTGTAAATGAGAGAGGATCTCATCCTGCCCTACTGAATAGTCTCCACACTATCTCAATATCCTCTCACTTCGCTCATGAAGGGAGAGTACGGTATCATATGTCCTCATAAACTTCTTGATGAATATGCTTGCTTCCTCACATACCGATGCCACCCATCTCTTTGCTTCTTGTCTTGCAAGTCCAACCCCTTCAAGTCCTATCACATCAGTCATCAGAGGAGTCGAATCTGAATCGGCCCGTTGAAGCGGGTTCATTATCTGCCTAAGATTCTCCTTCAACTTCCTGTTTTCTTCTTTGCATTTTCTCTTCTTTCCCACTTCCTTGTTGGTTCGGTCCTCTAAAGCCTGGATGGAACCGTGGGCCTCCTCAACTTCTTGTTTCTTGGTGGCTTGCCCCAACTCGTACTCCTCTACATCAAACTCTTCTAGCTCAATTTCTCCCCTTGTCTTGTCTACCTTCGGGACTGCCACTTGTGCAATGCGTGTTCCTGAAGCATCCTTCTTGATATGATAGAATTTCCTAGTTGGCGCCTTGCCCTTCTCACTATTATTTCTTCTATCTCCTCTAAACTATCAACTTGTTGCTCACAGACACAAGTTTGGCTTTGGACATACTTACTATGGATCTCAAACCACTATGGGCAATTCATGCACAAAATGCTGAGAGAATACAATCAAGTATCTCTTCACTCCACTTGTTGTCCCACATAATACTTTTCCTCAAGGATGCCAATAGATGGAGACTAAATGATTCACTTCCCTTATTCTTCACATTGTTAAATTTTATTAACTTGCTTTGTCATTCTATCCCGCAGCCAAGCGGGTGATGTGATCACTCCAAGTTCATCCTCAACCCTTTCCTCCTCTTGGTTTTTCTCTTGGACCTCTTGATTAACTCCTTGATTTATTTCCACATCTTGTGGCCGATCCTCATCATTTCCTAAAAGTGCCTCTATATCGATAATTTTATTTTCCTCATCCAGATGTTCCTTGTTCTGCTGAAAGGGAGACTCTACCTCTTGCTCGTTATCCTGATCCAATGGAACGTAGTTAGAGCTCTTACTAGCTACAGATTCATTGACCAATGGAGCTGGTACCTCTTTCTCTAAAATTTTCCTTGGGGTTGTATTCTTTGCTAGCTGATTCTGTTTCTTTTGTTGTACTCTCAATTGATCACTTCCTTTTCTTTTCCTTTTCCCGTGGAGGCCTATTATCACCTCGCTCACTATGATGACTCTCAAAACCATTACTCATCCCCTGTGGGGACCCAGATGATTCCTCATCAGGTTCACCACGTCCTCCATGAGCTCATAAGTCAAAGGAAGTCTCATTGCTTGCAGATGAGCCACCTGGTTCTGTAGCTAGACCTTGGTGAAAGTCCTAACTGTTACCATGAGTGCATCCAGACTCTCTTCACTCTTATCTGTCCAATCAATGTGAGGAATGCCATCCCTTTTGGCCTTTTCATAGTATGGCTGAATGTATTGCCTTTCATCTTCCACTTGATCGGGAATCTGTATCCACTTGCTTTCTCTTATCAATTCAACTAACATCGTAGACAATGATCTTCTCTTTATCTCCATATCATCACTAGCGTTAGCCCAATGATCCTCTATGTGTGCTAAATGCCTGTACTGAGTTCCGTATGCTTTCTTGATTTGATGGAGAGGGTCGAAGTGTCCTCATGATAAAATCCCAAAGAATAGAACTCAAACCCCCCCTCAGTTGCTTCTGCTACTTGAAGAGTCAGGCAACTCTCACCTCCAAGGTTGAGTGGGAACGTGACTCCTAGCCTATGCTTACGTTTATGTATTCTATCATATGCCATCAACTGTCGGGCCACCTCCACCAACACTAGCTTATTAGTTGGGAACCTAGGAAGCTTCTTTGGGCAAACCGTGCTTCCTAATATTCGAATGTAAGTAAACTTGGGGAACTGAATGAACCACGACCCATACTTCCTCACTAAATCCTCTGCTTCTATTGACACCCTTCTAAGTGAATTCTTTTGTAACACCCTCACATTGCACATGGAAAATACGTCATTGGCAATCTTATAATCATCCTGGTTGTGAAGGTGGAGTTGAGGGTAAGAGTCATAAACTATGAGTTTTCCTTTCTTATTTCCAACTGTCCCAAGGTGTCGCAACCTAGGATACCAGCGTATCCATGCCATCATGTAGACTAGGTAAGAAGTCATGTGGAAGGCCTTGGTGTGTGTCACTGTCCTCAACTGCTCTTCAATGTTGTTGCTAATCACCCAAGCCCAATCAAACATTTCACTGCCACTAAGAATCATCTCCATGTAGTAGCACATCCAAGTATCAAATAGTGCCGCTTGGGGGCTGCCCATAACTCTGTTTAACATCAATATCAAGTCCCCCACATCTTCTTTAAAATCAGACTTGGTTAATTTGGAAAGTTGGGCACGAGTCCTCTTGGATCCCATCAGCCACTCTTTGTTGATGAGGGCAATGTAATGACCAAATTTGCTTTCATATTCCTTGATGACATCCCTCTTTGTCTTTCGAATGTCCACCTTATGTTCCGGGATGTTGAAGGCCTCTCTAATTGCATCCACTGTGACAGTAACTGCCACATTGCCCTTTGGTGTAAGAACATCCCTTGTTGCCGGGTTGTAATTGTTTGCCATTTCGATTACAAGAACATATTAGAGTCGATTACCTGTGAAGAAGTGAAGAAAAACAACATGATATGGAGAATCTTGTACGAAGGCAGTGTTTCACCTTACATGGAACGATTCCATGGATTCGACCACAATTTATCAAGGATCTTATTGTGAATGTGATTGGGCTTTTCATGGAAGGCAAGAAGTTTTTCAAGGACAGAAAGTCCTCTATGTGGAGGTTCAAAATTTTATGAAAGGGAAAGAGGGCAAGTGCCTGGTGAAGCAATCCAACGGAGGCCATAAGATGAATTCCCTCAAACCCTTGTGGGCGACGGTTCTCAAGGTACTTATTTAGTACTTAACCCTAGATATTCGCTATACTATTGTTTATGGGCAACATTTTACTCTTCCTAACCATTTCAAACACGAAGATAGGATTTCCTTTCTATTCTATCTCCTTTCTTCGCTGAGAATGGGTATTAGAGATCATAGACAGAGCGCTAAGAACCCTATTCAGCTTGAAGGGTTAATCCCTTTGTTTATGGAGCATTTTAAGTTGTCTAGAGGGAAGTAGAAGATAACCCCCTGTTTTAGAAAATTCTGAAAATGACAACTTTGAGCCGAAGGAAGAGGGCTCACATAGCCTTTATTCTGATGAGGATGGATGACAAACAGAGGATGAAGATGATCTTGATTTTGTTTATCAGGAGGAGAAAAGAAAGAAGTCAGGAAAGAAGAAAGAAGTCAAAAAAAGGAAATCCTCCCTCATATGCTTTGTTTCAAGAGATAGTGAACAAAATAGCCAGAGGTGTTTGGGAGACTCCCTTCCAGCTACTAACAGATTAGGAAGACTTTTTCCTAGAGACCTGGAGAAAGAGTCTCCACTCCTAAATTCTGATAAAGAGAGCCCTAATGATCTTTTGGGAGTGACCAGGAATGTGGCAGTGGATACTTTTAAAACGAATAGGTATTTTTCCATCAACTGAACAATATGAATATTAAAATCCAATCTCTGCAAAGCAATTTTGAAAAAATCTAGTCTCAGAGTGGTTTGTGGATTGAAAAGGAAGGAAAAAATGTAGTTGCCTCACTTCAGAAGGCGGTCAAGGATGTTGAGCATATGAAAGATGACTATGAGGGTATAATTACCAGACTGGAGACCAATGACAAGAAAATTAATGATAATCTGATTACCTTGGTTAACTTCAGCTACAAAGTTATTAAGAGCAGTACAGACAATATGAAGGTAACAATTGAGAAATTTGAGAAAATGCAGGAAGCCAAGATGCAGTTTGTGAATTTAGAGGCTTCGGATAAGGGTAAACAGATTCTCTCAGAGGAAGACAAAGGACCCAGTACTCGCACACGGGCTCACCTCAAAAGATCTGCTGAATAGTCAAACCAGGATCTAAAGGACATGAAAAAGCTCTCTATGAATGTCTCCCAACTTGAAGTTGAAGTGATAGAGACTTTAAAAAGCCTGAATTAGTTCTTGTTTAATTGCTGGTTTTGCTTCTTTTCTATTGTGGGTTGGCTGCCTTTTTCCTGATTGTTTGCTGATGGCAGTTTTTTGTATGTAGGGTTTTGCATCCCTTCAAAACTTGTTTGACCCTTAATCAAAAACATTAAATATTTTACAACTGACAACATCTGATAATCATGTGAAATACTAAGATTATCACTAGTGTTTCATCTTATGAACCCTAAAGGATAAATCAAAGTAGTTGCATTTAATATACGTCCATAAAGATTGATTTATCATTCAATTGGGAGGATAAAAATGACAAAGGATATGAGTTTGGCTGGTGAAAGTAATATGATATTTTAGAACAAGTGAAATAAGATAGTATACATGGCTAGAGCCATGGACTATGAAGACTTTTGGAGTGGTAATCCAATTGTCTTCATAATCCTGCTTTGATCTTGTTTGCTACTATTTATAATAAGTATTTCTCTTGGGAGAAATTATAGAAATCATGACCTTGTTGTGAATTGTACTTTATCATCATTGAATATAGTGTGGTGATTCTTGTTGAAAACCAGGGAAATGCATGGAGATAGATAGAGTTGCATATCACATGGATCTTAATCACATCTTTTTTATCATTCAAGTGAAGGAATTGGATCATATCCCATATATATATATATATAAGATTACCTAGCATGTCCTTGAAGTGGAGACATAGCAGACAATAACTAGACTCAAAGATTGACAATAAATGTAATGCCTCCTTTCTGAAATAGGATTTAATAATAAAAATTAATAATTAGAATTAAAATATGAAAATAAATAAAGAAATAAAAATGAAATATAATATGATGTAATTACAAGTTAATTAAGTTTAATGAAAGGTCAAGAGATATGCAGTGAAGAGTTGTGACTCCCTCAACATAAGATATAAAGGGAGGAAAGTTCATTTGAAAGGGGGCATGGAGGAAGGAAGAAAGAAGGAAGCAAAAGGAATTAAGGAAGCATTAATGGAAGAAGAAAAGAATGGGAAGAAGACGGGGTTGTGACTTTACCAAAGGGTGGTAATTATGAAGGTTGTGACTCTTTCGCAGCAGGAATAATGAAGGGTTGTGACTCTTCCAAAGGGTGGTAATTATGAAGGGTTGTTCAAAGAGTGACAATCATGAAGGATTGTGACTCTTTCAAAGTGTAGAAATGATGAAGGTTTGCGACTCTTCCAAATGGTGGTAATAAAGAAAGGCTGTGACCATTGCAAAGGGCAGCCACGATGAAGAGATGCGACTCTCCCCCACATTCGAAGAGATAAAGGGGAGAAGGTTTCAATTGAGGAGGACATCCAAGGGATATCAATTTGGGGAATAATATATTATTTGCGAAGGCAACAATGAAAAGTGTTAATTCTTATGAAAGGTGGTGACACTTTCAGCAATAAAGTATAAAGGAGATTTCATTCCTCATTGAAGAACTTATCAATCATCATCCTTCATCCATCAATCATTAATCCCTCAAGAAATCAAGCAAACAATCAAACAGCGAGGTCAAGCAAACAATCATCAAATCCACATAAATCATCACTCCATCTTAGGATCAAGAAAACATACAACTCAACAATCAAGCATCACTCTATTCAATCATCATCCACCAATATATCAAATTGGCTAACATTATATCGTCACTGTTCAATCATTTAATCATGATTACTAATCATAACTTACCAATACCTTGAATCATCAAATCAAAGGGATTCATTCAATCAATCAATCATTCAACAACAATCAAATCGAAGGAAGAAGACAATCTTTGAACAGCAGTATCATCTACAGGAGATCAAGTTGTAATAACACCTTCAGTCATCGTTGTATGAAGGAATAATTGTACTCCTTGTGCATATTTGAATGGGTGTGAATGCCAATATATTTTGCAGACTTTATCTCTAACATATCTATATGCTTATAATAAACATATGCAAGTAAATGGATATTTATATCTTGTTAGAAATTATTGTTCGCATGGATAGAGTCTAAAGTATAATTATGTACGCTAATATTAAGTTGTTAGGAAACAACTTAATATTAAACTATAATAATTGTTTGTTTGTGAGTTGTTAAAACAACTCACAAATATAGGAGAGTTGTTATAGAGTTGTTTCCTATAAAGTAGGAAACACAACTCCTATATATATGTTATCTATTTGAATGAAAAATCTGAAGCACAAATTATTTTGTATTGTAACATTTGCAGCTTCATTTGTCCCTGCCCATATTTGTTATATGGTATTAGTGTAGGTTCGTTTTTGTGCCTATTTTTTGTGAGAAAATATATTGGCGCAGATTTATCTAAATAGGATATGAAGCCCACCCATTATCATTGGCAAGTTCTCTTGTTTGATCGGGTCAGGCGGTTTTATATAATCCTAGGACCAATTTAAGGAGGTGTTGACAAGCACGAGATCATTTCTTTGTTGTTGCTCTTTCACACAACAATGTTGGGCTTCCCGATAAGGATCCCCACAATGTAGACAGGAGGGAAGTTTCCAAATGCCGTTTTCGGATCATTATTGCCTATGTTGTTGGTCACTTTATTCTTTTCTTTCGCGGCTTGCTCAAAATTTGATCCTTACAAAAGTTGAATGTTATAGACATGTATCTAGAGCGTGCAAGTTCTATTATTTTGCTACTTTTCTAGATCATTGGTTGTAGAGTAGACTCGTGCCAGATACATTTGCATCAGATTTTTTTCTAAGACTCGCATAGAGAAGCGCCTAAGTTGGAGGCTATCTGAGTTGATCCCTACGCACTAAAATTGAACCTAGCAGATTCAATATCTCAACTGACAGGTATGCATACCTAAACTCCCCTCGTTCTGATTTTGGAAATGTGATGCAGGGCGGTAGAAATAGTATGCAACGTTATAAATGCTTCAGCAAGCAGTAAATATTTCACGCCCTTCATTGATTTGTGGAGGAAAAGAGATCGGTAGCGAGGTTAGGAAGAATATATGTGGAGCAAGTATCAACTATTTGGAATGAGTCACTTTTGGGCTGAATCCTAAGAGAATTTCGTAGTAGACAAAGGTTGATTGTCGGTGCAAAAGAAAAGAATTGCATTTAATGGTTGTTTATATTGGCGTTGATGAGGAGAGGATATGTGATCTCCAAATTCAAGTCGCATTAGATCCTTGTTTCAAGGAAATCTCATTCAATGCTTGAGTCTTCCAATTGCGCAAAGAGTATAGTCATAGCATCTGCCATTCTAGATTATGATCGTTGATGAGATTCTCATCGTCAATGACTCATCTGATATCTTGAATGGCGTCATTGTTGTTGGATTATTCTTTCAATGTTGGTGGCAACCATATTATTTTGTGTAATGTCCCCATTTTTTCGGCACATGGGATTAGCTTATTTCTGTGACCCTCGTAAGCTAATCGGGATGTTGGAGGGGGTCGTGTGGCAGAGCCAGTGGTGAGTTTCCACTCTTGAGGTCTGGGATGCCAGGATTGCTCTTCGTTTGGGTCAGATTGACAGACTTACTATTTATAGTAAGTGTTTATTTTGGGTGATAGTCATGATTGCTATTTTTAGCAGGGCGCTTGTGCATTGGTATCAGTGGATTCATTTGCAGAGTTTCCAGTTTGAGGGACTTACTATTTATAGTAAGTCAATTTCTAGCAGTGCCTATTTATGGTAGGGCATTATGGCGTCTGGATTCGGACAGTCAATAGTTGCGTTTCAAGTTTTCGTTCGGGGGATTGAATAAGCTACTTGATAATTGATGATTATTAATTAAGTCATACTTAATTAATAATTAAAGAGCTTATTAAATATTGTTGAGTTATTAAATGATTATTTAATTGGGCACCAAATGTAAGGAGGAATAATAATTTTATATTTTTATTTCAAAGTTATAGTTTGCACTTTAAAACTTACTATGGACTAAGTTATGTGAAGTGTACTAGAGAAGTTAGGGGTTCGATTTTTATTATATATGCTGGTGAAAAGGAAATCGAATTCATGCTGTTGTTTTTATTCGTTCTTGGTGACTTGCGAATTGTGAAGGCTTGGAGATAAGGGTTTGACTGAATTCTACAGCAAGAAATTGTAAATTTCTTGATTGTCATATGCACTTTGAATCAGATTAAATGCTGATGAATTGTGGTCACGCGGCTAGCACAGAGAAGTTGGTCACGTTTTGTGATTGACTGTGAAGTGGTGATGTTTCAGACTTCAGCGTGGGAAAGAGCTGCCATCCGCCATCTTCACCAATCATATGCTTCTGTTAGGTTGCTGGAGTATCATCAGCCGTCATTCATCTATAAGAGCTGCGGCCAGACTTAATAAACGGAGTTGATCATAAGTTCCGTTTAATATCAATTAACCTTCTGAGGTTGTTACTTTTAATGTTTCATGTGAGAGATAATAAACTTGAAGTAAATTTCAGATTTTCGAATGGTTTGTGAAGTATTTGATGTATGTAAGTTTCAGTTTCCGAAATGCAAATTTAGCTTGCAGTCATTACATGTATTCCCATAGGATTTTGGAATTGAAATGTATTTTACATTGCAATTTATTTGTTTGGAGAAAATACCAAAAACTATATATATTGCTGGAAAAACTTAAAAGAAATCAAATTCCAGAATTTTAGAATTTCTTGCAGTCAAATTGAGGGTTAGAGCCAGGCAGACTCTTTACAGTGGTATCAGAGCAGTTTTCCTGCCATCCTGTGTGGGTGATATTTATTGGGCTTGATTGTTTGACATGAGTGATCAACACTCTAGTCAAAATGTCAATAGGCATAATGCAGAGACTTTTATTAAACCATAATAATTGTTTGTTTGTGAGTTGTCAAAACAAATCACAAATATAGGAGAGTTGTTATAGAGTTGTTTCCTATAAAGTAGGAAACACAACTCCTATTTATATGTTATCTATTTGAATGACAAATATGAAGCACAAATTATTTTGTATTGTAACATTTGCAGCTTCGTTTGTCCCTGCCCATATTTCTTATATATCTATACAATTGACAATATCATACACTTACAATAATCAACCATATTAGGGAAGGAAAGGAAGTGCAAGGAGGGGTAATGGTGAGGTCTCACTAGGTACACCACCTCATGAAATTGGTTGAGGACCGCATGAGGCAAAGGGGGACAAAGATTCTACTCTTGGGCCCAGGGTTGAGTTAAGGGCACCCTATCGTAATCTTCTCTCCGAGCCTATATGGGTTAGTTATTAAGGTAACTAAGAAAGGGATCCTCAATCATAAGAGAAGAGAAGGATAGCGTGATTAAGGGGAACAATGTACAGGAAGTGCTAGGTATGCCACCTCATGAGCATGGTTAAGACCACATGAGGCTAAGGGGGACAAAATTTGTGCTCTTGGGCCTAGGACCGAGGATAATTAGGGCACCTCGTCATGTCCTTCCTATCTCAACCCTCATGGTTGAGCCCGTGAGAATTATGTGCTATAAGTGTATTTCTCTCTTAACCAAAAAAATGGATGTATTAAGGTTATATTATTATCTAATTTGGTTGCAGGTTCCAAGACAGGCTTATCTCATCTTATTCCTAGGCTAGGGTTATATCTCTATATTGTGTTCCTTGTTTCATTTGGATTTTGTGAATTTAGGGCAGATTATAAGGCAATCTAGGAAAGGGACATTGTAATAAACCCAAATTCAACTACCGATGCCACATAACCTTATACAATAGACAGATCCCATACAAAAAATAACATAACATCAGCCCAAAACAAATCAGCTGCAACCCAAAAAACACCCAACAAACTATTTAATACCACCATCATCCCCGATAAGAAACATTCTCGATCTTTACTAGTGCAGCCCTCTTGGCCAGATATTAGACTGAAATCTCAGGCTTGGCCACATTGAATCTCTCCTACTGAGGAGAAACTTTTCCCAGTCAAAGAAGCTTGAGCACATTGAAATAGGCTGGTTCTTCCATCCCCTTTTGCTGAACAAGAAAGCTTCGAATAATTGCCACCTCTTGAACCAACTTCTCTAAACTTTCTTCAATGCTTCTGACAGAACTAACAGAGGTGAGCTTGTGGTCCAAGACTGGAAGAGAAACAAGCTTTTCAATGAACATGTTGTCCCCCTCCAGCTCCAAGCCAACTCTCAACTTTTTTCAAATTTAATATCTTTCCAAAGCCTTTGAGAGCTCTTTGTCCCTTGTTAATCTTAATAGATCTTCAATGAACATAGAAGGGATTTCAGTATTTATTCGATGTCTGGCTTCACCTTCAACAAAATCTCTATCTAAAATCTTAATAATGGGATTCAACACTTCTTGTTGGAAGGACACACCCTCTTCATCCTTGCCATTGTGATCTCACCCTAGAAAGCCATTTGCTGCACTATTGATTGCAGGTGTAAAGTTGGCTCCATGACAACATAGTCTTCCCAAACCAACGTTCTCATAAAATTATGCTGAAGAGTTCCAAGCTTTGCCAAGTATTGAAGCATACACTAGCAGGAACAATTACCCATACCACCCCATAACAAGCAGTGAAATCACATCCAAAGGAAACCAGCCATTGCCATGATCAGGGATGAGAATTAACTCAGAGGAGAATCATTAATAGTGATGGGTGGCAGCTCCAATCATTGTGGAATATCCTCGACCACTTGATCGATACATTTGTTTGAAAGGTGTCCCCGTGGTACTTGGTAGGGATTTTAATGCAGTTTTGCATGAATCTGAAAAGTCAGGAGTCATAATTCCCTCTCCCCCCCAAGAGTTATGGAAGACTTTAAGATTTTTGTGATTACTAATGGTCTTTATGATAGTTTCCCATTCAATGGCAAGTTTACCTGGACAAATAAAAGTTAAGGGTTTTTGCAAATAAAGGAACGCTTGGATTGGTTCCTTTTGTCTGATCAGTGGCTACTTGATGGTCATGATTTCCAAATGTCAATTCTTCCAGCACCTGGTTCTGACCATTTCCCAATTTCGTTAACTCTGTCTATAAGACGAGACATGTTTCTAGTCCTACTCTCAAATTGGAAGCCATGTGGTTTAGGGACCCCACATTCATTCCATTGATCAAGAACTATTGGGAGAGTTCTCCTTTTATTAGAGGTTCTCGCATGTATCAGTTTGGTCACTAACTGAAATTTCTCAAGAAGAAAATAAGGGAATGGAATATCCAGCATTTTAAAAACATATTTGTTGAGAAAAAGTCTGTTGAAGAGAAACTGAAAGCTTTGAATGAAAAAGTGATCAAGGAAGGAATGAATCAGCATTCTTATGAGACTGAGAAGGGTCTGAAGAAAACATATCATGAACTTCTTGCATGTGAAGAGATCTATTGGAGGCAGAAGTCGAGGGAATTGTGGTTGAGAGATGGAGATAGGAACACTAATTTCCTCTTTACCTCTACTAATGTGAGAAGACAACACGACTTTATCTCCCAAATAAAAAATGCTGCAGTTCAGCCCTTGCAATCTAAAAGCGTTGTTGAAGCAGAAGCAGTCTCTTTTTTTCAAGGATTGCTAAGTACACCTCCCTCTCCTTGGCCTGACTTTTCTTCTTCCTTCTTGGACTCTATCCCTCAGATTGTTAGTGTAGACCAAAATAATTTCCTCATGGCAGAATTTACCTTGCGAGAGCTGAAGGCAGCTGTTTTTGATATGGCTCCTGGCCCAGATGGGTATACAGTATACTACCTTATTCTTTGAAAACTGTTGGGAAACTGTAAGCCATGACTTGCTCTTGGCATTGGAAGAGTCTAGGAAAAACCAGAATGTCTTAAAGCAAATGAATACCACTGTCATTGCTCTTATTCCAAAGGTACAAAACCCTGAAACGTTTGCTGACTTTAGACTCATTTCCCTATGTAATACAGTCTATAATTTTTTTACTAAAGCTATTTCTAGGAGATTGGCTGCATCGCTCCCGAAAATAATATCGGATGAGCAAGGAGGCTTTGTGCCTGGTAGAGAGACATCTAATGGGGCCATTTTAGCACATGAGGTCATACATTCTGTTCAAGAATAAAAGATGCAGGCTATCATTCTTAAGTTGGATATGCTCAAGGCATACAATATAGTGGATTGGGATTTTCTTAGTTTTATCCTCTCTATGTTGGGCTTCAACAGGCTTTGGATTAAATGGGTCCTTTCTTGTTTGTCTGGAGCAAAATTTTATGTTCTTCTTAATGGATCACAATGTGGCTTCTTTTCATCATCTTGAGGGGTAAGCCAAGGTGATCCCTAATCTCCTTCATTCTTCATATTGATGGCAGAAGCTCTAAGTAGGGCTATTAGTGTAGCTAAAGCGAGAGGAGAATGGAAAGGTATTAGCATCAGCCATTGTCCAGGATCTTTTTCACATTCTCTCTTTGCAATGATACTCTACTCTTTGGTCAGGCCACGATCTCTGAATCCAAGGTGACATCATCTCAAATTATTGTAGACTTTCAGGTCAAGAAGTTAATTCTACCAAATCAAAGATTTTCTTTTTCAACGTGCCTGATCGTATTAAGCAAAGATTGATTGATTTTTGGAATTACAAAGTTGCAGAAATGCCTTGTAAGTATTTGGGCATTCCATTTTTCTCAGGTGGTAATAAACCAAATTTGTGGGATAGTATTGTATCTTCGGTAACAAATAGAATTACATCTTGGAAAGTGACGTGGTTGTATTTAGCTGGCAAAATTAACTTGATTAAGTCTATTCTTAATGCAATACCTATATATATCACGTATGTTTTGGGATCCCCAAGGACTATCTTGAATAAACTACAGAATATTTCAAGGGATTTCTAATGGGCAGAGAATCTCACTTGCAAAAAGAAGATTCCCCTGTTACCTTGGGAGAAGGTGTGCTCAACTAAGCAAGAGGGTGGAGCTGGTATACGTAACTTGGAAGCTCATAATAAAGCCCTAGGAGCCAAATTGGTTTGGAGATTGTATTCAAATTCCAATTCCGCTTGGAGTACGTTAATGAGATACAAATATTTGGACAGCTTGGAAAGAGAAAGATTTTCACTCTTAAAACTTTACCAAAAGGGTCTAAGGTTTGGAATTTCATTAGATCCTCTAGGGAGGTTCTTTTGCCACACCTCTCTTGGATAGTTAATAATGCCGAGAAAGTCAGATTTTGGGAAGAAGGTTGGAATGGGCACAAGCCTATGGGATGCATACCAGGTTTAGACTAGATCAAGTTTCGGTTAAAGGAGTGCTGGGGCACTAAGGTGTCTGATTATTTTCATCTTGATTCTTCAATTTTTCCACCCAAGGTGGTTTGGAAATCTGTATCATCCTTCTAGTTCCCTGCTGTTCCAAAAGCAATTCTTGAGGAGTTAGCAAAGAGATCTATTGCCCTTTATGACAAATCAGATGAAATCATTTGGACCAAGGATGCCATAGGCTCTTATACAGTGAAATCAGGTTATCTGAGTTTGATGTAGCAATCTCAGAATGAAATTGGCCCGCAAAGTTGTGCTGGTCTTCTTCTTGCCTTCCAAAAGCAGGGGTGTTTTCTTGGTTAGCTTTGCATGATCGGATACTGACTGCCATGAGGCTTGACAGGTTGGGCATTACTGTGGCATTTCCATGTGTGTTGTGTGGCATTTCTTATGAGGATACAGATCATCTTTTGCTTAACTGCCCTTTTACTTCTCTCTGCTGGTCTTGGCTTCAGAGCAAGTTAGGATGGTGTGGATCAAGACCTAATAAGCTACTACACCTTTTCCAATGTTAGCCTTGTATGCATACCATGTCTACTTTCTCTTGTCTTTGGAGAATTAGCCCCTCTATTTTGATTTGGCAAGTTTGGCTTGAGAGAAATAATAGGATTTTTCGGAAAAAAGTTGTCTATTGACAAGGTGCTCCAAAGGATTGAGCAAGCCATCTCAGAGGTTGTGATGTCTTATTTGTTCAGATCTATTACCGCATGGGATGATTTCATATTAAAGAGCTGGAGCCTCCTTTCACAGCCACCTAACCAAGGTCCTTTGTCACTTGTTGCTAAGAAGGCTAAACGATTGTCTTGTCCTTGGGAGTCACCTCCTCCTTTTATTAAACTTAATTTTGATGGTGCATCAAGGGGGAACCCGGGGCTTTGGGTGCAGGTGTGGTGCTGCAAAATGAATATGGTGAAATAGAAGCTGTAGCATGTTGTGTTTTACCCATAGGCACTAATGATTTAGCAGAAGTTTCTGCTCTTAAGTTAGACTTGCAAATGGCTATCAAAAAAGGGGGTGAGTAAGATACGATTTGAGGAAGACTCTATGGTGGTAATTAATATTTTATCCAAGAGGGATTCTGATAATTGGTTGCTCAAGTATCATTTTGGGCATGTTAAAAATTAAAATGTTGCTTGATAAATTTTCTGAGTTTGAAATAATGCACCATTTCAGGGAAGCTAATGTTATTGCAGATAGTCTAGCCAATTGGGCTATTGAGCACAATATAAAATATAAAGAATTTGATCGACTTGAAGTTATAGAGGTGCTTTTCTCATTAGGGCAATTGATGTAGCATCATGATGATGATGATGGTTGAAGGAGGCCACAGATCTGCCAGAGCAGAGTATGGAGATTGCTGAAGGGTCTTTGGACACTGAGATGAAGGGACTACCTTATTTGTGGTTCCACCACCCCTGTTTTTTGAGCTTGTTCTTACAGTGTCAGGGAATGTGAGCATCTCTGGAGTCATTTTGAAATTTGATCAGCCAAACTGCCCAGCCACATCCTTTCCTATAATTACCGAGGATGCTTCTCAATCCTTATGATGGGTACCGGAAGGCAGTCCTCCTAGGGCAATGTGGGTACCTTCAATCATAGTTCAAAAGATTGAAAATTTAAACTTACAATTACTGTTCTGTTCACTTCATGTGGAGCTAAGGTGTTATAAAGCTTGAAGAGTAAAAATTACAACTGTTGTTCTGTTCATTTCACGTGGAGCTATAGTGTTCATTTCTCTATTCAATGCTTGAAGATCATACTCATTTCAGCAGCTGTTTCAGTTGTTTACTAGGCTCATGGATCTACACTGTTGTTGTGAGCAATCATCATTAAAAGGAGGAACTTGGCCATTCCATTGGTATTCAATTTAAAGTCAAAAAGAAAACAGAGGAATCATGTCCTTAAGGAGAAAACAGAGATGGGCTGATTGGTGAGAAGGGGGGAGTGCTCTCCCTTAGTTAGTGGGAGAATGTGAAGCTACAATTTTGAAAAACTTGAAAACACCACAAAACTGTTGGAGTGGAGTATGGAGGTTGCAGAAGGGTCTCTGGACACTAAAGAGCTTGTAACAATGGCGGATCTTCTTTTGTTAGATGGAGATCAATGAAGGTACTTATAAAGCACACTCCAGAGCCAATGCAGCTCAATGTAAACCAATCTGAAGTGGCTTTTGATTGTAGTGAAGTCAACACAGACTCTTCCTTAGATGCCAGTGTTGAGGGGAGTAACTTGCTAGGGGTGGTCTCTTAATGGTAGATTTGGGAATTGTCCAAGATGATGAATGCTCTCATCTGCAGTATATATGTGTAGAGATATGAGTGACTGATGTTGGTGGCTTTTTTAGTCAATTTTGTTGAGACACTTTGTGAGTACCTGGTTCATGAGCACTCTGCGGGGAAAAGCCCAAAATGGGTATCCAGAGCAATTTTACTTCCCTTCGCAGGTCCCTAATGGCAGAATTCTGTGCATTGATGGAAGTGACGAGTCAAGTTCCTATGGTTTTATGTTGCCAAAGTACCTTCTGCCAATGAATTCAGCTCTGCTTTCTGGGCTCACATTCATAGCAGATAGTTATTTTGTATATAACAATCCATGGCACATCATGATGAACACAGGTTGTTTTGAAACGTCAGGTTAAATCAGAAGAATTAGACAACCATTTTTGAGTTTGGATATCAGTTGGCTATCATTTTGGGACATGAATTTGAACCTTTTAGGTCTATTATATGTCATATTGTACATTTTTATACTTTATTATTAATATATGGGGTTTACCTCTTTGCCTTAAAAAAAACTCTTGCATATGTTATGTAGGTATAAACCAAATGCTTTTCTGCAAGCAGTTGTATGATATGTCATTTCCCCTCTTGTGGAATGACAGAAGATAACTAAGAAAAGCAATAAAATCAATCACTAAATGATATAAATCTATAGTTGATTACCAGAAATTAAAAAAGAGGTTATATCTATTTGTAGAATCCTTCATTGCAACCATTTTCATTTTACAAATACACATTTTTTCCATTTCAGAACTGTGAAAGAGAAGCAGCTGGACAGTGGGCTGGAGTCACAAAAGATTCAGACAAGAAAGAGAGTATTATGAGGTTGTCTTGGGCACTTGTACATTCACGACAAGCTGCAGATGTACAACGAGGAATAGCAATGCTGGAAGGTAAAAGGCAATTGTGAATTTACTTTTCTTTTTCGGTGTTAAAAAAAAAGTCTATATTACATGGCTAGATCTTTAGAATCTACATAAACAACACCCACAAGTATAGATACCATAGGTCTCATTATGCACAAGCAAAGCTACCCGATTCCTACAGTCTAAAAAAAATAAAATTATTTTACTTGTTTTCATTTGATTATATTTGGTATAGGAAAAGAGGGTACTTGTGTAGATGGGAATACATGGTTATCATCTTACGATATTCTTTAGTGTTAGCAATAATTGATTTCATAGTTCATGTCATGCATATCATTCACTAATAATCTTCTATGTAATAATATGATAATGCTTTTATTAATTTTTTTATTGAAGGAAGAATAAAACATTTTTTTACAATAAGAGTTTACTTGAATGGACAAATTGCAAAAGTTGCAAGATGAAAGACAAGATCCACCTCCTCCTCTGTGATTGCTATTGTCGCTATCTCTCGATCCACCTGATCAACACATGCCAAGTCATCATCCCTAAAGACAGGATCATCAATCTCAATGATCCACTCTGACTATGAATCAACCTCTAAATTGATAGGAGACGTGTTAGTGCCTAAGATCTGTTTGTGATGGAAGCTAAGGTGTAATGAACATACACAAGATCATTCAACCTTTGTACTGACATCCTGATGTGCTTTTTGGAGTGTATGTGCTCAAACATACTCCAATTGCGCTGCACTACATGGATGGCTAAAGATACTAACTGCAATCCTCTATAGATTTGGCACCTTAGCACCAAACATCTCCCATCGTGCATTTGAAATGAGAAAAAATAAAAATCAATTCTATTCTATAACTTTGAGTTTATCAATCTAAAACGGTTAAAGGTAGAAAAGTTTAATATTTAAATTTTAAATTATGCCTCAAATAGATTTTTACCTGGCTACATTTCCATCCTATTTTTTTTTGCAAGAGTCGTGCAAAGAGAACTCCTTGTGTAGTCTTGAACAAATCTATCTCATGGACTACGTGTGCTCCACCTGATGAATTAGATGACATTCGCTCTAACATTGTGTAGAGCCCACTCAACACCTCCTCGTAGGCCTTGATATTTGGGTGAAATTGGAATGCCAAATTAAGTTATTAGGCAAACTGCATGTAAAGGTTTGTGAAGATGTAGCTTCCATCATAGATCAATGATCTCCCATATGGAACCATACTTAGCCTCGTTCCCTAAATAAATAGATTTGATGGCCTCCTTTGCCCTGTCCATGCAATCATATATGTAGCCTATTGTAGGCTTGTCCCCATCAACAACTCATAGGAGAACAAGTAGAGGCTCTGTGAATTTCATTGTGAAAGTTGAAACATTAAGTTTTAAGTAGTAGCAATGAACATAGACAAGTGTGAACAAAAATAAGCAAATGAAATGGAAATAAGAACTAAAATATAATGGAAAGTTACCTACACAATCTCCTTGGCCGGTTGCCAAAAACTATGCTCATCAAAAACCCAATCAACTGTGTCAATCCCTATAGTGGTCGTTGAATATGCTGATGTAGACCACTCCTCACTCACAAACATACATCTCAAAGTGGCTTTGGACTAAAGCAAGGATTGCAACGTGGTAAAATTAGTTGCAAAATGGGTAATTCTTAGATGAGCCAACTCTTTCTTATTTGTGAAATTTCTCATAAGGTTGAGTACCCAGGTATGATTATATATGTATTTGCAAATATTTCTTGCGTGCTCTACATAAGTTATGATCCAATATGAAGTTAAGGCAGTGAGCAACACAAGGGGTTCAAAACAAGGTGGGGTGCCTCTGCATAAGAAGTCTACATGCAACAACATAATTTGCTGCATTATTTGTGACTATTTGTACCATGTTCTCCTCACCCATCTCGGCCAACACTTCCTCCAAGGCCTCACAAAGAAACTTAGCATTTTTTGTTTTTCTTGAAGCATCAATTGACTTCAAAACCATTGTGCCACTTGAGTAAGAAAAAAATCAGCAATTTAGTAAAAAAAAAAATAGAAATGTTAATTACTAAATCAATGGACTTTACAAAGTACAATTACTTGATGAGTAAACAAGAAAATTCAGCAGTGTTCTACTTCTATCAGTCCAACCATCAGTCATGATGTGCAACCCTTCCTCGTCCATACCTCACATTGCTCATCAGTTGTTGCTTTGACATCAGTCACCTTTTGACTCAAAATAACACCTTTTATCTCCTGATTATTAGGGTCTTTAAATTTGACACCACAAGCAGTAATGACATCTATCATATTTTGCCAATAAGGTGACTCAAGACAAATTAAACAAACAAGACAAGTATTAACTTTAAAAATTAATATCTTTCATTTCATATACTCTTGAAAGCAAAAGAATTAATAGACAGAGAAATCAAATTATATATTTTAAAACATTAATAATAATGATTACTTGGTTGTATGAAATGGAATGGTGCAATAGAACCAAAAATCTCCAATTGCATTTCATGTAGCATCATGCTTCTCCTTATTCCAACCCATGCTCTCAAGTGACGGTCGGGAACTTGGAGTCATGCGTGGAACAAAAAATAAATCTAATTAGGGTGATTTGATTTTACGAATCTGAGGTCCAATGGCCACACTGCCACTACCTCTACCACTACTCATAGATTTAGGAAATGGAGGAATTGAAGAACCTTCTCCACCAATGTTTGCCATTACTTCCCTTTGTTTCCTTTTTCTCTTCAAAAGCCTCTAGTTGACATTGTACTTCTAGCAAAATATCAAGGGGTGCTAATTGGCATGATATGTGTCCAAGGCGATACTTCAACCGATTAATACACCTCCCATTGTTTTTTGTTTTGATGAAAATATATTATTTCACCTTTTTTTGATCCGGGGATGACATGTTCCCAACAAGGATCCTTTCTAATTGGGCATAGGGTAGACATTATGCTTGAAATTTTGGATCAATTTGTAAATGATTGTCAAGCTACAATAAATCATAAATGAACAAAAATAGCATTTACACTTTCTAATTGATTTAAAATAAAAGAAAGAAAAATCTAAGAAAAATTAGGGGTTGCAGCTAAAGAATTAAGAAAAAAAACTCCCTAGGGTTTCTTGTTCTTTTTATTACCATAAAAAGAAATAAAATAAAACAAATGTACAATAAAATGGAAATTTGAAATTATAAAACCAAAAAACAACAAAAAATTCTAACTTACCTGTTCAAATTTGCCCCAAAAAATGAAGAAATGCAACTCCAAATTAGTAGTGGTTTTCTCCAAATCCTTCTTAAACTCCTCTAAAGGCATGAATGCAAGCTACTAATTAGCCCAAATGATCCACAATCACTATTTTGTCTTCAATCAATCTGCTGGTTTACTCTTCAATTACACACTATTTTTGTTCAAAGGGCTTTTACTCTCTTCCTTGTGCTTGAAAACAATAAGAATGATTTTTTAGGGTTGAGAGGACTAATATAAACACTTTTATTTTAAGTCAAAATTGCTTTTAAAAAAATGTTTTGGCACCTTTCTTTTGCTGGCAGCATAAGGTTTTAGGCTTGGGACTCGCCGTGTCTGTGAGTCTTGCAGACTCAACGAGTCTTCCAAGATTTAGCTAGACTCGGTGCGTCACAGTCTTGGGTCGCTAAAACCCGGGAGAACTCACCCGGCCCTAGACTTTGCAAGTCTAGGCGAGTCTTGGATCTATGATTTGTACCAATCCAAGGTTGTCGTCTAAATTATGCACCCATACCTTCGGGTTTAGGTAACACTCCACATTTGTAAGAACCCTTACTAATTCTGACTCTCAATTTCATCACCAATCACACACTTAACAAATAGGGCCTTCATAATCGCTCGATAATTTATTTACTGCAAGCCACTATTATTCTGAATAAAATATATATCTCCATAATCACATTCATTTCACATTATCAATCTTATTGTATTCTGAGAATTTCTTCCAAACCTCATACTTGTTATTTTTCATCACTGTCAAGAAATATTTCTTTACTTTCCCAAATTAAATAAAAACAACTCAGACCTGCAAATATTTTATTTCTCAAAATTCGTCTCTAGTGGAGACTTCGCAAATTTGGCTCAATGTGAACTCTGTCGTGAATCCACTCCCAAGAATAGTTGGGTTTTCATCCAACTCCTCTATTAATCTGCCAAAGTTTGTGTCCTCAGAGATTTAGCCAATGCAGAGCATCAAACAATTTCATCAATTTCAATAATAATCTGAACATGTCAAATGCACTACAAAACCCTCCTCTTATAACAATTTTGGTGAACCTTCTAGAATTTCCCTCATTAAGTCGCTTCTCGAACAAGTTGAAGAGTTTTATAAAGTGACTTAATAATATAACTTTATTTTAGTCACTTTTAATTAAATTAATTAAAATAAAGTCATCCTTTTAATTTTTAATTTATTTGGACAACTTTAAAATCCCGAGTCAATGAGTTTGACTCAAAAAACTACATAGTTGAATCCTGATAGCAATATCACAACTTTAGAATAATTAATTTAATTTATTTATTTTATCAAAATTTGGGGACATTACAATATCCATCTTGCATCTTTAGATTTTTGAGACTTCAGAATTCTTAAACCGGGATGGAAATTTTAGTTTTTTTCCCTTTAAGATTGTTTTGCATTATTTTCATGAGAATGTATTGCATGAGATATCATTGTTATAAAGCTTGAGTTGGAAAATGGACAAAGTATCCAAGGTTACTAGAAAGTATGTTTTCGTGCATGATAAGAAGAATTGATTTAAATTCATTGGAGGACCAACAAGCAATTTTTGAGTAGCACTGTTTAGTTTTATTTTCCATCTTCCAATGTTTTGTGTGGAAAACCCAAGATATAGAACTCTCCTAAAGTCCTTATTTTCTCTAACAGAAATTTCCATCCTGGATTAATTCATAGTATCGTATAAAATTTTGTTCAAAGTTTCCTCTAACAAAATTGCCAAATGCTATGGTGTCCTTCCTACCAAATTTTAACTTGCAAAAAAAACTTGATGATTTGTCAACCTATCAAAAAGAAGTTTGCTACAGAAATGGGCCCACTCAAGTTGGTCCTAGGGACTCTAGTGAAAATCCAATACAGGTTCAAAACCAATATTGTAAAGAAATAAGACAATGGCAATGATTATATGAATTCGTTTTTAATGTATCTTGTTCTTATAGAAACTGTCAGAAATTTTGATCAGTCAAAATTGAAAATATGAATGTAAATACTAGGTCCCAAGTATTTGCATATTTTTATGAATATTTGATATACTTGTTAGCTATGGGTTGCATTGTTTTCTTTCATTATCTTCGAACCTCTCAGATCATTTACACACCAATTATGTTGCATACATTTGACAAATTCTCTACTGGAACTCTCATAGTTTTAAAATGCTGTCAAGGAAGAATTTTTGTTGAATAATGTTAATTTATGCTATGTGTGCTTGTCAAGTTGAATGCTAAAGTCCTTTGGCATTTGTAGTTGCCTTAAATAATGGTGGGGGACCTTTGCAAAGGAAAGAAATACTTTATCTTCTTGCGGTGGGTCACTTCAGGGCAGGTGATTATACAAGGAGCAGGCGTTATATAGAGCAAGCATTGCGGGTTTTAATCTTTCCTTGAATCTTTAAAGGCGGCGGGTTAAAAATCTATCAAGTTTAAATATTTTTTGCTATATTTGCAATAAATTAACTCTTCACCGAATAGCTGTCTATGGTTATTTAATTAGCAATGCAATGCATGTTGGATTGTATTCACCTTTCCATATTTATGTCCAAGGGCCAAAACTCTAATGTTTTTACATCTTTGTTTGCTTCAGATTGCTCCAGACTTCAGACAAGCATTGACATTGAAAAAGTCAATTGAAGACAAGATAACTAAAGGTGATGTCTTAACATCTCTACAAAATATCAGTTTTCTTAGCTGTAATTTTGTAAGTTACACTATGGTATGTGCACTCTTAAAGTTGTACAGCTTCACTTGAAAAATGTCATCTATGCCAGAGTTCTGTCTAAAAGGCTTGGTTTTTGTCCCAGATGGTGTTATTGGGATAGGTATTGCGGCAACCGCTTTAGGACTTGTTGCTGGCAGCGTTGCAGCAGCATTGGCTCGGAAGAAGTGAGATGGTCTTGAAACTTTTAGATGCCAATGGACAATTCTCCAGCATCTATGTGGGAATTTTCCTGTAAATACAATTGTAAGTTTTATGTCCTTTAGGTTAACCTATCTATTATGAATCCCTCGAAATTTGTTATTAATACAACAAATTTAAGTATATAATTTTTAGAAACTTTATGTTTCTTCCATTTGGTTTCAAGGCAAACCAAACTTTTGTACTAAATATGTTATTAATGAAAAAAATTCATGGTATTAACCCTGATTCTTACATGCATATTGCATACTAAATATGTTATTAACTTTTGTTTATTTAATTTGGGTTTGAATATATCTTCTCGCCTTCATCAATGCTCTCTAAATAAAGGCATCATCTTTAAACAATATTGACATTTGTTAATATTTAATGGCCTGTTTTAATTTAATTTATGCCGTTGTTATACTTTGAACTTAGTTTGTAGAATTTATGAATGCTAGGGAACATTCTCAAGGCTTGTTCTGAGAGTTTGCCTTTGTATGGCTAAAGCATTCAATACTTTTGGTAGATGCTGTGTCATTATTTTAGATAGTGTCTAATCATCAGAGATTTAAAGTTTGTGAGCAGTATTTAACTCAGCATAATTACATGGATATTCTGAGAAAGTGTTCCAAATTTGTCTCCCGTAAATTTTAGGAGTGTGGTTTTTTAGCAGTGCCATAATTAGCATACGTTATGAATATAGACCAAGTTATTTGCATGGAAGTTTGTGACAATTACTAACTCATCTGATCCATTCCGTCAAACTTCAAAATTTTGTGGAAATAATACATTAATTGAAAGATTAAAACATATATATTATAGCAAGAAAATGCTTCTTAGAATTTCGATTAATATCTGTTTTATCTTGTCCATGTGTTTTTCCTTATTTTATGTCATTCGTTTTATCTTGTCCATATGTTTTTCCTTATTTTATCTCATTCAATTGCAAACACTGCATGCTTTATCTTCATATTTCATATGATTTATTTATAAAAAAAACACATATACAGGAAAACTAGAGAAGAGAACAGCAGAATGAAACATCAAACTCACATCTTATTATTCATCATCAGAGAAAACAAATATATAAATTCAACTGACCTCAACAAAATACTATAAAAATGCTAAGAGGAATGACAACAAAGTAAAGATATTGTAAGCTAACGAAAATTGATTGGCACTTAATTGGAAACTTTTAACAGCTAACTAAAGCATATCTACAAATCTTATTTGATTCCTATTCGGATTCTTAACTGTTGGAGCATCATATTCCAACACTTCCTTATTGCTACAGCACTAAACTAACTTACAACATAAAATAATGGGAAATCCATTATGGATAAGCTTTTCTTTCAAAACAATTCTTCGGATCAGTAAGACATCTTCAATATGCTCCCCAACTATAGTCACCTAGCTTTCATCTAGGCTCTCAACATCATTAGACACCATTTGCACATGAAGTGTCTCATCACCCTCATAAAGGTGTGATGTTGAATTTCTAGATTTCAGATCTCCCCTGAACTATTGGACACCAAGCCTCACATGTATGTCTCATAGCCTCAATGAAGCATAGGACACCAAGCCTCACATGTATGTCTCATAGCCTCAATGAAGTATAGGTTCTCTGATCCACAAGCATATCAGACTTTTGAGCATCTAACTATTTCTATTGTATCCTTCCTTGTCTTCAAAATGTCGGCCTCTTCAAAATACAACCAGTGCCTCATCCTTAATTAAGTCATCAATGTCCTGTGGTTTTTTTGTAGACCTCATTTGACAACTTTATCTCTTGATCAATGTGTCTCTTCTTGCAGGGAAAGCTCCTCCTTTCTCTTCCACCACTCAGACTATTACTACAAGAGTTGAAGCAAATTGAGCTGCTTTTATATCATTTTGAAAACTCATATATACAAGATAAATAGAGAAGAGAACAATAGAATTGAACATCAAACTCACATCTTATCATTCATCATGGGAGAATACATACTCTTCTCTAAAGATATGGCAAGTTTAAAAATAATGTTTTGATGGCTATTGATTTGTTGGCAATATCATTATGTATTCTCCCAACTAACTATTGTAATCAGAGGGCATATTCTAGTGAATCTATGTTAGGGGGGTCTTATTAATGGCAAGTTTAAAAATAATGTTTTGATGGCTATTGATTTAGAAATGTGTGGTTTTGTTGTACATCATCTAGATTCTTCTCACAGTAACAATGGGAAGGAATTGAAAAAAAGAAAAGCTGATCATATTGAAAGTTGGATGAAATGGAGGACATCTACCATCTTGAACTTGCTCTTCACTTAGGGATGATTTTACTGCATTGGAAGCAACACTAGTCTTATTGTTTGGGTCCCTTCATGGAGCAAGGGGGGCATAATAGTTGTTTTAGTTTGCGGATAATTCAATTTGTTTCAATTTGTAGACATTATTGAGTTGGTCTATGTTCATAATTTTGCATATGTGCTATTGTGGATGATTGAGTTATCCTCAATTCATAGTTGATTAGTGATTGTGTTAGTGTGAATATTGAGTTTGTCTCAATTTGCAAGAGGAGTGGTATGCTTGTGGGTAATGGAGTATGCCTCTATTCACGAGTATTGTTGGATAATCATGATATTTTTTTGTACATGAGCAATTTGGGGTGTTTTGAAGAGGTTTGGTGGTTAAACAGTTAATTTGCCTAGACATTGAGCAATTGGGGTGTTCCATGGAGACTTGGTGGATGATGCTTACGTAGATTTTTAGTTGGGTTGTTGTAGTCAATTCATGTTGTTCTTGCTTTCTTTTTTCTAATGTAGACCTTAAGGAAGGTGTTGGAAAAGGTTTACATTTTGAAGTCACCTTAGTGACTTAGTGTTAGATTTAATTAATAATTACTTGGTACTTACTCCCATTGAGGCAGTTTTACGTAGTTCATAGGAATATTTTTCGCTGTGTAAACCACTAATATGTAATGTTGAATATCTAGAGAAAAGCAATGTTCCATTTTATGTTTATTAATTTTGTTCAATATGGTATGATCCGAAATCGCATTTGTTAGCTCTACCATTTTTTTAACACCATCGGTTAGTTGGCATGTGTTGTTTCAAAGTACATTTACATATTCTAATAATGTTTTAATATTAGTATAAAATTATCATAGCTAGAAGCATAGTCAATAGTGCCTTTTGCACACATAAGAAACTCAACACTATAACAACCCATCCTACTTAAAAAAAAATGCAATAAAAAAAATGTATATACAATGTCTCCAACACTTTTTTGCTCACCCAGATGTTGGAGTGGACAAGATGTGAGCATATGATGTGTTCAACCACATAAGTATCCTAAATGAATGTAATCACAAAATGAAATGGTTGCAAGCCGACTAGAATACATAGGCGACAAAGCCAACCTAATCAACACCTTTTTGGTGGATCACATTAATGCAATGTAAGACATTTGTAGAATGTCTAAGCTTGACTCAAACCAAGATGTTTGATAAATACTAAAATGGGTTGAATGATATTCTGTAGTGGTTGAATTGTTCAATCTTACAAAATGAAGTGCATACACAAATATGATCTATCATTGACATTAAATCTAGGATATACAAGCTATACATGAGATGCATTACAACGTAGCAAATCAACAAGTGTATTGTTGAAACATGTTGATATAATATTTGATTACAAAACCAGATTGCTGTAACAACACAAATTAATTTGAAATATGTATAATAATCATAGAATACCCACAACAACCGAACATATAATCACCTAAAATACATCTCTTATAAATGATGTAAGATGTTGATGTGAGTTTGATAACACTTCGATGTCAAATAAGGTTTAATACACCTCGGAAACACATCCGAACACTTGTAGGCAACATATGGATTGCTCACAACTCAAACTAGAATTGAAACACTATTGAAAACATGCTTATTTGGGGTTTTGTGCTCTACTAGGGTTTAGAGTTGCATAGCCATTCTGAGCCCTCTTGTCCTTTCAAACAACATTTACTGCAGGAATTTCCTTGTTATTTATGGCCCCAGCCACCATTCGCCCAACAGTTGATGCTGGTGCTGGTGTGGTGACAGATAACAATGACGCCTCCAAGCAAGAGACCTCGCAAGTTTGTTCCCAAAGTGTTCCATGAGGTATGTCCCAGCCTAATATTGTTTTACCCATTCATTAGTTTGATGATGCCTGTACTTGGCTTGAAACACATACTCTTATTGGTTACTTTCTGGGTCACACTCCTCTTGAAAGTGTCATTAAAGATTGGGTTGCGAAAGCCTTGACTCCTCATGGCATCCGCTTGGATGGATTTTAGAGTCTTACCAAAGGTTTTTTTGTTTCATTTTCCAATCCCACCCATGTGGATGCCATTTTCACCAAAGGACCCTGGAATCTTAGGGCTTCCCTTTTAGTTTTCCAATGCTGGTCTCGAGACTTTTTTATCTCTGATGACAAGAAACTAAAAGTTCCCGTGTGGGTTGAGTTTCCTGGTCTCCCTCTACCATGTTTGCCTTTCGTGCATGCCATTGTGCAAATGCTAGGTAGGGTTATCTATAGTGAGCATGACCGTTTTCTTAATCCTCGGCCTCAAAAGAGGCTTTGTGTTGAGGTTGACCTTTCCAGGGACCTTAAAGAGTTTGTTGAGATTCAGGTTGGTGAGACCACCTTCACTTAGAAGGTGCTTTATCTCAACCTTCCCAACACTTGTTATCGCTGTCAATTTGCAGAGCGCAAGATCAAGGACTGCCCTTTGGTAGTATCTCCTCCTAAGGATTCTGGTTCTTGGCCAGCTGATTCTAGTAAAAAAGAGGAACCAAAGAAAGCCGATTGGGTAACAGTCGGTCGCAAGAAAAAGCAAGTCAAGCCTGCCGCTTCGACTTCCACTTTGCAGCCGCCACCTCCTCCTGTTGAGGCTCGTGCTGCTTCCCGTGCTAAGAATGATGCTCCTATTTCAAACCCTGGACAACAAGGGACAAAGGTTTTTGATTCTAGTGTTAGCCCTCCTTGGGTTCGCACACCTTAGGTGGCTTCCACGATTTCCTCCCCTCATTTTTCACTGCTCTCACATCCCTACTGGGCATGCTGAGACCATGCTTGAGGGCGTTCCAAAAAAATGCAAAATTATTTCCATGGAGTCTCCTGGGAATGATTTCACTCCAGCATATTTGTCAAATAGTTTTGCTTCCCTTGGGGACGGTGATGGTATGAATGACACTGCTTTCTCATGCAGTACATCTCATGGAATGTTCAGGGTCTGACAAACCTGCCCAGGAAGTATTCTGTCAGTGATGTGCGTCGTCGTGTTATTCATCTGGATGTGTTATGCCTCTAGGAAGTTAAAATTTATGGTTTCTTGCTTGATGCTGCCTGCAAGGTTATTTGGCCTAAGAGCCTTGCTCTCTGTTCTCAGCACGAGGCTGGTCGAGGTGGAGTTGTTACTCTCCTTTCTCCTCATTGGCATTCTTTTTTGGTTAATCATGGCTCAGATCCCATGCAAAGATTTGTTTGGGCCACTTTGATTATTGAGAATCATTCCTTTGGCATAGTTAATGTTTATGCTCGCAATGATGCTGTTGAGAGATCTCACCTTTGGCATTGGTTTGTGGATTCTCTTCCACCTGCAACTTGGCTTTTTTGTGGTGACTTTAATATGGTCGAAGTGGCTTCTAACAAGGATGGTCTTTTGCCTTTTTGATGGATAGTTGGTGAGAGAGAAGCTTGGTACTACATGCGTAATAAATTTGGCCTTTTTGATCCCAATATTGGCCGCCGCGTCCTGATGGGGTTTGGCACACTTGGTCTAATTGTAGAGCCTCTTCTGACAAAATTCATAAAAGGCTTGATCGTGCTATGATTTCGGCGCAATCTTTTTTCTCTTTTTCCGAAAAGCAAGCCTTACTGGTTACTCCTCTTGTTGATGTGACCTTGTCAGATCATTTCCCCATTCAATTTAATATTGTCTGGCAGACAACTAAGTCACGATCTCCCACCACTCAATTTTTTTTAATACTTCTGTTCTTCACCACCCTTCCACGGTGGCCCACATTCATCGGATTTGGAACCTTGAGCCTCGACCGTCACAGTCATTTGGCTGCATTTAATGGTGGAATGATGCCATTCGCCGTATGACACGTATCCAGTGCATTTATGGCAGGCAACTTGCCAAATATCACCGTAGATCTTATGATGTCAACACCAAAGCTCTTCGTGTTGCCACGAAGGCCTTAGCTCATGATCCTTTCAATCAAGACCTGCAACTCCACCTTGCCACGATATGTCATCAGAAGCAAGTTGTAGACAATTATGTTGCCAAAGGTGCTCAGATCAAAGATCTAATGCACTAGTTAAAAGTCAGAGATCAAGCCTCTAAAGAATTTTTTGCTGCTCTCCACGCTCGTCATGCCAATGTTGGTATAACCAGGATTAGAGAAGGTCAATCCCTTTTTACGGAGCTTCCTGATGTCTTGCAGGCCTTTGTTCGTCATTACGAACAAGTTTTTGCCACTCAAGGATCTTCTCCTACCAGCGATCAAGCTCTTGTTGATTGCATTGCTGTTGTGCCTCAATGTGTTTCCTCTTCTCAACGTGCTTTCTGTGATCAACTTCTTACCTTACAGGATCTTTGTGAAGCTATTTTTTCCATGGCTGATGATAAAGCCCCAGGATGTGATGGCTTTCCCTGTGAGTTTTATAAAGCCCTTTGGGATGCCATTGGTCCTGATCTGCACCAGGTCTACCTCAAAGCCTACCATTCCCAGTCCTTTGGGGGACATCATTAACAAAGGTAATATTAAATTCATTCCCAAATCTGGGGAGCCAGAGGATATCTGCAATTGGCGGCCTATTACCTTACTCAATGTCTCTTATAAGATCATTGCTAAGGCTCTGGCTCTCAAGATCCATCACATCCTGCCCCAAATTATTCGGCCAGAGCAAACAAGTTTTATCAAATCAAGATTTATTCTTGATAATATCATTGCGGTTTGGGAAGGTATGGAATGGGCTCGTAAGTCTCACTAGAAAGCCCTTTTTCTTAAAATTGATTTTGCTAAAGCTTATGACCACATTGAATGACCTTTTATTTTAGCTATGCTTCACGCTCTTGGTTTTAGCCCCATATTTCTTCAATCTGTGCAGATGCTTTTTCGGTATGCCTTAGCTTGCATCACCATTAATGACAGAAAATCTTCTCCTTTTGGGCTTTTCTGATCCATTCGGCAAGGTTTTCCTCTAGCTCCTGCCTTGTAAGTTCTGGCGGTCGAGGGCTTTGGCTATTTGTTAGCTCATTCCATTTCTATGGGTCGTGGTCGTGGCATTGCTTTACTAGATTCTACCCAGCAATTGGTCAATGGTCATTTTGTTGATGATTCCTTTCTCACTCTTGAAGAGGATGAAGAAAATATCAAGGCAACCTTGCACTGTTTAGACGCTTTTTGCCTGGCCTCTGGTTCCGCCATCCAGAGGCATAAAACCTTGTGCTTCAGGAAATCTACCATGCCAGATTCACCCTGGTTTTCTCAGTTTGGATGGTCTAGGATTCAACACAGGGAAATTTTTCGTTTCCTTGGCATTCCTTTTGCCTTTCAAGCTACTTGTACAGAGTTGGGGAATGTTGTTTTAACTAAAATTGAAAAGAAGCTTACCTATTGGATCACCAAGCCGCTCTCTCTTGCTTGAAAGTTTCAGATCTGCTCCAAAGTCTTGGCTGCTACTCATGTGTACTATTCCTCTTGCTGGGCTCCTTCAAAATCTTCTTACCAGAAGCTCGAGAAATTGCTGCGGGATTTTCTTTAGGCTTGTGGTATTGACCATCATGGATTTCACAGAGTGGCTTGGGAATTCTGTTGTCTCCCTAAGGCCTCTGGTGGGCTTGGTTTGTTAGATACTTAGAAACATGGTCTAGCCCTTTGCGCGAAATGTTTCACAGGCAATGAGGCATGGAAAATTTTTCTTCGACATTGCATCTCTTCAGGGTATCTCGTGCATAAGCTTGCTTGGAAGGGGATTGGCTTTCAAACCCTTTTGGTTATGAAGAACCCTATTCATATCCAGGGTAATTTTGTTGCCAAAAGTATTTGGTGAGCTTGGGAAGCTATCAAGCCTTAGTTTTGCTGGGTTGGGAATGGTTTTCGTGATGGGCTCTCTTTCAACCAGTAGAATGTTTGGTGGTCCCCTCTTCTTTCTCAACAAGGGCTTCCTCTGGCCAAAATCCAGGGGATGAGTGCCCTTCATTTTCACAAACGTGGCATTCAAACGCCCAAGGATTTGTTTTCCAGAGCCACCATGAGTCTCCACTCTTGGGATGATCTCTATGTTCAGTTCCGACTCACCCGCCCAAATCGTCAGACTTTCAAATTGCTTGTCTCGGCCATTCCGCCTCATCTCCTACATAAAAACTTGGTGGAAAGACTAGAAATGGTACCTAGATACGCCATTTACCAGTTACAAGCCTAGGCTTGGGTATTCTTGGCTTGTGCCTCATTTGCCTATGATTGAATCTACAATGTCCCCATTTTTCATGAGCATCAAAGTTTGAGGGATTAGCCTATTATTCTGTCCCTCATAGGCTAATGAGGTTGGTTAGAGGGTCCTATGAGGGATGCATCTTCTTCCGTGACCAGGGTTTTGCAGGTTTGGCTTTCGTTTGAGGTCTCCAGGACTCCGTATGCAATAATTGCTATTTATAGTAAGTCTTGAAGAGGTTAGTGAGGGACCCCTGCTATTTTTAGAAATGGGGTATGATCATATGCAACTTGATCATGTTAGCCTCCTGTTCAGACCACGTGCATAGATGATGAGTAATAATGGAGATATTAATATTTATTTGGTTAAAATAAATATTAATAGTCTTGAGCTTTTATTGTAAAGTTATAATATAATTTTATATTATAACTTAAGTCACTTAAGTGAAGGGTCAATTTATCATAGATGGGGCCAAGTGAACTATTAATTTTTAAAATAATTATTTGTGCACCAACTATAGAGTTTTAAGTGAAAAGAATTAAAAAGTGGGAATTTAACTTTTATCCCACATTGGACAGGAAAGTGTTTGAGCTCCCACAAGAAAAGAATAAAAGAGACTTAAGAGCTCATTCTGAATATGCTTATGATTATTATTGAACTTTGGTTATTTTTGCTCTTGCTTGGAGAACGAGGGTTTCTACTTGCAGCCGCCATTGGAGAACGGAAAATCTTTAGTGTTGCAGCCATTTGAGTTGGTGAAATATCCAGTGAATTTGGCATTCAAGAGAGCTTCATTCAGGAGTTCTATTTGTGCTTAAAAGTGAAGAATTCCATATAGGGTTTCAAGGATTTGAAGGTAAATGTACAACAAACTTGGAGATTCATTCTTGGCAGCCATTCTATATCAGATTTTATCTATTTAATAGTTGCTATAGTAGCTGTGAATAGTGATTTTGCTATAGTAGCCGTGAATAATGTTCTGCTACAGTACCTGTGTGAATGATAACGTTACAATACTGTGAACAGTAAAATGCCTGAAGGTCTTGGTACATTGTGTTAAGGCAAGCGATCCAATTTGAGTCATGTTTCAATGAGCTACGTCCCAATTTTGGTGTTCACCAAAGACTACGATCGGATTCTAGGTTTCATTTGCATTTGATTAATTCTAGCTTGCATGTTTTGCATCAATAAGTTTGTTTGTCAATCACTAAGGGTCTGAAATAAACATCAGAATTCATTTGTAGTAGTATATACTTCAGACTTTGTATTTTCTGAGTCATGTATGGAAAGTGTTTGACAAAATGCTAATGTCCTATATGATGCAAATTTGATGTGTTTGGCCTATCATATATTATATATATTTGGTCTGCAATTCGTTTATGGTATTTTTCAGATTGTATGCAACTTGTTTAACAATATTCCTTGAGTAGAAAAATCATCTTTCTCCATCATTTAGCAAGGGATATTACAGTGGTATCAGAGCAGCTTCCTACCATCCTGTTGGGGTGGAAATCATTGAGCTTGCACATTTGATTTCGGTGACTGACACTCTTGCAGTTGTCTTAGTTATGGAAAAATCCAGGAGATTAACTAAACAGGGAAACCAGTGGAACAACTTAATGAAAAATTTGGAGAAGATTAAACAGAATAAAAAAAGGATAGATGAATTGCTTTCACACTTGGAAACCATAGACAGAGTAGCACAATATATGACTTCCTTTTTTAAAGAGTCTACTTCACAAAGTGGAAATAAAGAGAACCAGGAGGTATCTACTGGTGAGACATCTAGAAATCTTTACAATGAATTTTCAACAGCTAGTGACCAGCATGCATCTAATCCCATGGAGATTAAAAATCAGATTTATATTAGGGAAGATGTCGGGCACAAGACACTTCATGATGACTTCCAGATTGAGGAGAATGTTGGTACTTTCAACACTCCAGAAGTTGTTATCAGTCATGATAACAACTCTGATTTTTATGACATCGATCCTTTGTTTGAGCCTATTTATGGCGTTCATGACAAAGCAAGTGCAAAATATGTTGTTGGTGCCACCTTTATTTTTGACTCGCATGATGAGTGTTAATTTTGCGGATTGCATGGAAAATGCGAGTTCTAGTAATTCTGATTTCTATAGCAGCAGCGAGATGTGTTTGCATCAACATGAGATAACAGAGGGTTTATGGGTGGATGATGTTGGTACACATGATTTGGGTACTAATGATGATATTTATGACGATGAATCATGCTGCAGTAAGTCTCATTTGTCATATCAGACCTTACAAAATGAATCAGAGATTTTATTGGTTGGTGATAGGTCCCAGGATCGTGACTTGCAGGGACTTGCAGTTACATGGGGAGTGGGAGAGTGTGACAAGATTGATATAGCAGTAGTTTCCACTTTATCAGATGAGTCACTTGTTGAGGTGCCTAGTAGTAGTGCCTCGATTGTTGATGTGTGTGTTGATGATAACACACATGATGATTTGGATCATGAGGTGAGCAATGTGGATACAACTTCCTATCACAGTGCAGATTGTGGGTCAGAGAGCTTACATGGAGGTCAGAGTATTCAGAGACATCATGTGACCGGGCAGTTGAAGGTGAGTGATAGTCAGATTGCTACAGCCTTAGAGCAATATGACGTTGCCCGTCAGATGTTAGCTGTATTTGGTTGGGGTGCTCCTATGTCAGATGAGCACAGTGATAGTGGCATTTCCATGATAGAGATCCATTCATTAGGAGAGGCTATCAAAATAATGAAACATAATTATTTGCAGTTATTAGCTGATAGAGAGTTCCTTCTTGAGTGGGGTTGCACTTGTTATGATGCACTGAAGGGGAAGAGGAGGTTGATGAGCTCACTCATGAGCTTGAGGTAATTACAGAAGTATGGGAGAGAACCAAAATAGCTCTTCAGGAGTCACAGTCACGGTTGGATGAGGTTATCGTAGAGTTGAGCCGAGTGCATTCTTCACCAGCTACATATTCAGTTTAGTTTTCTACCGAGGATTTTGGTGATGAGTTGACACCTATGGGTTGTAGTGAGGATGTGGCTACATCTATCACTTATTCAGGTGTTGTGGACACACTTGGGACGAGTACCTTGGTAGAGAGTTGTCGAGAGCCTTTGGTTGTGTCAGGTTCTCCAGTAGTCAGCACATTAACAAATGATGCAGGATAGGTCATTGAGAGTTCTTGTGATGTAGAGGTGGATTCGTTAGTGAGTTGTGTCACTGTTCATGACACTACTCCTTTACGAGATATATGTAGAGTATCATCTGGTTGGGAGATTGACTCTCATATTCGGTTGTTTCCTTCCTCTGGAAACAATCTTGTTATTTCATCCCATGTAGTTGATTCTGTTCGACATATTGTTGAGCCACAAAGATGGAGGGATCAGTTGAGGGTTTTTGGAGAGAAGGTTGATTCAACCTTATCTCGCTTCGACTGCACACATAAGTATGTTGAGTACCTTCTTTGGAGAGCAGGGTTTGAGGAGAGACAATATGGGGTCGAGCTTTGCACTCATATTCGTGATTTGAAGTTCATCCAGAGTGCTTTGGAGGCATTTAAATTAGAATACCTTCACTTGTTTCATGACCGAGAGTATGCTTTTGGGTATGTGGAGAGATATGGCAGGGCATCTACCCAATTAGCAATTCAAATCCAGAGTTTGGAGCCATCTTCTGATTCTAGAGTTGCAGTGATGAGCCTTTGACAGAGATTGGAGCCTTTTACCTTAACTATACAGTGACGAGTACTCATCATTTTTCCTTTGATCCATAGCTAGAGGAATTGATTATGCGTCGATGTGGATTGGCTTCAGAATCATACCATCCTTTATGAGATGGGTAAATGCCATTTTCAGTTGATGGAGTTAGTAGCTGCAAGTTGCTGAGAGACTACTTGCAGAAGTACATCTATGACAGTTTAGCAGAGGATGGATATCGTGGTTGTGATATAGACACCCTTGGTTGTTCTTATCTTTGTAGTATAGTTCGATTTCATACCCATGGGAAACTAGTAGAGTATCAGGGGAGATTTGGTGTAGCAGGTGATTCCAGACATCCTTAGTTCCTTACAGTGGATTGATGTGTGTTTCGCTTATATTGGGATCTACGTGGTGGCAGGGTTAGTACTGCAAGTTGGATGGGTCTCGTAGGTTTGCTTCACCTCTTCTGGTATGATGAAGTTGGGATCAGTGTTGAGCCACAAAAGTTTGAGAATATTCTTCTTGGAAAACTTCTATTTTGGGTTTGGGATCCAAGTATATTTGGTTGACACTCTTTAGTGTTTTGTTGGATCCTACATGTGCATCGGGAATTTAGTCTAGGTTCACTGGAGAGTATTGCAGTGTGTACATGGTTTGGGTTATTGACAGTGTTACTTTTGATCTGCATGTACACAGTCTTTTTCAGATGCACGGTTTTAGTGCATGGAGTTGGACAGATGGATTGTTGATCACCTCTGTGCAATTGTGGTTATACTGGTGCTGCAGTTGTGTCTCAATGTGGGACAATTCTCAATCTTCCTTTGTTTTTTTAGTTCAGTAGAGTTTCTCTGCAGTAGAGATTGCTTGGGGGCAAACAATTTCAGGGAGGGCAGACTGTAATGTCCTCATTTTTCATGAGCATCAGAGTTTGAGGGATTAGCCTATTATTCTGTCCCTTGTAGGCTAATGAGGTTGGTTAGAGGGTCCTTTGAGGGATGCATCTTCTTCAGTGTCCAGGGTTTTGCAGATTTGGCTTTCGTTTGAGGTCTCCAAGACTTCATATGCAATAATTGCTATTTATAGTAAGTCTTGAAGAGGTTAGTGAGGGACCCCTGCTATTTTTGGAAATGGGGTATGGTTGTATGCAGCTTGATCATGTCAACCTCCAGTTCAGACGACGTGCAGAGATGATGAGTAATAATGGAGATATTAATATTTATTTGGTTAAAATAAATATTAATAGTTTTGAGCTTTTATTATAAATTTATAATATAATTTTATATTGTAACTTAAGTCACTTAAGTGAAGGGTCAATTTATCATAGATGGGGCCAAGTGAACAATTAATTTTTAAAAGAATTATTTGTGCACCAACTATAGAGTTTTAAGTGAAAAGAGTTAAAAAGTGGGAATTTAACTTTTATCCCACATTGGCCAGGAAAGTGTTTGAGCTCCCACAAGAAAAGAATAAAAGAGACTTAAGAGCTCATTCTGAATATGTTTATGATTATTATTGAACTTTGGTTATTTTTGCTCTTGCTTGGAGAACGAAGGTTTCTACTTGCAGCCGCCATTAGAGAATGGAAAATCTTCAGTGTTGCAACCATTTGAGTTGGTGAAATATCGAGTGAATTTGGCATTCAAGAGAGCTTCATTCAGGAGTTCTATTTGTGCTTAAAAGTGAAGAATTCCATCTAGGGTTTGAAGAATTTGAAGGTAAATGTACAACAGACTTGGAGATTCATTCTTGACAACCATTCTATATCAAATTTTATCTATTTAATAGTTGCTATAGTAGCCGTGAACAGTGATTTTGCTATAGTAGTCGTGAATAGTGTTCTGCTACAGTACCCGCGTGAATAGTTTCACTACAATATTGTGAACAATAAAATGCCTGAAGGTCTTGGTGCATTGTGTTAAGGCTGCGATCCAATTTGAGTCATGTTTCAGTGAGCTACGTCCCAATTTTGGTGTTTACCAAAGACTGCGATCGGATTCCAGGTTTCTTCATTTGCATTTGATTAATTCTAGCTTGCATGTTTCACATCAATAAGTTTGTTTGTCAATCATTAAGGGCCTGAAATAAAAATCAGAATTCATTTGCAACAGTATATACTTCAGACTTTGTATTTTATGACTCATGTATGGAAAGTGTTTGACAAAATGCCAATGTCCTATATGATGCAAATTTGATGTGTTTGGCCTATCATATGTTATATATATTTGGTTTGCGATTCGTTTATGGTATTGTTTAGATTGTATGCAACTTGTTTGACAATATTCCTTGAGTAGAAAAATCATCTTTCTCCATCATTTAGCAAGGGATATTATAAAATCTCTCAATCATCGATGACACCTTTCATCTTCCCAAAAAACCTGGCGCTGACATTTTCACACTATTTGGGATGCTATTACTGAGCCCAAGATTGCCCATTTTGCTTGGTGTTTTCTTTACTAGGGTTTTCCCTTGGGAGCTCGGCTCCGGCATATGGGTGTGGCTGATCCTAAATGCCCTTTTTGTGGGCATTCTGAAACCATTATGCACATTTTTTGGTTTTGTCGCCGGGCCCAGAACTATTGGAATTGGATACATGACTCTTTTATGCCTTTCCGGTCTGAGCCTTTTTCCTGGCATATGGCACTCTCAGGTGATTCACCCAGAATGCCTTCCCAATATACCCAGATCTGGCATGCTTTCAGGATGGAGATTTTGTTTTCTTTATGGAAAGACCGAAATGCTATTCTTTTTACTCACATCTTTCTGGATATCAGTATTTCTTTTTATGCTAAGGCATGTCTATGTAATAATGTCATGATGCAGATTCAATTGCAAGCTGATAAGGTGGCCCTTGAGGTCGCCCATTTACAGGAGTTGCTGCAGCATTGGGGCAATGCACCTTGCACTGTGGCTCGGGTTATGCTGGATTCCCTCTCGACTGACCGCACACCACCCCGGGGCCGCCGTCATAGCCAGAGTTTCTCTATCAGGCGTTCCAGAACACCGCGCTCTTGATGCCGTTGCTCTGCCTCTCCTCCCACTTGGAGGGTTGCGGCTGCTGGCTGGCCTCCTCTGCTTGTTTCTACTGCTGCTGCTTCAGCTCGACCTTTGACCAATGTTCATGCATGGCCTTCTGCCACTTCTGATAAGTTCCCCCGCCTGGTGCTTGCTAGTTCTCCCAGGCGGGAGGATGGAGAATTGGAGAATGAAGAAAAAGAAACATACGATGGATGGTCACTTCCCGACCAGATCCCTGGGCCCAATTTTTGGGGCAATTATGATGACAGAGATCCTCCTCCCTCTTTTGCTACTACTCTCGCAACTTGAGGGTTTCTTTTATATGCTTTTTTGATGAATAGTTGTTTGCTTCCGACATAGTTGCCGTGTGACTCTTCGCGGGGTGATTTTTTATCCCCTGGCCCCTTTTTTGTGAATTATGTACTTTTGTATTATTATTAATGGAAAAAGCCTCTATTCATAAAAAAACATGCTTATTTCCCTTTATAATTGATATAGATTAGACTCTGAGACATTTTATTGTTTCAAGTCCAATACAAAGCATAATGGTTGTTTGTACAATAGCTACATCAAGTACGAAAGCCATAAAAATTCACTCAATCATAAGTCATTATATAAGTTCTTTTTGCGAGGGGGTGTACAAATGATGACGATTGAGTACATCCCTTCCCAAGTATGTATGACCAACATAGGAGGTACAACCCCTACAATGTTCTACAAAACTATATTATTAACATAAGTCATTATATAAGTTCTTTTTGGGAGGGGGTGTACAAATGATGACAATTGAGTACATCCTTTCCCAAGCATGTATGGCCAACATAGGAGATGTAACCCCTACAATGTTCTACAAAACTATATTATTAACATTAACATCCATTATATGTATAAATGAACAAGTTTAACCATGCAAACAACAAGTTTAAAAATGTGTTTACAAGCCAAGATGTTTGTAGTAGGTGGTACAACCAGCCTAGGATGGTATGACCATCAATGAAGAAACAATACGACCTTCTAGCAAGCACAACTCTCTCAAACAACTAAAAAATATTTTAACAATGACTTAAAAAATATCAACAAACCAAATACACATCAAAACATAAAAAAATATGCATCTTCAACACCAAACAAGAATAAATTTCACTTTCGATAGAATCATGATTTTAGAATAATACCAGTCTACCTAACTAGGAAGGGAAATTGGAATTCCTAGAAGGGTTTGGTCCTCAAGAAATTAGAGAAACTCAATTCTCACCTAGAACAATAACAGGTATGAAAATGGCAACCTTTTTTTTCTACAACTCTCTTTTTCAACTTCTTTGGTGAATAATTGTGTAGTAACCTAGGGTTTATAGATTTTTGTTCAATTAAATATGTTTGCAAACTATACTGATAATGATCCACAGATAAATTGATTGACACTTAAAACATTCCGCAGTACCAACACAACTTAAGAATACTCCATACTGGACAAGTAATAAGCAATAGTAGCTATTTATCTCAATTAATATAGGAATATGTGTGACAGGGAAAATTGATGTCACAAAATTAGATTGAGAGGATTTCCTTCTCTGACTTGATCGAGTGGGTTTACCAAAGATACCACGTACAAAGGTTTTGATGCACAATTACAACAATATAGAGTCGAGGCATGGAAACCTCAAACACCTCCTTGATTGCCGATTTCCTATATAGAGGATTTTACTCAAAAACTGCCTTAACCTCGGATCGGTCTAACTATACTTCAACCTCTAGATTGTATTCAGATATGGGTATGTGCATTACATCCAACTTACATTGCATAAAACTTTAATCTGGGGCATTTTTGCTAACCTTTGTAAACTCGATTCAGTCTAGTCCTCAAGGAAAGGGGGTCAGCTATGGATTTAGTGCGGTCCCAATGAGGGTTTAGAATGATGACAGAGTATGATGCTCAGATCAAGGCCTACTGTTTTCTCAAACATCTGGAAGTTGGGTAGTAGTTGGTAATTGGGCTTGTATAATGTTCAACGCCTTTACCCTTCGCTACACCAAGTGCGACAATAATGAATCTCACAATAACTGAGACCTGCAACAATTTATAAGGAGCAAATTTGGAATGTTGAGTGCACAAAGAGAATAGAGGGTTAGGGTTTTCATCGTAGCCTCTTGGTCTGCTACAACAGGGTTTGCGTGCTATTGGAAGCCACTTGAAAATATGTTGAAAACCTCCTCATGCCTTTTCTCGATCAAGCCAATGACTTACATACCCAAGAATGCCAAAAAGAACTCTAGGTAAGTCGGCCTCCAAGAGAAAATTCAAATAAGATGGCCAACCCTCAAACTTTTAATCTTATCAATTGCTATTATTTATTAATTTATATTTATTGTTAATGTTATTATTATTATAATATTACATATTGTTATTGAATCAACATATTATTTATTCTATATGGAGGGGGCATGACAATTTTTTTTGGCTTCAAATTCACTTTAATATTTACAAAATATTTTAAAGGTTGCACAAATATCATCAATTTCCCCTTTGAGCCTTACATCTCTCTTTTTAGCATAATTTATGGTCACTTTTAAAACAATTTATCTAAGTTGTCAATTTAAAAATATAAAAAGTAACTTTTCACAATTTAATTATTAATATATTTTTCCTTTCCATATTGCTTAGTGTCTAATGATTAGCATTTATATGTAACATGTCCCCCCTCGAAGAATTAAGGATAAGTCAATTAGCTTATGAGAAAATATGAGAAATAAACTATAGTCAAATAATTGCTTAGTGTGTGAAGGAGACATTATAGTTCTTCTTTCCCAGAATTATTTGTTCTCAAGCAATAAAAAATTAGGATGCTACAAAGTTTGCCCTCCTTCCCATATATCAACTGGAAAATTTCTCCATTTCCCTAGATATTTTTTTATGATCTTATTTTTCAACTTGCATTCGTTGAATTCAATCACTGCCTCAAGAGTCAAGACGAGCTTCCCTTCTTCATCTAAGGGAGGCAACTCAACAAAAGCAACCTCATTGTGAGATCTAGTGCTTTTTAAGGTGACAAACATGAAATAAATTGCACCTTGCTAACTCCCCTTATGAAAAATGGACTATAAAATTGTATGTTAAGCTTCTTAGCACCAAGATTTTTAAGAGTAGACTGTTTGTAGGACTGCAACCTCAAATATACCATATCATTTACTTCAAATGCACACTCAACTCTATTTTGATCAGTATACAACTTTTGCTAATTCTGGGTATGTAGGAGGTTGTCTTTTAGTAATTTTTTTTTTGGATCAGTAAGGGGCCGAAGCTAAGAGATTTATATTTATGAAACTGAAAACAGTAAAGAAAACAAGTTGAAAGAAGTTTACCAGTTCAAAACCCAATCCCACCAAGAGGATTGTGAACCCAAAAAGAGCACCTAGGCTCAGCGGAAAAGTCTCAATGTATGAAGTTAAAGCAGAAACCAAAAGGAAACGATATAAGCATTACAAAAAACAACAAGCCCCCAGTGGACTTATCTCTTGGCTTCAGTTTGAAGGTGAATTGGTGTCGTTCTCTGTACTTGCTGTAGAGTTTGATTTTGGGTTTCCTCCCAGAATAGGAGAGCCACTTTCTTCTTCTTGATCATCATCCACATAATCCTCCACAAGCACTTCTTCATCTTCCTCTACATCTTCATATTTTTCTTCCTCTCTAATCTCCTCTTCCTCATCAACTTCCTCTATCTCTTCCTTAGTGTTGATCTCCATTTCTTCATCATCCTCTTCCCTATCTGAAGAATCAGGGCTTCCCAAGCCGTCTAGATTTTATTCATACTTGTAGCGGTAAACCCATGTTAAACTTTCATCTAAAATGTCCCCATAAGGAACATTTAAACCATCCTCAATGTCGAGGAATTTGGAAAGGAATTTTATGCCTCTCTTCATCATGCCCAAACACATCTGTTGGTCCTCCCAATCCCAGCCCCAGAGTATGAAAAGGTGTCTGGGTGGACCAACATTAATATTTCTCCTTGGGCCGACCCCAAAACCAGGAAAATATTGTCCCGCAGTCATCACCGTAGCCAGATCCCAGGGAAGTGGAGTTGTAAGGTTAGAATCAATATTCAGTATGGCATTATGAAGACCTATAAAATTACCTGAAAATAGACGGTCACAAAACTCTTCTGCTAAAGTTTTGGAAGCTCCTGCGACCATAATACTAGCCAAGAAGCCCGAGCAAATGTCTGAGAGAACCCTGAAACTATGATTGGTGCATAGAAAATTGTATCCAAGCACTTTCCTCACCGCATGGATGACGAGGCGATGTTGGTAATTGTAGACTTCCATGATTTGGTTGGAAGTGATGGGGGCATCAAAAGAAATTTGCTCAATATCAGAGCTAAGCTTAATAGGGGTATCCATCAATCTATCTATGTAGATTGCAGCTCTTTGTTCTGAAGAGTAAATCGTCAATTATGAACTCCAGCGATAGCCAAAGTAATAAACACACCAACTTGCTGCAAAGTTGTCCATATGGAGTTTAATCGTCACTACTCTGACATAGCAAGCTGTAGCGTACCTTTCCACCATATATCGTGTCTCGATACAATCCTGAAGAGTGTGAGTTCCAACTTTAGGATGGATTAACATTCCCCACCTAAGCGTACTTCAACCGATCCGAAAAAGATGTCAGTTGTACAAAAAATGGAAAAGAGAGCTTATTGCTCGCAAATGCCTGAGGATGAGACTTCCTTGACTGATGTGATGTGGAGTTAATGAAAGTTATCCTTCCCACGCCAAGTGAATCTGAAGTGATAAATGAAATGATTGTACAACCATCAAAGAAACGCACTTCAAATTTTTGAATGCTAGTTGGCTTTGTCGTTTTCCATCACCTCATCCCCAACAAACCAATTTAGCCAAGTATGCAATCAACATTTATGGTGACAAGACTTGGAGTGGCCAATATTCTTACTTTTGAAAATTGACTACTAGATGACTGTTGCTGGGTTTTTCCAGTTGCCGAGCCGATATGACCATTGAGTGTAAAATGTTCTCCCATTACAACTTTATTATCTAATTCATCATCCATATGATTTCCTTCCCTGTAGATGTGGTTAATCGTAGTGGATTCAAACTTTTTAAGTAATTTAGGATGACCTCCAGTGCCGCTTGAAGTTTCCAATTCGGAGATGATCCAGTTCTCATTGCATTGATTGTAATCAAGGAGTCCCCTTCTATTTCCAATTTTTTTAGACCCAATTCAAACGCCAGAGACAATCCAAACAACAGAGCTTTGAATTCTGCCACGTTACTTGTGCCAATTTAAAGTGGTCTTGCCAGTTTGGCAACTAGAGGACCATCACTGGAATGAATAATGCAACCCGCCCCTGAGGGGCTTGGGTTGCCTTTTGAAGCTCCATCAAAGTTCAATTTACACCAACCCAAGGGAGGAGGTCTCCAAATGCAATTGGCTCTGAGATTGGCATTTGCTTTAACACCTTTATCAATTGTTGTAGGAGACTTAAGCCCAAACCAAATCCCAGCTGGTATAATACTTGTGTTGTGCACTTTGTAATTGGATCCGGGCATTCATTACTTCCACTATAGAGGCTTCTATTCGATTCAAAATTGAAGATTTATCCAATGAGATGTCTTGAAAGATTCTTCTATTTCTTTCTTTCCATAATTCCCATATTATAATGGAGGGTGTGATAATCCATAGATTTCCACAAAGGTTGTCCTTAAAAAGCTGGGGCCAAGAGGTGAAGAGTGAGAGGATATCATTCGGGGGAGCTGAAGACCAACCCAATTTGGCACATAACCAGTGCCAACACTCAGATGAAAAGGGACAAGTTAACAGAAGGTGATTCGTATCTTCCTTATTGTTGTAACAAAGAGTGCATCTGGAAGGTCCAGAATATCCCATTTTCTTAAACCAATTTGCAGTTAAAATTCTACCTTGAATTGCTACCCAAGAAAAAATACTTGCTTTGGGGAGACATACTTTATTCCAACATAGCTGGTTAGAGAATTGAGGATGATGCTGAGAAGAAGAACTTGAGAGAATTCTATAACCATCTTTCACCTTATATTCCCCTGTTTTGGAACCGTTCCAAATGAATTCATCTTGTCCCTCCTTAATTAGAAAAGAACGAACTTCAAGTAACTTTTTTCAGATTCTGCATTTCCAAGGGATCTAAACTGAGTTGATCAAATTGCCTCCATTTCCAAGAGCCATTTATCAAATTCTGGGAGCCAGGAGAGCTATAGTCCTTAACTAATGGTCCCCACTTCTTGGTACATATTTTTCTAATATTATTTTGGCCAAGAATTAGATTGATGCTGGGGAAACTGCCCCATGAATCATCCCAAAATCTGGCTCTAGAGCCATCTTTAATGTTCCAAGAAATATTGTCTTCAATGATGCCCCTTGATTTGAAAATGAAGTTCCAAATTCTTGACCCTCTGGGTAGGTCTGAGATCCTAATCACCTTTGCATCCTCTAAGTTGTGAAAATATTTGCTTCTGAAGATTCTTACTCATTTAAGATTCTTCTCCTTCAGAATTTTCCAATAAAGTTTACCTCCGAGAGCCTGATTCTGCTAATGCTGATTTTTTATACCAGTGCCTTCTGCCTAGACTGGTTTGCATATCTTATCCCACGAAATAAGAGAGAGTTTCCTTTTGGTATCAGTTCCTTGCCAAAAAAATTTTCTGAGTTTTTTAACTATGTCCATGTAGCACCCCGAGGGGAGAGATAGGCAAGACATGAGATAAATGGGAATTGCTGCCAGATTTGCTTTGATCAACACAATCCTTCCTGCCCAAGAGAGCCATTTTGATTTCCAAGAATCCATTTTTTCCATTCTTTCTCCAATTGGTTTCCTATCCGATTTAGTCAACATTTTATCAGTTGGAATGCCAAGATATAAACATGGGAATGAGCCTATCTTGAATTTAAACACCTTCTCTATATTTAGCTGGATTTTCTTCCTGGTGTTGAGGAAAACAATAGTTAATTTTTCTTTATTGACAATTTGGCGAGAAGCTAAAGCATAGGAATCCAAAGTTTTTTAATGAAAGAGGCCTCCCTAATGTTGCCATTTCCAAAAAGGAGTATGTCATCAGCAAATTATTGATGTGTGACAGACTTCACCAACGAAGTGATTTCCACTCCCTGAATTAATCCTTGGTCTTGAAGACTGATGAATCTGCGTCCCAAAGCTTCTTCCATGATGATGAAAAGGAAGGGAGAAATGGGATCACCCTGCCTAATTCCATTAGATCCTTCGAAGAAGCCATAGGGAGAGCCATTTACCAGGATTGAGAAATTTGGAGTTGAAATGCAATAGTAGATGAGATTTATCCAAGCTTTAGAAAACCCGAATTTCTCCATACATTTAGCTAAGAATCTCCAATCTACCTTATCATAGGCCTTCTTAATATCTAATTTAATTATCATACTCTGTTGCTTGTTATGTTGAATTGAATGAATAGCTTCCTGGGAAATAATAATTCCATCTAGAATTGACCTCCCTGGAACAAAGCCACTTTGTTCCTCTCCAATAATCTTGCTCAAAACCAGTTTTAATCTATTTGCTAAGACTTTAGAGAAGATCTTGTAAATATTATTACATAAAGCTATTGGTCTAAATTCATCCATGTAGGCAACATTTTCCTTCTTGGGAATAAGAGCAATAAAAGTGTTATTTTCCAACGCATCAGAGAGTTCCTTTCCCAATATTTGCTAATAGTGTAGAAAAAAACAAGGAGGGAAGCCATCCGGACCAGGAACCTTTTTCGGAGCCATGTGCGAGAGGGTTTCCAGAATTTCCTTCTCTGTGAATTTGGCTAAAAGCAAAGAATTGTCTGAATCTAAAATGAGCTTTGGAATATCCCTGAGTAGGTCTTCCTGGACAGAGAAGTGAGAGACTTCTGAATGATTTAGTAGTTTTGTGTAAAAGCTGGTAATTTCCTTTTGAATCTCTAGTTGGTCCTGAGTGAGAGTGCCATTCTCCTTGGTTATTTGATGAATCCTGTTAACACTTCGTCTCTATTTGGTGTTGTTATGGAAGAATATTGTATTTTTTTCTCCAGCTTCTAGCCAACTCTCTCTTGATTTTTATAACCAAAAAGTTTCTTCCTTAGATAGGATTTCTTCTTGTTCTCTTAGAAGCTCTTTTTCCAGATCATAACTTTCCTTGTCCATCCCTGATACCATAATGTTTTCATTAAGATCCTTAAGCTTATGCTCCACCTCTGTTTTTGAGTCGAAGATGTTCTTAAAATGTGTTCTGTTCCATATGAGCAAGTTCTATTTGATATATTTAAGTTTTGATACAAAGAAGAATAATTTTGATCCTTTTGGCTTACATTCTTCCCACCAATCATTTACTATATTCAGGAAATTTCCATCCTTCAACTACATATTTTCAAATTTGAACGAACAATGTTGTGGTTTATTTTCCTCGAGAATTTCCAATTGAATGGGGAAATGATCAAACCCTGAGGTTAGGGAGATGGAGGCTTTAAAATCAAAGGGGAAAAGAGAAATATCCCCTTTGAAAAAGAATCTGTCTAATTTTTCTACTATGTTTCTAGGACCCAATCTTTTGTTAGTCCAGGTGAATTTTCAAATATCTAATTCTATTTCCAGTAGAGATTTTGAATGGAGCCATTCTTTGAAATTGGATTGTGATTGTGATTCCTTTTGTGATCCTCCCAATTTTTTTGAGGAGTGAGCAATGGCATTAAAATCTCCCCCTATAAGAATGTTTTCATTTTAATGACCATGAAAATACTCACTCAATTCTGTCCAGACTTGCGATTTCCTCCTTAGATTTGGGCCATACACATTTATAATGTGAAATTGTAAGTTGGAGCCCAGACTCCTGACTTCACCTCCTATCCAATTTGAGTTCTTTTCCCGACTTGTAAAACTTATATTCCTAGGATTCCATAGAATGGCTATACCTCTAGAAGAACCTAGAGCGTCGAACCCCACAACAAACCAATCTTTGAGGTTTTTGGAGAAGGAGGAGATTTGATCTATGCCCATTTTTGTTTCCTGTAAGAGCACTAAATATGGTTTGGCCATGAGTATGCAGCGTTTCACTATTCGTTTCTTGTTAGGAGCATTAAGGACCCTAACATTCCAAGATAGGACCTTCATTGTGACTTGGGAAGGCTCTTTCCCTTCCCTACATTTAGATAAGCTGTGATTTTAGATTGATCATGATACTCACCATCCTCCGATCTTAGTGTGGCCATAGATTTCCTTCCTTTGCTTTTCTTCTTAACCATACCACAGTCATGAAGAGGTCTGTTAGTGAGTGACTTTTGAATGCCTAAATTGGGAGGAGGAGAAGGAATGTGATCTGTAACAAGGTCTTCCTCTAATTCCTTTACCACCAGGGAGGTAATGTGTGTAACCTTAGGAGCATTATCTTTATAGTAAACTGGATCTTCTATGTTGCTCCATCTTTCTTCATCCTCAACATAATCCGCTTCTAGAAGCCTTTCTAGAAACGAAGTTGAATTATTCTGTATTCCCCCGTTACTATGTTCTGATCCGCCAAAGATTTCATAAACCGCCTAAATTCTTGGAGAAATGGGGGGTTGAGTATATTGAGCTTCTATTGCAGTCTTCCTCGCCCAATCTGCATTGGATCTCTGTTTGTGGTGGTTTTTGCAGACTGGTTTTAAAGGGATGATCCCCCCTCTGATTCTGCTCCTAGTATGGACTTTTTGAGCGAATCTTCCATTTTAGACCTGACCTGTTTTAACTCTTTAGCCCTGAGTCTAGAGGATTTCTTGGTGCCCGAGCTATTATTGGAGGAGTCAAATTCAAATTTTTCAGTCTTCAATATGGTTGGAGATACCCGAGTTCTCACATGTTGAGGCATTTGAATTTTGTCCATGTTGTAGCTAGAAGACACTTGTGTCTTTGCAATATTCCACAGGTCTCTGATTTTGGTTTGCAAAATGTCATCTTCTTGGGCATCCTCCAAATTCTGGGTTGGTTTACTTTTAGGAGAGAGATTTTCGAGAGAAAGTTGTGTTCCCCCTTTTCACTTCCCTCTTGGGTCCCTACCTTCCCATCCAGACTAATCTCCTCTGCCATGACCTGATCTGCCAATTGAGACATCATCTCTGCTTGAACTTCTCTGAACCATTGAGTCAATAATTGTTCAACAATCTTCGGATTGAACCTAGAGATTTGAGTGTGAAGATCACCATTTGCCTGAGGAAGTGAGGAGGGAGACTGTCACTTTTTGATATGAAGATAACGAGGGCAGTTGAAATGTAAATACCACCCGATTCTTCTTGAATGGAATTCTTAAGTTCCTATTCCTGCTTAAGTTTCCCGGGTTTAGCGATCTTGTCCTATTTTGGGTTTCCTGGTTGTTGTGACACAGGGTTATGGAAGGAACCCATAAAAGAGATTTTGGTTTTATACCTTGATTAGTTGAGCCCATAATTTTCTAGTAAAAAAACCAAAGGAATATTTTCATGATTTCTCTATGGTTATCATCATTTAGAGTAAGAATTGAAATAAACTGGTTACCCAAAGATCCTACCTCAGGGAAAAGGATCGAAGCCGCCTTCTGCTGTGGGAGAATTTCTCTGATGCTCTCCTCCATACTATCTTGAGAAGTGTTTACATAAGGGTCTTTGTCCAGCAGTGCAACATCCATTTTTGAGGATAAACCTTGTGGTCCTTCAGAAAGACTCTGTTGAAGGTCATATCTAATGATCTGTGTCCAAGTCCCAAATTTTGAGATGATCTTTAGCGATCTTGGGAGTTCTTTGGAGAGGTTCATGAGAAGACATAGAAGAGTAGAAGCCAAATCCTGCCTTTGCTGATGCTTCAGGAAGATACCCAGCTTGTTAGCAATGATTTGCAGAGTTTCGGTGTCTCTGTATTCCACCAGAAGATTGTCTAAAGAGATCCAGATTGGGATAAAATTGATGACATTTTTTGAGCTGTCAAAGTTGGGAGACCATCATTGCATGTGTAGCCCCGAGTTGTTATAGAACCATGCTTTAATTTTAAAGATGTCATCTCTGCACTTCTTATCTTTGAAGATCGCTGGAAAATATCCCTGATCATCATCTAAGGATTCAATTAGGGTAACATTAGGCCAGTTAGCATGGACCCATGAAGAGAGTTGAATACTTGATAATTTAGTGTTCCAAAATTTACATATAAGGTCTTGATGAGCTAAGAAAAGTCTCCTTTGGGCTAAAGAGTCCTCAGAGAAGGTGATGGAAATCCCCTCTGGACTAAGGCATGGGTGAGCATCTTAAGAATTCTTGATTGATTTATCCCCTTGAGTTTCTATCTCTCTTTTTTTCAAAGAAGGATCCGGGTTTTCTAATAAAGGTTGACGCTGCAGAATTGAATCTATCTCTTAAGCTGAGTTCCCGATGGGTCTCCACCTTCTAACTAACTTTAGTGATCTATGACGTCCATTGTTGGGTCCTAAGTCCACAAGACTCCAGTTTTTTCTAAGTAGATCCATTCTTTTCTTATGAATATCCCAATGTAGGCTAGTCCAAGCCTTCTTTGGTAACAAAGGTCTGATGGGTATCCCCACTTTGGTGGTTGGAAAACTGGGATAAGATTTGGATTAAGTGGTGAAGAATTTCCAACTTGTCTATGCTTCTTAATGGGCCCACGAGGCCCTTGATGAAGTCCTTGCCTTGGCTCTGGGCTTATTCTAAATTCAACCTTCTTCCCCTTATGAGTTTCCCAATGTGACTGTTGTGATCGTTTAAAGGTTTGCTAGAGTTTGTTGTGAACATTGTTCTTGCCTTTCCTCCCAACGTAGTTTGTCCCTTTTTCTTCATTGTAAATGTTCTAGAGGAATGGATGCGGCCATCGTTGTTCATCCCTATAGGAAAGGCGGAAGGCCTCTGCTCTGTGATTCCCTTTGGTTGTTCTCGCCATTAGAAATATCACCTGGTCTTCAAAATTTGGTTTATACTCAAGTAAGGAAGATTTGTCTTTTAGTAATTTTAGGACATTATGGATTTGTTGAATCTTTGGTTCCTGGTACTCTATTGTCACAAAACAAAAGGTCAATAAAGTTAGGAGCTAATTGAAGACTTAGATCATGCAAGATTTAGATGTTGTAGGTGTGCTAATCAAGCTAAAAGGTATGAAAAAAGACTCATAATGTGTAAAGTAACATTTGAATGCAATTTTTTGGACATCTTCTCTAACTTTGATTCAATGACAACCAAATCTTAAGTTTCTTTTAGATAAATAGATTGTATCATGTAACTCATCAATGACTTCATCAATCCTTGGAATTGGATAATGATTCTTGATGGTCTCGTTGTCTACAACACAATAACCTAGGGACATGCATATAGTTCCATTCTTCGCCAAAACCACATAAGATGTTAAATAGATAGTTTTTTTACGATGAATGTGTCCTATTTCAAGGCATTGCTTAATAATGTTTTATATCTCTTCCTTATGCCTTCTAGGATGGTGAAAAGGAGTGGTAATAACATGGTTTTCTCTTTCCAACTCAATCACATACTCTATTTCCTTGTTGGGTGGTTTCACGAGATGTATTCCACTGAAAATTTTGTTGAGGTTATCTATCAAACTCTTTAACATCTAAATGATTTTTTCTTTTATTTCTCAAAGAATGGGTACACATGATTGAGCATTAGGTTGTCCACTATACTTGGTCATGATGGAAAAAACACTCCATCCTCTTGAGTGTAACAAACATGAGGAGATATATTGGACACGCCTCTCAACACCATTCTCTTACCATCAACATGGAATTTGAGTTCTATGGTTTGAAACTTTTGAGTGACCTCACCCAATAAGTGAAGCCATTGGACATGCAACACATCAACTATTTCTCTTATACTTACCACATAAAATTCATCCTTAACTTTGCAATTCCCAGGAAAGAGGCTCAACTTAGGGATCCTTCTTGTACATTGAAGAGTAAATGCATCAACAACTTTGACATCAAAAGATTTACATTATTCTATTTTTAGCCCTTTTCTAGCAATAAATCCATTAACAAAATTATGAGTGGCACAAGAATTAATCAACACACTAATTCTTCGGCCACATAGAATCCCATGGATCCTAAAACAATCATACTTTCATGTGCTCAAAATTTGTGCAAAGTTACCATCAATAGGCTTATCTTCATTAGGCCTTTCTAGTACATTTTCTATAGGATTAGCTTGTCATTTTTTGATTTTTTTTTAAAAATTGATCATTATAAAAAAACTACCTCTATGTAATAAAATTGATTTTTCCAAGGCATTTATGATCAAGAACCTAAGGCTTTTTGCATGTGAAGCATAATTTCTTCCAATCAATTCATTTTTAGCTTCTTCGTCAAACTTAGGTAATAAACTCTTTGGCTGATGGATTTTTTTTAAAATAGCTTTTCAGATGCAAAACTCTTCTTCTAAAACTTGTTTTTGGGAAGAGTAGATTTTAAAGCTATAACCCTGTTAATTGTCTTTTGTAGAGATTTATGCTCAAAAGCCTTTACTAAATTCACTATTAATCTTCTATGGATTTCACAATCAATCTTTATGTGATATTAGTGACCATAACAAGAAGTTTTTGAAAATTAGCAATGTAGTTTTTAACGATGTCATACTACTTGAGTTGGGTCAGCTCACATAAATGTACCTTTGGGTCCTTCCTGTCAAACCTCTGCATCATTTTTTTACTAAATTCATCATATGAGTTTATGAGAGCACAACCTTGAGTAATTCACCTTGGGTACCACCGCTCATGGGAACCTCCTTGAAGATGAAGAGTTGCAAATTTAATGGCCTCATTTTTGGCATAGGTCTCAAGGACGTGGATGCATCCAACTTATGAATCCATGAACGAGTTGTGCTCTTTCCACTTCCATCAAATAAGGAAAGTATTAATTTTTCCTAGTGCATTCCAGCTGTCCCCTTTTTAAAGCTTGGCCCATATTCTTTTATAGTCCCACTTATATATTTATTTTAATTCATGAAGTAAATCATGGACAACTCATTTGGAATATTTTGAGGAAGAACTCGATTTTCAACATAGTGTGCGGTAATTTCATAAACTATTGGCATTTCAACATTTGGCCTATGAATATCTTCTTTTTTATTGAGGTTGGTTGGAATAGCCCAATTGTAGAAACCATAGTAATTTTGGTGGATTGATTTACATTGTTTTCATGTTGATTACTAGTTCTGGATGTACTTTCCTCACCATTTTGTTGTTGTGGTATGTTCGTGTGTTGGTCTAGTTGTGTAATCATCTAGGGCATTATGTCCATCATCACATCAAATATTATTTCTACCCTCTAATAAGGATTATTACCCATTTTGATCTCCTTGTCTTTATCTTCTTTATTATGATCAACTACTTTTGGATCACCTTTTGAGGTCTAAATCCTACTAATGTCTTCAATAGCCAACTAATGACCTAAACCCTTATGAATTTTTTTTTGTTTATTGTACTCTTTCTAGAAGTATTTGTTTTCTTTGTCATTGGGATGAAACAAATAATATATGCATGACAAGGTTAGGTCAAATGACAAGATCATTAGCTTTGATACCACAGTAACCACCCACTTATTTTTAAAATATGTACAGGTAATGTCTTCAACACTTTTCGATCGCCTAGATCCTGAAGTAGGCAAAATGAGAGAATATAATGCTTCTAACCACACAAATATCCTAAATGGATGTAGTTACAAAATGAAATGGTGAAAATCCAATCAAAATACATCGAAAAAAGAGCTAGACTAATCAACACCCTTTTGATGGACTAAATAAAATGACATGCACATGGTAGAGTTAGACTTATCAAAAAGCTTCAGTGGATTGCATGAATGCAATAAAAACCATTAGCAAAATACCTAACCAAGACCTGAGTCAAAATGAGCAATAATGTTGGCTTGTTCAATGCCAAAATGGGTTGAATGATATGCTATAGTGACTGACGATAAACTATCCAATCTTACAATATATGAAATGTATACAAAAATATGATCCCTTGATGGTATTACCATATGTGGTTCACATATACATGAGATGAAAAATATTTCTATAATAAGATCATACTAGTGCAACAACATAATTTTTTTCTAATGAGTATATTTTGAGCAACTTTTACATTATATCTGTATCAGATTGTGTACGGACACCACCACTATAAAAAAGCTCCTAATTAGGAGAAGAGTTTATGAATATACATATAGAGCGGGCTATGCAAATCCATCTAGAGATAATCAATTATAACATATTACAAAATAGATAAGAGACAATGTTCAAATTTAATTATCTTTTCTCTCTACCTAGGCAGTTCATCCATGGTTTCCTTCCATCCACTTTAAAATCCTGTTATTCTGGATGTGGTTGTTGTAGGGATGCACCGGTACGAATGCTCTCGGTTGTTGTGGTATGAAACTAGGGGGAACGACAACAATGGAAATGGTTGGAGCAGGTACTGCATTCTCTTGTATAGTTTTTTTCCATTATGCCATTCAACTGCTTCTTGAGATTGTCCACTTCTTTTTCAAAAGACGTCCTCATTTTGGGGTCTGGAAGATGTGTACCCATAAGCTACCTCTCTTTTGAGCATCTTAGTTTCTCCATCATTCAGTAGGTCAAGAAATTTGTTCTCATCTATTTTCATGATCAAGTTAACTTGCAATGCAACATTGTGAAAAATAAGTCTTCGAAGAGACTCAGTAAGGTGCATTGCTCCACTGTTAAAGATATCATCATTCCACAATTTCTAAATGGACCATAAAATTTAGATAGAAAGAACATACCGAAAAAGATTGTTTGTATTTCTAATACTCAAGAATTTTCCAACAAGGATATGGTGCATACTAAAGTTACAATGCAAATATAAACCAAATATGCTCCACACTTCTTTAGCAAAGAAACATTCAAAGAAAATATGTTTAATGGATTCACAACATTTGCAGAATGAAAAAATATTAGGTTCCCCATCGGGTTTTTTAACCGACGGTTTATGAAGGAGGAAATGCCACATGAAGCAAGATTTTTTAAGCTCAACAGGTCTATGCCATAAGGTCCATCAATAATGTTTTCCAATTAGCAGGGTCCATGTTCATATTCCAAGTGGTATTGAGGTGGTCAAAGATATCATGGTCATCTATAAGGAGTTTATAGATATATTTATCCTTGGTGTTGGATAGAGTGGTACCATCGGGCCATCTTAGGTGAGATAATCTCTCATTGCTTTGTTCACATTTCCTAGGAATATCCAGTTTGCTACAGGCCTCCCTCAACAAAGAGAAGGTTCTCCATTGTGTCTGTGGTATACCAAACTTGCTCAAAAATTCTTGCCAACTAATCAGTCTCCCTTCCTGTAGCATATCTAAAAATTGTTTAATGCCTTTGTTTTCCAACTCCCACCTGAGCATCCTTGGATTAAGGCCAGGGGTTCCTCAAGATGTTTAAGATTCCACCAAATTGAATTTTCACCGCAAATCATTTTATTTTCATCAATGGTGTTATTTTTTGTAACCATCTTTCTAACTCTATCCCAACTCTTCCATATAGACTTAAAGACATTAGATCCTGAGAGTTTGATTGCAAAGTTACCTAATAATAAATCATTTATGTGCAATCCCTTCTAGGATGAGATTTTTATTGGACTGGCCCTTGAAATATCATTTCTGATAAGAACATTCCAAGGTTCATCCCCTAATGTGTCTTTAGCAATCCATTTCACTACGAGAGTAATACCCTGTGTGTTTAAGTCCTTCAGACCCAATCCACTACACCCTTTGTTCATAGTGCATAATTTCTATTTAACGCCATGTCTCATTTTTATTCCTTTTCCATCCGACTATAAGAAATCTATGATTCATTTTTGGATATAATTGATTTGTGCTTGATTAAATAACCAAGTTGAGGCATAGTAAATTGAGTATGAGGATAAAATTTTCTGGCAGATTTGAAATCTACCCGCCGATGAGAGATAATGTGTATTCCATTTTCCCATCTTCTCAATTTTATCCTTTATCCAAATCCACATCTCATTTAGATTAGGATTGACTGAGAATGGTATTCCTAGATATCTCACTTGGTTATTGCCCCCACAAGAGAGATCAAATTTATTACACCAGCTAGGTGGTTGATCATTCCAACCCAACATTACTGATTTAGGGAGAGAGACTTTACTCTAGAAGATGCACATAAGAGGTCTAAAATTTCCATGAGATTACTAACATTTTCTTCTATAAGTTCAATGATAATGGCAGTGTCAAATTGGATATTAGATAGTTCCTCTCCATTTGGAAGGTCAATGCCTTTAACTTAAGGGGATAGTATATTATCTCTCAACAAGTAGTAAAGAGAATCAACAACCATAACAAACAAGGTAGGGGCCAAGGGTCATCCTTGCCTTATGGATATGGAAAGCACAAAATATTTAGATCTCACTCCATTGACCTCTACCCTAGCATTTTCTCTGTTCGTGAGTGTTTGAACCATTTGATAGAATAGGTTAGGGAATCCAAGGCTCTTAAGCATCATAAAAATTCTATTCTATTCTATTCTATCATATGCTTTCTCATAATCCAATAGTAACATACAGACCTTCTGACTAGAGTCCTTGGCCCAGTTCATAGCCTCCCAACAAGTGACCAAGTTCTTTAGGATGTAGCGGCCCTTAACAAAATGATTCTAAGTTGGATTAATCACATGGGGAAGTATATTTGCCAACCTAAGTTTGAGCATTTTAGCCACTATTTTTTAGGAAACATTCAACAATGTAATATTCCTTCAATTCTTAATTAAGGTTCTATCTCCCTCTTTAGGGATGCTTTTAATCAGGCTTGAGTTAATATCTGATCCAAGAGAAATTCCATCAATTTATTTTGCATAGACATGGACAAGTTCTTCACCTATCCAATTGATGTTATCTTTATAGAACTCCACCAGGATAGCATGCGACCCTGGGGCCTTTTCATTGTTCAATTTCATGATGACATTGGTAATCTCTTCAACACTTATAGGTTTATCCAATAATGTTGCCTCTTCAGTAGATACCTTCTTGGGAATAATAATATTAATTTTGTCTTTGACAATCTCCATGTCATGGTCAATATCTTTAGAATTCAAAATTTTGTTATAGAAGGCATCAAAGGCTTGTAGAATATCTTCTTGAGAGTTGAGTTCTTTCCCTTCCTCCCAAAGACACTCTATCCTCTCTCTAGCATATTTAGCTTTAAGAATATGAAAGAAGAATCTAGATCCCACATCCCAATGGTTAATCCAATTGAGTCTGGCTCTGGTTTTGGCTCCCTAGATCTTGATAGTTTGAAGTTTCCTGAGAGCATCTCTAGACTGAGCCACGGATTCTTTAGCAACAATATTACAGGGATTATCTTGAAGATATTCTTCAGCCACATGAAGGTTTTTATGTAGATAAGATTCTAGTCTCCTATTGTCTTTTTCTCTCTTCCTGCCAACCACTTGGAAAAGATCTTTTCAACTATTAACATTCTGAGACCACCTCTCAATAGCACTCTCATGTGTTCACAATACCTCGGTTGTACCATCTAATAACATTGATCATTGTCCTGACATCCTCATCCAAGTTAGCATACTGATATTTAGGGCAAATCCTTATTTCTTTCCCTCCTTACAACCAAATTTCCCTAATTGGAAAATATTTCCAATAACATGGTGTTGATCAGGTAAAGTATAGGGTATGAATTTTACAGTCACATCATTAGAATATTTTTTAAAGTTGAACACTTTCCTGTTGGCATAGAATCTATCGAGTCTACAATAGATTCTCCTCTCCCCATGTTGGAAGTTGGACCAAGTGTGTCAAATACCCTTATGACCAGCCCCATTTCCTACTAATGCGTCAAATATTTTATGGTAATTAATCATTTTATAGCAGAAGCATTTTTCATTCCCTTTCCATTTGAACTTGTTGCCACCTACCTTATCCCGGGGTCCCTCAATCATATTAAAATCACCCCCAATGATCCATGGGATTTCCTCCAACAAGAACATCCATTTTCGTAGGTCTATCCTGTCTCTATGATCATCGGTTGCATAGACAGTGCATAAGCCAATTTCCTCTCCATTAATGCTAAATGTGATCCATACCAATTGTTACAAGGGGAGCAACCCAATTGTGTTTGCTCCATTTATGTCCTACAAGGATAGAAACCCCCCCCCCCCCTTACCTTTTTGATGTTTAGTGGTGAAGCATCTAGCATCTTTCTAGATGCATTACAAATTGATACCAAGGGTGAAACCCACAACTTTAATTCTTGGAGCATGAGAATGTCAATGTCCTTGTTCATCATGAGGAACCTTTTAATGATATATTTTACTTTTAACAATAGTTTATGAATCTTCCAAAGCTTGTTTTGTGGTATCATTCTCCTTATCTACCTTCTTATTTCTCAGTCTTCTCTTCTTATTTTGAACCTTGTAAACAAAAGCTTTTGGCTCCTCTTGAGCATCTTTGTAAGGAATAATTGCCAACTCTTTTATTTCCCTCTCTTCCAACATCTCATCAACAGAGTCCATCCTAGATTCATCATTTAGTCCTATATCCAGGGTGGGGATGGTACAATGGGGGTAGTGTCAAGGTTGGTTCCGACAGGTTGGTGAGGCCTAGAGAGGGGAGGAGGAGGTGGGGAAGACGAGATGACCACAAGGGTATAATGTAATGTCCCCAATTTTGTGATTGTCATCTCTCAGAGGATTAGCCTATTTATTGATCCTCATAGGCTAATGGAGTTGTTCAGAGGGTCCATTTGGCAGAGTTAGAGGTATGTTCCCACTCAGGAGGTCAGTGATGCTTGGGATTGCTCTTCGTTTGAGTCAGATGGTCGACACATTTACTATTTATAGTAAGTATCTATTTTGGGATAGTTATGTCTTCTATATTTAGCAGGGCACCTGAGCACTTGGCATCACTATGGAGTTGTGGGTACATTTGCAGAGATTTTATTTATAGGAACTTACTATTAATAATAAGTCCACTATTGGTCAGTTACTATTTGTGGCAGGATGTTTAGGTGATGACTCTGTCAAAAAATTTGTGGAGTTTGACTTGGTCACCTGGTTATTTAGTGATTGAAAATATTAATGGCTTAGTGTTCATTAATTAAGTCTAACTTAAGTAATGATATGGTTTATAACTATGAGTAAAAGCACAATAAGTTGTCACCCTTTTACAAAGGAAAAGGTTAACAACACCAAAACTATAAAACTTCAATGTCATAAAACTCACATTTCTGTTGAGAATCTGAAGATGATGTAAATTGATGAAATGTGTGAAATAGAATGAATTTTATGCCTATAATTTTTTTTTATAAAATTGAACAATAATTAATAGTTTTTAAAAAATTTTAAGTCTTTTTTTATTTCCTGAAAAATACTGCAAATCAGGGGGTTTGCTTCCCGCCAAATCATTATAAGTAAAACATTATTTTTTCCTCCAATTTTATAATGTGTTTTAGATGACATGTATAGCTAGTGCAAAAAAAAAAGGAGTGTTTTTGATCTATAGTTTGCCTGTTATAAGTATTCAAAGTCGAACTTACCTGAAATCAACAATTTTTGTCTGTTGTCATTTTTCCCCTATCAAAACTATACCAAAAACCAAATAAATTACATATTTTTGAAGAGGGATCTCTTCTCTACTATTGTATATGATTTTTAAATTTTTTTGAATTGATTCAACATTGTTTTATATTTTCCGAATCAATGACTTCTCAACACTTAATATACCTACATGTAGTTTTTAGTGAATTTGTTCAACGTTTTGTAATTGAAACGATATAAATTTTATATGTCCAGAATCGTAGTTCCGAGATCTATAAAATGACACTTACTTTTTTGACATTTTATATTTTGAGCAGAGAATGAAAGAGAAGAAGTGCAAACTTCTAGTTTTTTAATATTTTTGGGGGTGTGGCTGCGAACATGGCATGCCACCTAGGTAGACTCAGCTGAGTCTGATTGGGCCAAGTCCTAATGGCCCTTGCATTGGCTCAGGTAAGAGTTTACTGAGCCACGTAGGTTCCATTCGGTTTCGCATGACGCCTATGTTGACTCGACCATGTTAAACTCGGTCGAGTCTAACTGGGTTGAGCCTAACTGGGCCGATTCAGTCGAGTTAGCCTAAAAGGCGACACTCGATTGTGCTTTTACCCATATGATATGACCAAGTCATTAAATAATTATTTATGAGTTTATTACATGGCGCCAATTCATATTGGAGGGAAATATAATAAGTTATTATATTTCATACTTGGCAACAAAAGAAAATATATCCAAATGACTAAGTTATGTCGAGAGTGAACTTGAAGCTTCCAGGTCAATTTGCCTTGAAGAATATAAATGCATTCAAATGAAAAGAATCAGATTATTAATGATTCTGCATTTTTGACATTGGAAATTGGTGAATTGGTATTTCCTGCCAAGGGTTTGAAGTTTTGTTGTGCCCGGTGAATTGTGAATTCACAAAGCTATTATTGCACTTTGAATTGGACAATCTGGTCCAATGAATTGTGCCACATCGTTGGTCTCATATAGAGGCCAAGTTTGTGCTTATTTGTGATCAATTTGGGGCTTCATTCTCTGCATTAGATATCAAATGTACATCACAACATTACATGAACAAGTTTGAAAACAAATCACAACATGTTCTTAAGGCTACATTCAGACTTCTTATTGTCGTAGCGTTATACGAGGGTCAACTCTTCTAATTTATCGACAGAGGTCTATAATTAGAGGCCAACGTGACATAAGGGAGGGCTACATTGGAAATTGAGAGAAACCATCTCATTTGAAGGCAACATTAGACTTTTTTGAGGGGTTGCGATGTTATTTGGAGGTCTCGTGAATGAATTGTGAAGTCTCTTTTTGCATTGATAGGAGCCATCAAATCAGTACTAGTGTCCATGTCATAGCTATTTCAACTTCTAGGTGGCTATTATTTCTATAAGAGAAACATGACAGTTATAAATTTTAGTCATCCAAGTTCCATAATATGTTTTTAAATAATGATGATGCATTCAATTCAACATTTGTACATATTTGCATTTAGAGATTGGAAATTAAAGTTTGTATGTGCGTATGAATTCCAAGCTTAGAATTTCAATTCCCATATATTGTTGAAAAGACTAAAATAACATATATCTTGAAAATTACAAAAATCCTATATTTGAAAATCCCAAAAATAACATAAAATTGTAAAAGATAACAAAATTCTTGAGAGCAATTAGAATTCAATGCTATCCAAGGGGTTAGAGCCAACAAGGCTCTTACAATGGTATTATAATTATTTCCTACCATCCTATTGGGGGTGCGGGGGGGGGGGGGGGGGTGGAAAAAACAANTGGGGGGGGGGGGGGGGGGGGGGGAGGTTGGAAAAAACAATTCAGAATATTCATACAGATGGCAGTTGTTTCAATCATGGAAATAATCAAGAGATTAATTAAATAGGGAAATCAGATGAAGGTTATACCACAGGATGAAATGACTGTCAGAAGGAATGCAATGCTTAGCATATTTAAGGAATATTAAACTCTTCCTCAAAATGTTAAGAAATATTTATCTTTCTACCATTTTATGGACTTTCATCCAAAACTATACAGTATACATGGTTCGGAAAAGAAGCAATATCACATGATAGATTTTGAGTGACTCATTTTTAAGAAGAGTTGGTTCACATAGTGGCAGAAAAAGGTGTCTGGTAATAGGTCCTAGGTTTGGGTTTTGGGTGGATATGGAGCTACCTTGGAAGAAGTGTGAAGATATTGTCATGTCAACAACTTCTACCTTATCAGATGAGTTGTTCGTTGTTCGTTGTTGAGGTACTTAGTAGCATGCCCTTGGATGTCGATGTGTGCAATGATGATAGCACACATGTTATTGTTAAATATGATGTGTGATGTAGAGACAATGTCATATAATAATACAGATCAACATAGTGGCTAGGTTCACTTTGTGAACAATCCTCTGTTCGAAATGGATACAACATTTTCATATGGCAATCCAATTTTTGAGGTTGATGGTGATCACTCACCTAAGTTGGGCTTGGCATAATTTCCACCATCTACAGAGATAGTTCAGTTCCCTATAACAGTAGTTGGTGATGTTATATGTCCACAAATTATGGTTTTGAGCAAGTTGAGGATGTGGCCACATTTATCACAGTTATAGATGTAGTTGATACAATTGGGATGAGTGGATATGTTGAGAGAAGCGGAGAACCACATGTTAGACCGAGTTCTCATGTGGCTACGTCCACTACAGGGGTTGTTGGTGATGAGTCAGATGAAACCCCCTCCTAGGAAAAAGTGTAAAATCCTGGCGAATCGTACATTATTTTAGGGGAAACATTTTCTTGATGATGGCAATTTTTTTTCCAAATTAGAAAAATAATATAAAGGCGAAGGCGAATGTTTCCCTGTTGAATGAAAATTCCATAAAATCCTGGGGAATAATACATTAATGTGGGGAAAATATATATTGTATGAGGCAAATTTTTTGCTTTTGAAGTAAAAAAATTATAATATATGAGGCGAATGATTTTCTTTTAAGGGAAAAAAAATATTTATACTGGCGAATTTTATGTGCCATTTGAAAACATATTTATTTTATTGGCTAATCTATCGTTAATTATGGGATCGCTAATATATCATTAATTATGGGAAAAATAAATATTTTATTTGGCTATTTTCAAAAGATGGGACTCGTCAATGCGTCATATGGGCCAACGCCAACTAATAACTTGTTTGCATATTAAACACATTGGTATCGATAAGAACGAAAAGTTACATCGACACGTAACCTAATAGTAACATCCATCATTTTATAATGTTAAATGTCTTATTTGAGACTGTTTGATTATCCTAGATCAATGATTGAAGTTTAATTTCGGCTCAATTTCTTGAAGGAAACAAAGTTCTCCAAGAAGTCACCGGAATGATGACACATATCAAATTAATCTACACCTTAACCATTATCTAATTAATGGAAATCATGTAATGACATAATTATTTGCACGTATCAAGTCTTACATATGTTTACATGGACGGTTGATAATATATCACGGTTGCCGTTAATAAAAGAAATATTTTATCACTGACACTAAATCTGGCTATTTCTAATTTCACACAGTCATGCATTTAATATGAAATATTTAAAGAATTCTGAAGACAAATGAACTAATTTCACATACTCATGCATATTTAATATGAAAGATTTATAGAATTTTGAAGGACAAATGAATTAATTAGGTTAGAGAAAGAATTGAGGGATATTTATAGATGATCTACGCTTGTTTCTTCTTCAATTCTCTTTTGGTTTGGGTTTGCCTTTGCTAGTGCTTAAAATATTTCCTTTGGTTTAGGTCTTTAGGCTGTATAATTTTAGATATTCTAGTTGTTTTTTGAAGATGGACACTCCTATCTGTTTGATAAGCACATCTGCGGAGGAATAGAAGGCCTTTTTGGGCCCGGTCTCTGACCAAACCCTTGAATCAGTTTTCAAGGAGTTTGGACCCTTAACAAATGAGGTTGTGAGGATGGTGCTGGGCCGTGAATTTTTGGAAAACGTCGATAGGTACCGATCTAACACGGACATTACGTCCCATTTTTTGGCATCTCTTATGGACCTCGAGAGAGAGAAGATGGATATGCTCCTTCTGTTAAGGAAGTGGTGCAGAGCACCCTAGGGTTTAGCTCCAAACCCTAGAAATTCTTGTTGAGTGATCAAAAGGAGCAGATCACAGTTGGTTTTCAATCCTTGTCATTAAGCATGAATAGTTCTTCATTCAGTCGCAAAGTCGCAGAGCCAGTGGAGAGCAGAAAAGTCATGCATCGCACACTCGTGAGCTAGTCATGAGCTAAGTTTATTAGTGAGCGAGTGCGCGACGAGTAACTAGTCGCTCAGTCGCAGAAGGCTAGTAGAACAGACAGTGCGCGACAATGCAACGAGGAGCTCATCGCACAGTCGCGAGTCAATTCGCAGTTAGTGAGAAATCGATGCGACAGCGCGACGAGGAACTAGTCACTCAGTCGCTGAAGACAAGTAGTGGTTCATGGTGTGCGAGTGAGCGACACCCTAATGCATCGCGAGATCGCGGTTGAAATGACAGTTAAGTGAAAAGCACAGCGAGCGCGCGACTACGGTGTATCGCTCAGTCGCAAGGAAAAGGTCAGCTCGGATGAAAGCATCGCGAATGCGCGACAGTGAGCTCGTCGCTCAGTCGCGAAGGAATTAACAGCTCGGGTTACAACGCGGCGAGTGCGCGACTTCAGCTTATCGCTCAGTCGCCGAGATATGGCCAGCTCGTCAAAATGAGTTGCGAGTGTGCGACTGACGTGCATCGCAGACTTGCTAAGGAATTGGCAGCTCGGGTAGAAGTATGGCGAGTGCGCGACTGACTATATCGCAGTGTCGCTAATGAATGGCCAGCTCATCAGAAAGTGCAGCGAGTGCGCGACTAATGTGCGTCGCAGACTCGCAGAGTAATTAACAGCTCATGGAAAGGCAGTGCGGGTATGTGACTTGAGCTCATCGCTCAGTCGCGAGGTAAAAGTCAAGACAAGAAAAGACATAGCGAGAGCGCGATAAAGAGTAATCGCTCAGTCGCGAGGTAAAAACCAAATAAGGTAAATGCATAGCGAGAGCGCGACGAGCAGGTAATCGCTCAGTCGCAGACCAAAATATGAAGGGCCATTTTCACTCGCGACTATGCGATAAAGAATCAAATCAGTCAAATGATAAAGCATGCCGACGTGTCAGAAGGAGAAAGAGTTGAAAAGTCAGAAAATGCCAAGAGAATGCCACAGAGGAGAACGTCGTCCACGTCGTCGACCATGCAGAGAAAGATGGTAATGACAGTTACAGAAGGAAGACGAGGAGCCGAGGCAGTTGAGATTCCTCAGGCGGATAAGAAACCTAAAAACGGTTACAGACCAAGAAGAGGCC
>MU228310.1:570620-587547 GCA_018584345.1 Thuja plicata
CTCATGATCAGGCTTATGGGATGTGACTGTCAAAAGGTACCCATCATGTATTTTTATTCTTGTTTTGTGTTTGTGTCTGGAACTGAGGAGAGGCTAGTCAGAGTTGGAAACAAGTCCTAGGCGAGCTAGATGGTCTGGCTAGGGAACTTGTAAGAAAAGGAGATAGAGTGAGAAAGGTGCATGACTGATCTGATTCAGTCATGGAGAGTAAGATGAGATGAGGAGTAAAACATTTCGGTGGGCAGGAAACCTTAGAGAGAGGGAATATAGAAATCCTTCTGGTTAGGGTCTGTGAGTGACCTTAAGGGACTCAAGAGTGACTCTAGAGGATCCAGAAATGGTTTGGATCCAAGGTGAGATTCCTAGGGAAGAATAGGAGTCTAGGAGAGTGAGGTGACCTCCCCATCAGGAAGCTATTCAAACATGAATTCCTGGGTGACGCTGTTGAGGTTGTTGTTTATGCACAATTAAGGGTGGGGATCCCTTGGGAAAGTGATTTACGCAAGGTTTTTGAGTCAGACCAATATGTGGCCATTCAACCTTTTCTTTTGAGCTTGGATATTCAGCAGTTGACACGCCATAGGAAATGGGCGCAGATTGGTATGGATTTTCTTCGCAAATGGTTTCTGTTGGATGGCTTGGTGGACTAGGGATGGTTGTATGAATTTGCAAAGCTTATCGTCTCTAAAAATTTCTACTTAGATGGAGGGAAAAATCCTTAGTGTTGTGTCCCTATGGCCTCCGTTTGAAATTTTGAAATTTTCACTCTAGTAGGTTTTGTCTTTAAATTTAGGCAGGGACTTCAAGTCTCCAAGTTCGAATATTGTAAATTTATAGAAATATTAATGAAAACTTTGCAACTTCATTTCAGTTTGTTTTTATGGATTTTATTGTAAAATATGTATGTGTGACATATGTGATTTTATAATTTGTGAAATTGAAAATGAACCAAACAAATGTTAATGTATGTGTGTTATTTATTTAACAGTTGTAAAGGATAAAAAATGGGTTGTTGTGTTGTTATGTGTGAATGGATGATTATAAATTTAATGTGTGTTGCAGGAATAGTGAAGAAGGTAATATTGTCTTTTTAATCCCAAATTTCATAAAGGGAAGATCCAAATTGATTAACCCTAAAAAAAGGATCAATGCATAAGTGAATCAACCTATTAAGGATAGGGATAAAGAGAAAAACCCTAACTCCCGTTTTATAGAAGAGAATGTGTGATAGATTTAGGAAGATTAAAAAATTTAATTGAAATGAATTGAAGACAAGTACTAACCTCAAAATGCTACAGATTTGAAGAATTCTGTTTTCGAGTGTCTACACCGAGTTTCTAGAAAATATGCAACCGGATCTGGAATAGAAACGCAGAGACAAAGAAAACCCATAAATCTTTTTCTGACCTGGCTAAGTTCTGATTTTGACCCAAAAATGAATGTCACCTTTGACCCAAAATTTCTTATTCTGACCCAGAATAAAATGTTGATTCTGACCCAGAAATGAATGTCACCTTTGACCCACAATTTCCAATTCTGACCCAGAATAGAATGTCGATTTTGACCCAAAATCTCTAATAGAAAATCTGTTTTTGGATCCCGATAGTTTGCCAAAAAGGGTATCCAAATCTGCACTCCAATTTGTTGTTCTGAACTTGTCCCTGCAAGAAAAATGGTTTGTTTGTTGGGGGGAGGGGTTTGCCTTGGTCAAACCCTGATTTTGGAATTAACCTTAAAGTGTAATTGAAATTGCATAAGTAAAACAAAGTAAATGAACAAATTCACCTTGCTTGTATAGAAACCCTTATGGCGGATTCAAGTTCGTAGATCCACAAGTATGTATGCACCAAATGGATGTAGAATGTTGGATGTAGGATGTCTCAAATAAATTGCTTGTAGATCTTCAACACCAATCTTGAATGAATCTTGGAATAGGAAGAGGCTTGGAGGAATGTGGATGGAGAAATCTTCAACAAGAGGGCTCCATAGAGCTTGAATCCTTCAATGGATACCAATGGATCTCCTTGATGAATTAAATTATTGAATGTCTTTGAATGCTTGAATGCTTGATAGTAGATGCTTTCTTCAATAGATCATGCATAGAGTTGTCTTTTTCAAGTCTTAGATGGTTAGCAAAAATGAGAGGAGAAAGCTTCCATATATATGAATCTAGGGCACAATCTTCTAGAGAGGCCTACATAAGAGAATTAAATTTCAATTAGACCTATATCCCTAGAAGTGGACCTATATTAAATATAATTTCAAGAGTCGTTGCTCCGAAGACCAAAACAACTGACCCGGAAGAGGAAATTAAACCTTTCCGAAGCCCGACATCTGGAAACCCTGGAATCATGAAATCTGGAACTTGGATCAGAATCGAGGTTGATTTTGACCTAGGTTAGGGTCGAGGTCAACCTTGACCTAGGTAAAGGTCGAGGTCAACCTTGACCTAGAAAGGTCGATTTTGACCCTGAGGTCAAAAGTCTTAGTTTTGCAGTTTAGGATGCCAGAAACAGGCAGGAGAAAAGTGGGAAATGGGGTAGAATAGGGGAGAAAGCCAGATCCAAGTCAGAGACCCATTCAAGGTGCTTGACATGACCCCAAACCACTTACTTAGAAGGCTAAACTAGTCTACAATGGAATTTCTTCCATTTTTCGACTATACATTTAGCCCCCACTTTAGCAAGAGTATGGACTCGATGCAAACTCTTGGTAAAGGAGATCATGAAGAAAAGATAATCTTATTGAAATAAAAAAGGGACAAAGGAATCCTATAGCCCCCAGGGACTTAAGTCTTTATCAACCCTAAGATCATGATAAGAGAGATATCACCAGTTTAAAGAGAAAGAGAGAGAGGGTGTGATTACCTTGCCCAATGAGAACTTATGTCCCATTGTGAACCACACAAGGAAATAGTGCAACTAGAAAGATGGAGTCGAACCACCTAGTGAATGTGGCTACTCACTAGTCAACCCATTAGGGAGATCTGGTCTTAAGGACACCTTCCGACCTTAAGGGATCAAAACATTGTAAATTAAAACTGGAGGGATCAAGAGATCCGTATAAATTTAAACTGGAGGGATCAAGAGACCCTATAAGGTAAAATCCATGCTTTAAGGATTAGTCTTTAATCCATAAAGGGAAATTTTTTTAAGTTTGAACATATTTTGAAAGTGCGTGCATTCAAAAAGGGAGTAGATCATATGCCCCCATGTTAAAGTCATTGCTAACACTTTAACAGGAGCAATGGCTTTAACAGAAATATAAACAACTCTACTAATTATGTTTCCACTATGAGATGCCCCCAAACGAAGACATCAAGGGAAATACCACATAAACATAGAAAGAACACATAAGGGATCTACCTACTATGGGTTCAATATGATTATAAGATAATATGTATATATAGATATGATATTATTGCAAATGAATTGACATCATTCCCCAAAGAAAGTAGAACTACAATTATAATGGAGGAAAGAAAACTCAAGAGTTACGAAGAAGAGTCTTTTTGGACCACAACATGGAGACCAAAAAGAATCAGTGCTACCATGTCGTAGATCCAAGCGGACTACATAAGGAAAACATTTACGAACAATAGCACAAGTACGACATGACATGAAAACAACATATAGAAGAGTAAAGATACATATAGAGGAATTGTACAATAGGCTTGATTCCTTTATCACCTTGCACCAACAAAGTAACAAGGGTCGTATAAAAGAATCTAACAAACATTTAGCCAACACATTACGAGAGAAGCACAATACAATAGGCAAACACATAAAAGGCTACCATGAAGGACAAGCCAATCAAGCGCATCGCCTACTCTCACTATCTCGGTTTATATCATTTGGGGAAGGTGGGAAACTCGCAAGAGGGACTATATCCAATATAGTAGGAATAATATCCAGTTCCAAACAAGGATCCTCTTGAGAATTGCAATGTTTGATACTAGGTGTAATTATTAATTGAGTTGAAAGCATATGAGGTAAATCAGTATCAAGTTTGTTGGTCTCATATTCATCACGAGGATCAATAGGATCATCAAGAGTATCCTCCTCATCAAGATTAATTAAAATAGGATCTAAGATGTGAATAGAATCATCATAATTATTCATCTTAACATCATTATGAACATTAACTTCCTCTAATACATTAGGCATAGGTTGGTCAAAAGAAGGTAAAGAATTTCAAAGAACAGAGGCACGAGCCCTACGCTTCTTACGACATTCATTAGCAGATTTGTTACGTTTCGCTTTGTTTGACACATGTTGAGAACTAGGAGGAATGACATCTGGTTCCTTCACAAGTTCTATAGGAGGATTCTCAGTAGACTGAGAAGAGACACTGGGAGGTTGAGTAATAGAGATATAAGTAATAGATAAAGGAGGTATAGGAGTGGGAAAAAGACCACGATTAAGATTTATCTGAGGCATGCTTAACTTGACAATCTTGCGATGTTTATAGGCTTGATATGAACACAAAAGGTTATCAGGGCAAGGAGGACATGAATTAGGTAATGAAGGACAAAATAAATCAAGAGTAGCACAATCTCTATGCCTAGAAGGTTGATACAAACTATGATTAATTATTTTCACTTCTCCATTATGAATGAACTTAGTACACTTATGAATAGGAGAAGCAACAACATGCATGATAGTTAACCAAGGCAAACCAAATTTGACTTGAAATTGATCAGAAGTGGGAACAACAATGAAGGTAGTATCCACAACTTTACCACAAAGTTCAATAGGAAAGTTACTAGAACCAAGTGAAGGATAGAGAAAATCATTACAAGTTTGGATCCATACATCATATGTATCATAACAATCACGTTGTAGGTTTTTGATAAAAAGGTTTTCCTCAGTAATGAAATTTATTAAAGATGTAGGATCAACAAGACAACCACACATAGGTATCTTAGCAATCCTATCATAAATATAAAAGGGACCATTAGTAGCCTTAATAGTCTCAGAATCATCAAAAGTAATTGAGAGTTCCCTAGGTCATTTATCCTTAGTTTGTTTCTGCAGTTTAGGTGGAACTTGAATTTGATGTGGAGGCGAAGGTTCTTGAATAGTAGGTTGAGATGAAACAACGCACTCCACATGATTAACAATGTGATTGAGATCATCCATCTTTGAATAATAAACAATATCCATAGAAGATGGTTGAGCGATGTTATTAGTATCATGTGCAGGTAAAGGATTTGTATAGATTTGAAGGAGAGACATATTTGTTCCCATTACCCTCAAAATTGTCAACGGATAAAGCATTAGAATTGATTAAGTCTTGAACCTTATGCTTTAGAGAATAACATTTTTCAGCATCATGGCCATTCTGTCGATGATATTGACAAAAAGCTTTAGGATCAAAGGATTTTGATGCCATCATGGTAGGGAGAAGATGTCGAATAGGAGGCAAGGTAATCATATTAGCACTTAACAACCTACTCATAATGGAATGTAAAGATTCAGAGAGAGGAGGAAATGTACGATTCATACAAAAAGCAGTGGACGCAGAAGTGTCATTGTTGGATGCAACAACAACTTGATCAACGAATGCATTCGTCTATTTATTTATCTTGACATAGTTGTTAGGTTTCTGAAACTTATTAGGATTAGGAGCGGCATCACTCTTATCAACTGGAATAGGAGCCATTGGAGTGTTGCTCTCAAATTGACTCACTTGTAATTGATAATGATAAAGTGTTGCACAAAGTTGTTGAAAAGAGGTAAATTCAATAAGCATAATCTTATCTCTAATATCCTTTTGTAAATTTGAAATAAACATATGCTGAATATCAATATCAAGAACATGATAAGAAATTTGAGCATACAAATGCTTAAATCTACCAATGAAATTAGTCAAATTTTCCTTAGTATTTCATTTACAATGCATTAAATCAGTTAAGGAAACTTGCAGACCAATGTTATTTTGAAATTGTTGGATAAAGGTATTAGCAAGTTTAGGAAAGGAATCAATAGAATAAGGATGTAAAGAACAATAACATTGCAAGACCTTATAACAAAAAGTTCTAGCAAACAACTTAGCTAAAATCCTATGGTCATGAGCATAATCAATACAAAGGATTTGAAATGCTTTAACATGATCTCCCTTACCATTTTAATTCTAAAGAAAAGGCATATCGGCTTGCTCAGGGACAATAGAAAGAATAATGTCTAAGGATAAAGGGCTACCCATGTCACGTGTAGGAACACTAAACTTGGATTGGGTTAAGGATGCAAGTTGTTGTAAAGATGACACATTTTGAGCCAAACTAATGATTGTAGAATCATTAGAAGAAATAGGTTGCATAGAAATATTAGGAACACTAGGAAAAGTGTAGGAAGCAGCAGGAATGTAAGACATAGTCGGTGGAACAATTGGAGCCACAGTTGGAAGAGGGTTGGAATAGGTAAAAGGAACACTATGGTAAGAAGGTTGTGAGGTAGGTAGAGATACTGGTGGAACACTCATAGGAATAGATGAAATTGGATGAGATGTAGTCATTAAAGGAGGAGTGTAAGTAGGAATGCTAGGTAAAGGAATGAAAGAAGGTTCCCCACTAGTGACAGGAGGAGTGAATCCTAGATCTTGAGCCTCTTGAGCTAAAGGTTTAACATTCAAATGCACAAAATGAGTGATACCACACAAGAGATTAACACCTTGATCACTATCACGAAGTAATTTCTTAAGATCCTCTATATCTTGGATGGAATCTTGATTATGGTTTTCTTGAATAAGCCAATTTCCCATTTTATCAAGTTCTGTTGAAAGTTTTTGGACTTGTTCAGGAGGAACTCTTAAAGAATCATCCTCATCATGAGATGAGTTATGCTCCATAGAAGGATTGGAATCATGGGTGATCAAATCATCATCTGGGATCCTAAGGAAAGGAGAGGAAGACTCAGGAACAAAGGAACCCATAAGTCCACAACTTCTTCTAACCGGGATACTATAAGTAGGACTAGAAGTAGTAAAGCTCATACACCAATGCAATGCAAATGAACTAATTTAGGAAACACAAGATTTTGATTTTTAATTTTTGAAATGTAAATGAAAGAACATAAAAGAAAGCTAATCTAATATGCATGCAAGATCTAACATAAAAATGTAAATCTAACGCCAAAAAAGAAAGAGTTGTCTATCGCGGGTTCACCAAAATGTAAAGGATAAAAATGAGTTGTTGTGTTGTTATCTGTGAATGGATGATTATAAATTTAATGTGTGTTGTGGGAATAGTGAAGAAGGTAAGATTGTCCTCTTAATCCCAAATTTCATAAAGGGAAGATCCAAATTGATTAACCCTAAAAAAAGGATCAATGCATAAGTGAATCAACCTATTAAGGATAGGGATAAAGAGAAAAACCCTAACTCCCATCTTATAGAAGAGATAGATTTAGGGAGATTAAAAAATTTAATTGAAGACAAGTACTAACCTCAAAATGCTACAGATCTGAAGAATGCTATTTTTGGGTGTCTACACCGATTTTATGGAAAATATGTAACGGGATCTAGAACAGAAACGTAGAGATGAAGAAAACTCAGAAATATTTTTCTGATCTGGCTTAGTTTCGATTTTGACCCAAAAATGAATGTCACTTTTGACTCAAAATTTATGATTCCAACCCAGAATCTCTGATTCTGACCCAGAGAAAAATGTCGATTCTGACCTAGAAATGAATGTCACCTTTGACCCATAATCTCCGATTTTGACCCAAAACAAAATGTTGATCCTGACCCAAAATCTCTGACAGAAAATTTATTCCTGGATCCCAATAGTTTGCCAAAAAGGGTATCTGAATCTGCGCTCCAATTTGTTGTTCCAAACCTGTCCTTGCAAGAAAAATGGTTTGTTTTTTGGGGGGAGGGGTTTGCCTTGGTCAAACCCCTATTTTGGAATTAACTTTAAAGTTTAATTGAAATTGCATAAGCAAAACAAAGTAAATGAACAAATTCACCTTGCTTGTATAGAAACCCTTATGGCAGATTAGAATCCGTGGATCCACAAGTATGTATGCACCAAATTGATGTAGAATGTAGGATGTAGGACGTCTCAAATCAATTGCTTTTAGATCTTCAACACCAATCTTGAATGGATCTTGGAATAGGAAGAGGCTTGGAAGAATGTGGATGGAGAAATCTTCAACAGGGGGGCTCCATAGAGCTTGAATCCTTCAATGGATACCAATGGATCTCCTTGATGAATTGAATGCTTGAATTCTTGATAGTATATGCTTGCTTCAATAGATCATGCATAGATTTGTCTTTTTCAAGTCTTAGATGGTTAGAGAAAATGAGAGGAGAATGCTTCCTTATATATGAATCTAGGGCACAATCTTCTAGAGAGGCATAAATAGGAGAATTGAATTCCAATTAGACCTATATCCTTAGAAGTGGACCTATATTAAATATAATTTCAAGAGTCGTTGCTCTGAAGACTGAAACAGCCGACCCAAAAGTGGGAATTAAACCTTTCCGAAGCCCAACATCTGGAAACCCCAGAATCATGAAATCTGGACCTTGGGTCAGAATTGAGGTCAATTCTGACCTAGGTCAGGGTCAAGGTTGACCTTTACCTAGGTCAAGGTTGAGGTTGACCTTGACCTAGAAAGGTCAATTTTGATCCCGAGGTCAAAAGTCTTAGTTTTGCAGTTTAGGATTCTAGAAACAGGCTAGAGAAAAGTGGAAAATGGGGCAGAATAGGGGAGAAAGCTCGATCCAAGTCAAAGACCCATTCAAGGTGCTTGACATGACTCCAAACCACTTACTCGGAAGGATAAACTAGTCTACAATGGAAGTGATTCCATTTTTTGACAATACAATAGTAATAACTTAATATTACTTAATTGCATGTATCATGTCACATGTGTGACTGTGCGACTGCGGAATTGTGAAAGTTTAAAGTAGTTATTCTTTAAAATTTAAAGTAAAACTAAAATCTAAAATTAGAAAATGCCAAATGAAAATTCATAAAACATCTAATAATTACAATTTTCAGTCTCCCAGTCATGTCGAGTTAATATTGCCTCTATGTTAGTAGAGTTGTCCGCCATCACTAGCAATTGCAAGTGGTATGTAAATTTGGCAAATGCACCTGGTATGTACATTGTACTATCAAATATGAGCATTGATACCATTGACACGTACCTTAAACCTGTTTGTTTAGAACCCTAAATTGTAAATGTATTAATTGAGACCATTGATTGATCGTAGATCAATGGTTAGAGTTTTATCTCGGGCACAGTTTCTTGAGAGAACTAATTTTTGCAAGTCTGCGGAATGGATACACATCGCAAGGTTGGCATGATAACTTGCAATAAATAAATGTCTTGTAAGAGTGACGGTGACATTCTTTAATTGTGATGATCCACTTGTTAGCCATCAGGCACGTCACACGGTTTCGAAGAATTATACTAGCACAAACTGTAGTTATTATTATAGTGACTATAATAGTAATTTCCCACACTCGTGCATTAATGGGAATTATTTACCTAAAGATATGGAAGCTATGGAACAGGGCTATTTATAGACGTTCTTGCTTGCTTCTTCATCAATTTCAATTTTATTTGTCCTTTCAGCCTCTGCCCTCTAGTTTTAAGTTTTTAAATCTATGATTCTGTAGATTTGTAGAATTTTAATTTTCTGTGTGTAGTTTGAAGATTTAGGTTTTTAGTTTAGGCCCTAGGGTATCAAGGCTCTGCAAGTAGAGATGGACACACCAATTAGGTTGAGAAATAAATCCACTGATGAGCAGAAGCCCTTTTTGGGCAGGATACCAGACAAAATTCTCACTTCCATTTGCAAGGTAGTAGGCTCTTTCATTAACAATGTTGTGTTGATGGTGCTCGGCCATGAGTTCATTTGCAACGAGACAAGATACCGTGTCAGCACAGACATTATGTCCCACTTCCTGGTGTCTTTTCTTGACCTTAGAGGAGAGAAGGTAGACATGCGTATGCTACTGTGGAATGTTTTCAAGGATCAATTTCTGGTGGATGACGTCCAAGTCGTTGTCTTCGCAGAACCAGGGTTGGGTATCCCTTGGGCTGATGAAATTGAAAAGCTTATCCAGCGAGGCAACAATGTGGAAAGGAAACCCTTCCTACTGAACCTTGATGAAAGACAACTAAAGCGGCATCGGAAGTGGGCATGGTTGGGGAGGGACTTCCTGCGAAAGTGGTTTCACCTCGATGACTTTGAGGAGATGGACTACACCTGGCTCGACGAATTCAGGGAGATTATCCTCCGAAAAACAATTCTTCTCAGAAAGGGATGGAGATGAAGACCCTTAGTATTTCTTTTCTTGAAACGGGGTTTCTGCATTTCATTTTTTTTTCTTATATGATCATCCAGTGCCCTTGTGGCAACAAATTTTGTAACTGTTTGGATACTTCCATTTTGTAGGGGTTTACGGTGCGACTATAGTCTAAAGTTAAACTCTATAATTATAAAGTATATTATAATATTAGTGATGTAAATTTTTGAAATAATTAATGAAAATTTTGTTTTTCGACTCTTAATGAATGATAATAGATTGTCTGGACTCTTGACTCTGTAATTTTGTTTAAATTGCATAATTATTGTAATTTTCTATCTTCCTCCAGAAACGAGACACATATCAGTGTGTGAGATAATAAATTGTCTGTGTAGTTTTGTTTAATTGAAATTTTGTAAAGAAATCTAAAGACTTTACTATTGATAAATAATAAATTATATGCCCATTCACATTGCCAAATCGATGTAAATCTGTGATATCATATAATATGAACCAAAAAATGTAACAATGTTTAATGTATGTCTATCATTTATTTAAGAGTAATAAATTAACTTTTCCATGTCAATGAGAAATGTATTATCATTATGTGTCATGTTTGCGACTGTGAATGTGGAATTGTAAAAGTTTAAAGCATTTTATAAATTATGGGTAGTAATAAATTAATAAATAATTAGACAGTTATCTGTGATTGCAATATTTTAATTAGTTATTTTTATATTAGACAGTTTCAATATTTAATCTAATTTAAATTTAATAAATTTTTGGCGTATGGTGTTACGTGTAATTGTATTTTTGGCGACTGTTGGATGAGGAAAATTTAACGACGTATGGTGTATTTTGGGCTGAAAGGGGAAAAACCCCATTTTTACAATCCTATTCCAAAATCACGACACATGACCACTCACACAATCGGTGTCATTCGATAAATATAATTAATTTTTTTTTCATTTATTTATTTAATGGGACCCGCCACACGTGATAGTGACTGCCAGCGACCGTTGAATGAGCACAGATCAACGACGTGCAGTGTATTTTGGGTCGAAAGGGAAAATAAACTCCATTTTTGTAAACCTATTCTAGAATCATCACATGTGTACACTCATACAATCGGTGTCATTCGATGACGACATGTCAATCTAATATATGAATTTTTTTTGCATACGTAGACTCACAGTTTAAAGAAGCAGTAAGTTGGTGAAGATCTTACGGCTGGCGTGAAGCCTTAATGAAGAGATTTGTCTGATCTAACCATTGAGGCACTGCGCCTGATGAACATGTGTCCTAAGTGGGTCCAATCAATGAAAAGATAATTAAGGTAAAGGACTGTCAAGTTGCAGAAGATCTAACGGTTAGCGCAAAGCCTTAAAGCAAAGATGATAGATAGAGTCTTCAAGGCATTGCACCTGTGTTCCACGTGTCCTTCTAGTTAAGTAGGACCTGTTAGTGTTGATATAACGGTTGGCGTAAAGCCTTAAATAAGAGATGATCGTCATGACACGTGGACATGTGATAGGACCCAACCAGATGTAAAGGAAGATTAAAAGAAACCAGCGACCGTTGGATGAACACAGATCAACAACGTGTGGTGTATTTCAGGCTGAAAGGGAAAATAAACCCCATTTTTGCAAACCTATTCCAGAATCATGACATGTGTACACTCAGCTAAGTTTAATTAAAATCATAATTGGAGTAAAACAATAACTTAACATTTAATAAGTAATAAGCTCAATTTGATCACATATATTTTTAATGTCAAACAATTAAGTGACACGTGTCCTCGTGACCTCAGATATCTGAAGAAGCAATACAAGTTAACATGAGTGATGAGTCATGACTGACAACTTAGTACTACTCACGATTGTACAATTTTAACCTAAGTTTTTATATTTTTAGTTCTTACTAGTATACTGCATTGGAGATTCAGAAAGGGGTTATGGCTTCTAGGTTGAGGGATGCAATAAAGTCTCCTAGCTCTCTTCCCACTCATAGTCTGCACAAATTGAATTTCTAGGTAAAATCCTGAACACCCACGTCCTGCCCTTTAAAGTTTTCAAATCTAGTGGTTTACTATTTAGATTGTAGTCGTAGAATTAGGGTTGAATTTTCAATCACGCCTGTAAATTGTAGCTGTCACATGTGTAGAATTTTTTGAATTTTCCTACAAGTAAATAGTAATACCAGTATACCACAGTCCACGATGGGAAAAACAAATGCCAAGACTATGAGTAAAAGGCAAAGAAAGGAAACAAAGATTATAGACTTCCACAAACTGGTTAAAACACCAGGTTTCACTGATGAATTCCATGATATTTTTGATCCTTTTATCCATGGAAATTAGATTTGCAATTGAAAATAAGTGGAAAGATCCAATGAAGGATTTAATTTTTTTCCATTTAACTTGTTAAAGTCAAAGACAAATAAAATTGTAGCGTGGGTTGTTGGGTCAGCATGCATGGCGTTACCTCAAGTATTCCCTTGTCCATAAATTGTCATGCTTTGCACCATAAATTATGATGAAAATAAAAAAGAAATTGTCAATAAAAATAATCAGGAGGAAATTTTGTCGATAACCGAGATTGAATTCGCTAGTCTGTTGGATTTAGGGTTTGTAGCACAAAACTTAAACGTGCACATTGACCTGGGAATGTTGGCAGAGAATTATGAAAAAATAGATGCAATAAACAAAGATCTGTATATCAGAGGAATAAAAAGAAGTTCTAGTCTGGATCCAGATCATAAGCCTTTTTATGATTATGATATTTTTGTACAACGGGTTCAAGATAATATTTCCTTGCTAGCATTTTGTTTGGGATTGGATAGTAACAAAGAAGTGGGTGCCAACATTCTTGAAATAATTTTTCATATTCATTATGAAAAAGAATCATTAAAATATAATTTTGTTGAGCACACTATTCATTGCATACAAGAACAATTACTAATGATTAGAAGAGGTTCATAGAAGACATTTAGGTTCACAACCTGTATGCACCTTAAAATGGTCGCCTAGACTATGGGCCCCCATTCTTCTATTTATCAAATGACAGAATCAATTTATCAATTTCTTCAACCAATGCTTTACAATATTTTCAATTCAAATCAATTTCCTTGATCAAATCGTAATGAATTCAATTATTTCAATATTTCCTAAGGTTTGATCATTTAATCAATAATCTTATTTAATTATAAGAAAACACCCCTTTTAATTAAATAAAATGATCTTATTTAATTAAAAGAAAATCATTTTTTATTAAATCAAATAATCTTATTTAATTAAAATAAAATTTCTCTTTTAATTAAAATAATCTTATCTTATTTAATTAAAAGAAAAAATCCCTCTTCTAATTAAATAAATAAAATCCCCACTTAAAGCTCTCTTTTTGATGAAAAAAAAAAAAATAATAAAAAATCAAAAATCATTTTTTTACTGTGTTAAATTTGACGTCCATATGACCATCAAAATATGGGCCTTTTGTGACGACCCCCAGCCCGTCAATTTTAATGCCATAGTCTGCTGATGTAAGCAAGGTTTGAAAAGTTTTAGTCTTCACCATTGAGCTTTTTAGTTTTACAGTCTAACTTCGAACGATCATATCTTGCCCATATTAGGTCCAAATTGAGTGCATTTTTTTTTATATTTTGGGTAGAATTGTCTGAAGATTTATGGGTTGTTCTTAGTTTCTAGATTTGAGTAATAGATTTATCATAAATTGCAGGTTTTGATCACTGTACCTGTCTAATCCTCTATTTTGTAGCTTCCAAAGCCTCGTACGAGCTCATATGGTAACTATTTTTTGAAAGTGCGTGATTTTTTTTCTACTTTCTGAATATGCAATTAGATTTATGATTTTCTGATTTTTCTAATGCTGACAAGTTTTGGGCTTTTGTTGTTATCTGACTTATCTTGTTGATTACAGCCTAAAAGTGGTTTTCAGGACGTTTAAAAAGAAGACTAAAAAAATAGACCACTAATGAATTGTCTTGTAGGTTGCCTTGATCGATAACATGCTAAACTTTGTGCTTGCATTTCATTTTGTTTTATTACAATAGGAACCCACATGCAAGACTTCTAAAATGAATTTCTATTTTGGTATTTTAGGAATGACAATGATGTTAGGAAACTATGCTCTCGCCCTTGTGGAATGATAAAAAATCCATAAGCATTGTTGTCATTTTCTTAAGTGTTTGAAGTGTCTTTTAGATTTTAATCCTAAGAATTATATGAACGTATCCTCTCCCCTTGCCTTTGTGGATCTTGGGTGTAAAAGAAACTCATATAATTCTTTTAGCGTGGCTTCCTCCCAAGTGCTTTAATAGAGCCAGTGAGAGTGGATTGCCCAACCAGTAACAGGCTAAAGTCAAGCCCTTCCAAGCCAGTATATAAAAAATGCCATTGTGATTAGTCTCACAGTGGACAGGTGTGAATTCATTGTGGCAACCAAAATCTCCTCTAGTACCCTAGTGGTGCGTTAAAGTCCCTACATTATTAAGGTGAAAACCTTGCTTTGAAAGGATTGGGAGAGCCCCCTTAATTGGGAAAATGACTTGATCACAACCACCTGAACGAATGCCTTGACTACAAACTTTGCTTTAGTGACCAAAAACCGTCTATCTGTAGGTGCGGAAGGTCAGAGACCGACTAAGACGTCCCACATTTTCATGGCTCTTAGTAGAGACAACATTCCTTTGGGAAGTGATTCCCTTGGGATTCGAAGTTTGGTGTGCCTAAGAAGTGAGTGCACATGTAAGGAGGAGCCCGTACCTCCAAGCTTCTAAGTTGTCCGCTATGAGCAAGTGTGGCTGAACTTCAGTTCAAATGGAAATTAAATAGATATTTCCCTAGCTTACCTAGGTTGTGATGTGACTATTTCTTTTACAACAAACAATCTTCTTGATGTGTCTTGCATGAGTGAAACATCGAAATATACACCAAACATCAAGAAAACATCAAAATAATCAACAAACTTGCATTCTTAAGTGTCAAACTGTCAACTTGCTCAATTTGCTATCCAGTCATTTTCAGTCTTCCTTGGTTGATCCAGATCAGATTAAATTACTTACCCTGTTGTTAGAAGCTTGTTACACTTTGGATTCCTGCATTGACCTCTTGAACTAGTAACCTTTGATTTCACAAGTGACCTTGTTTGGAGTTGGTGAGCTATAAATCATCCTTGTTGAGAAGACAAACCTTTAGATCCTTTGGTAAGTACACACTTGGAGAGTTTTGGTAATCTCTTGTCCATTCACTTTCATAAAAATTCAAATTCAATCAATCTAACTTGGGTAAATCATCCACCTGATTCATATGTGTTAGGGTATTCACCCATTCAGTGGGCACCTCTGTGGTAGTGTTGATTTATGCCTGTTGCAAAAATTCTATCTTATCACCTCTCTTTTGGAAAAGTTAATTTCTTTACTATCTTGGTTTGGTACCAACGTTTCTTAGGTTCATCCTATCACCTAGTACCTTTTCTTTCATGCCAGTTACAATAAGATATCCAGTAGATCAAGGAAAATGACTTCAAGTAGTCTTCAACCAATTACCCTTAGTTCAAACTCACCAAAAACGTAAGGGAAAAGAACCCATATTTGATCAATCACCCAGGAACAACTCATAAATTTGGTTTGATTCCAAGAGTAACCTTAGTGAGTTGAGTACACCCTTAGAATCTTCTCACTCAGATATGGATATGAGTTACACAATGACTCGATGAGAGAGGGAAGAAATGGATAAACGCCTTGATGACATATTTGAAAGATATAGAGATACCATTACGTTTGGTGGTTCCTCTCACAAAAGTCTACTAGTCTCACCCCTAATCTCAACTAGATATCTAGATGCACACCAAAGGGCTGAGAGAGGTACGAGGCAAGCCTATCAAGATGAAAAATCACAACATGATAACCAAGTTGATGAACCTTATGTAGACACCTAAAATTGACCAGGTGTATCTTAATCATCCAAATTTGTAAATCTTAGCCAATTGCCCTAAATCTCATCAAAATGGATCAAAATCATTCAAATGGACATTTATCAAGCAAATTGGACAAAATCAAATTAAAATAAAAGGATTAAATAATCATGAAATCAAATAATCAAATTCAAGCCTAAAAGGGATTAATCAAAATTATATAATTGGTTTTAATCAATTAATTGTATAGTTTTAAATCAAAAATCAAATCCAACCCATTCACCCTTACATGGCTAATTTAATTAATTGATTGAATTAAATAAATCCTAATTTATTTCAACTCATTTTGATCAACCAATGAGAATTGAGGATTTGGTCTTCTTGTCCCACCCTTTGAGGACAACCATTTAAATGATCCCCCCATTTGAAACCATTTGAGGGATCAAACTCAACCAAGGATTAACCCATGGTTAATTCATTCTACCCCTTGCCCTTGGGAATTTGCTATAAATACAAGTCATTTTCTATGTATTTCATATCCTAGAAATTCAAGTGCAAAGCATCCTTATTATAGGCAATTTGAGAGTATAGTGAGCATTTGCATAACATTTTTGAGAAGCAATTGTTGATTTGAGAGCATGAATCATGAGCATTTGAGTTGAAAACACACACATCTTTGAGCATTTGAGCTAGATTAAGCATTTCATATCAATTTTTCTCATTCTAGGATTGT
>MU228310.1:587597-605616 GCA_018584345.1 Thuja plicata
ATTTGAGCTAGATTAAGCATTTCATATCAATTTTTCTCATTCTAGGATTGTCCTTGAGAGAGATTAAGGCTGAGAGCTCTCTTAACAAAGCTTAGATAAGGAACCATGAGATGTCATGGATTTAATTGCAATTCTTAGACTAAAATTATATTTTCTTTCCATAGAATTGTTGTTATTGACCCTAATTTAATGAAGGTGTAATTTCTCACACACAAATGGCGCCCATCGTGGGGCTTTAGGCCTGATTTCTCATGTTTTTAATCTTAAATTTTGTGTATTTTGCATCATTTTGTTGTTATTTTGCAGAAAATAGGAGAAGAGCAGCCTACAAAGAATTCAGAGCCACCTGCGATCAGTAAAGCACCACGTGTAGAAATTTTCTATTATGTCTTTTATTCTTAAGCCATGTGTGAATCAAAGTGTGCCACCTGGATCTGTAAAGCGCTGCCTGTCAGCAATTAAAGACTGCATGTGAACTTCCAAGAGCCGCTTTCTATCAACATTTGACCGCACTTTGCACTTTCTGTGTTGCTTGTGGTTTTTCTTTGGCCGCCTGTGGAGTTTCCAGAGCCGCTTCTTAACATTTAAAAGCCTCTTTCAAATTTTTAATTTACGCTTGTTAACAGTTAAAAGCCGCGTATTAGCTGTTAAATGTCGCGTAGATCTTTTTGCTTTGAATCAAGTTTTTAATGATTTTCTCACTGTTTTAATCCTCTATGTTTTTCATTGCTGCAGATGAAAAATCATCCGAAAGTGCAGAAACTAGAGAAAAGAGTTACAAGACCTAGCAAAGAGGTAAGAGCTCAAAACAAAATTTCCAAAGAAATTCATGCTTCAAACATTTTAGAAAGTTTAAAAGAGGAAGAAAATTTATATGATCATTACATTAAAGTTTTCTTTGCATATAAAAGAAAATTCCCCACTCTTTGAGTGATTTTCATTGCTAGTTCTTTCAGCTTGATTTGGCAAAATTTGATTAAAAGAGCTTAGGAGTGAATTGTCAATTTAATTTTCAAGTTTTTCTTCACTTTGTTTTGATTGTATTGACTAACTTGTTGGAGGAGCCAGAGTGGAAACGATCACCACTAGGTGAGTTAAAAAGAAAACAAATATATCAAAAATGCACCTAGCCTTTGCTAGCTTCGAAAACAAGGTATTTCTCTTATCAAGCTTGCATTTGCTTAAATTGTGGCTTTTCATTTCAATCTAGCTTAATTAGAAAACTCTTATTTTGTCCAAATTGAACAAGCATTAGTCATATGCTCTTCACTTTTTGAAGTGAATCAAAAAGCCAAACGTGCAAATTCAATTTGGTAGAAAAAGAGGGATAAGGAATTAACCAAACACTTCATTTTTAAGAACCCCCTTGTCAAGGGGTTGAAAAAGAACAAACTTTTTTGAGGTGTTTTGAATAAGGAAAAACAATAGGGATATGCTCTTCACTTTTTGAGTGAATCAAATTCCCAAACTTGTTGGACCGAATTTGATTTCTTGTTTCTATGCATGCTAGATTAATTTAGAGCTTTAAAGGGCCCGCCTTTCGAGATTTGCCTTACAAGGACTATGAGAGGGAACGACCCAAAGTGGGAGACAATCACTTTTGCCGCGATATCATCCAACCCAATATAAAAAATGCACTTTACCTTAATCAGAAAGTGACTAAGTCTTGTGCAAGTCATCCTCACTTTCTCGAGTAGTCCTTCGGGATTGCGCAAAATTGTACTTTTGTGTGTGTGGGAAGCCTGCAAGGGGGTAAAGGAACTTGACAAGATTTAGAACGGAGGTGTGATTAAAACCGGTTAAAATAGTAAGCCTACCTTCTAGAGCAATTGTTTAAAGCTAAATTTGACTCTAGGTAGATTGCTTGGAAGAAATTCTTGTGTTAAACCTATAAAAACATCCGAGAACATACACTTTTAGTGTTTTTTTAGGGATATGGTGCAAATTTGATGTGTGTGTTGAGTTTGTACTTCATTTTCACACAATAATCTTCTGTAACAAGTTTGATCAAAATTATTAAACTTTTAAAAATCCAAAAAAATTGAAAATTTCAACTTTGATCAGCAAAGAGCCGCCTACAAACAATTTTGTGCCGCCTATAAAATTTTTTGTGCCACTTGCGAACTACAGAGTGTCGCATAGAGGAATTCTAGTAACTGCATACCAACAATTAAAGGTTGCCTACACATAGGCAAGTGCTACCCAGAAACAAAGAAGGGAAAACATGGGGAATTTCCAAAGTGTTTGGAAATATTTTGAAATCATATTTGGATACCCTTTTCGGAGTTATTTCTATCCAGTGCAAAAAATAGATCATATTTGTTTGAATATCTATAATTATGAATCTATTTGAAAGACGAGTCAATCCTATGGAAAATCAAGGTCAAAATCTCCATAGGACTCCATACGATGAAGTAACTGAAGATGAAATATTGGAGGCATCCCAAGATCCCAGGTTTATGGAAACAATGTTCATAATTTTGAAGAGGGATAAAGAAGCATATTTTGCTCAATTAGGAGCTACCCTTCCTCATAACTATGACACATTGACCTTAAGGAAGAATGAGGGAAAAAAAGCATACATCATTTAACACACCATCGTTAAGATCAATCTTTCCTTCTCTTTATGATGATGGGCCATCCATATCTTCATCTTCTCCAAACAAAGAGGAATTTGAGAGAAACAAACCTATCTTGGATCAAGGGAAATTTCATAACTACTCTATTTGTGATCAAGATAATAAAAAGAATGAAGAGAAAGGTACCACTCTCAAGAAAGATTTAAACCAAAAACCTCTATCTAGCAAGGTTTCTCCCATAGCCTTTATGCCTTTCATCCTTCGTCCATCTTACAAAGCTTCACAACTATCCAAAATTCCTCCACCAAAGAGCAAGCCTAATGATGATACTTTTTACGTTGACTATGTCTACCCTCAAGGGCTACCTCTAAAAGAAACCCAAGCTAATTTAAATCTTTCTGCAAATCTTTTCCATGATTCAAAGATCTTGGACCCCAAAGCTTCATGTGCTTCAATGCCTATTCAAAAGGATTCTCCATCATTCTTACAAACATTCCCCATGCATATCCAAGAATCTACCTTGTCCTTAGAAGTGGCTCCATGTCAAGAGGATAATCCAAAGAGCAAAGAAACAAGTATTAATAAAGATCAAGATCAAGATGTTATACAATCCCCTCCCATATTTGATGAAGGTCCCATATCCATAGAAGCTTGTGATGATCCCCTTGCACCCTTTCATGTCTTCCAAGCTGATATCCTTCCATTTCATGAAAAAAGTGTCCTTCCAAGCTCCATATCTAGTCCACTTCCCAAGAAATATCAAGATATCCCTTCCACCATTTCCAATGAACATGTTGAAAATCAAGAGAAAAACATCCACTCTACACCATCCAAAGATCCTTGTCAAGATCGAAGTATCCCATCAACTCCTTGTCATACTCCTCCATATTCACCTCAAGAAACCATCATTCCTCCATATCCCTTGCATGATAATAAATCCCTTCAAGATTCATTTGATCCTATCAAAGTTGTTCCTATGAAAGATACTCATGAGCCTATTGGTATAAAGATAAATCTTAAAGATGAGAACCTTGACAATTCAACTCACTCCAAAGATATTGATATCCCTTTCACACCTTATCTCCCTCCATTCAAATGCAACCATATGCCTTCACCATCCCCCAAATCTATTTTGGGTTCCTATGTCCCAAAGCTTAAGTCTTCATCCCTTCCATCCATATTAGGTCCATATATTCCTCCATCAACCATTCCTACCATCCCTAGCTCTCCATTCACCTACCCTATCGTGTATCAAGATCAATGAAGGCATACATACTTGAAGAATGTCCATACACCAATCTGTATGAACCCTTCATATTATTCCTATTCACCCAAAATTCCCAAGTCTTTTGGAAGCAATTTGGATGTGCAACATAAAAATCAGAAATCCAAGAATCCACATGTGTATAAAGATCACCATGTCCCATCTAATCGACATGTGAATGAAAAGAAAAAAGAAATATCCAAACAACTGCAAAGGTCCACCAAACAAAAATAAAAATCAAAGAAAATGTGGGTTCCAAAATCCCTCATTTAAGAAATGCATTCAAAAGCATCACAAAAGAAAGAAAAATCAAAGACTATGTGGATTCCCAAGTCACTTTTGAAAGACTTGCACACAAAATAAAAATCAAAGTTGACATTCAAGCTTCCAAAGGCTTCCATTCCATCTCCTTCCAAACATTTTCCACTTTCCAAGTCTACTTTGGGTTCCTACATCCCAACATCCACTATCTTAGCTACATCCTCACTTCCTTCATCCATTGTTCCTCCATCATTCCACCACCCTTCAAAGTGTGTGTCAAAGTTGATCTTGCCAACATTTCCATCCAAAACATACCTTTTTCTTATCCTCACATTCATTATCCAACACATACTTTCCGTCTTTCCATCCCTCTTATCCAATCTATGGCATAAAACCTTCACTACCATCTACCCTTATCCTCCATATGTGTCCTTTATCATCATCTTATCAATATCTTTGAGAATCCTAGCCATCTTCATGGTTTATTATAGCATATCTTTTAGAAGAGCATTATCCAAAGATCTAAATGTTGGGGAAATTTTGAAAAATACAAAAGGAAAAAAAAAGAAGAGAAAAAGTGCCTTGGTGAAAACCTGGTAAAATACGCACCTTGGTAGTAAAAGTAAAGATAAATCAATCCATCCCATGGTGAAAACCACTTCTTGCGGCGCCTTGGACAAGTACCATGATGAAAACCTGACAAACATGCATCATGCGTAATTCCTTCCTCTTGCACTCTACACTTGGGGGCAAGTTTCATCCATGTTATCCTCTATCTTCCATATTCTACGATTCATCTCACTTGCATCCATATTCCCTCTTTTACCTTTGGTCTTGACAAGGTTGAACACATCTATGAGCATCAAGTATCTTGACACCGTTATCCTTTCCATCAGCTTATTCACTTGTTGCATCCATGCTACCCTATCATGATATTGCTTCTCCCCAACCTACCTTCATTATTCCTAAGAAGTCTTTCCATAATCCCAAAATCATCCCCTCATAGCCTCCATCACTCCTTTATCATGATTGTGCTATCTTATCCGCATCTTACCCCAAATTGATCCCTTGGTCTTGATAAAAAATGAAGGACATAAAGTGCAACATTTGTTATCAAAAACCTCTTGACATGTCCACTCTTTTGGATCAATCACTTTCATGACATCAGGTCATTATCTTATATGCTATCTAGAACTGCATCATTGGCTTCCATTTCTTATCCAAACACATGTTTGCATTGCTATATCCTTTTTTTCTTAGCTTGGGTAATCTTGAGGAGATGGTCCTACAGGTCACATTCACATTCTTCATCCATCAATGACCTTTCCCTTTCTAATTCATCAGCTTGCAAATCCATCCTTCATGTCCTATACCTTGCTAGACATTGGGGGAAAACCAATGTGATCTTGTTTGAGAGATGATAAAATTAAAAAATAAAAAAATCTAAAAATAAAAAAATAAAAAAAATAAAAAAAATAAAAATCTCAAAAAAATCCAAAAACATTAAAAAATCCAAAAATTCAAGTCTTGCATAAAGTCTTTCAGCTGCATTGGTGCATTCTAGGTTTCATATTTCCCTAAGCTTTACACATGGTTTCACTTATCACTTGGGGGAAAATCATCATGGATTTTGGTACTAAACGGATTCAAAAGTGCTACATCTTGTTCACACATCAGAAATGGATTTTCAGAAATCAGAGGAAAGATATTTTGGAACCTTTGATGAATATCATTGTTCAATCCAAACAGTTTGATCGTATAACTTGATCCTTGAGCTTCATTAACCTTATTTTATCAGGATTAAAAATTGACAACACCCTACATGATCAGAATGTTTGGAATTCTTTTTGAAAATCATGATACATTGCAATACACTTGAAATTTTTGATGAGTTTTTCGAGTCATCTTCTTTTTAGCTAATCAATGATGTTTCGACTAGATTGGTGATGATGGAGACATGATGTTTTCTTAACTTCTATGTGACTCTTTTGAGGGAGATCCTTTAACTTATGTGAATTATTCTAAGGACATGGTCATCAAAGAACTATTGAGGACATTCATATAGGAAGGAGGGTTAACCTTTGTTTGTTCACGCAAAAGGATACCTTGGCTATTTAGATTTTCAATATCTTAATACCAAAATCCACTTACAACATTGAATCCGATTAAACCGGTATTCATACTCCCATAGTTGGTCATTCAACTAGTGAGGGTTGTACTTGGTTTGCCGACCGTTACCAAATGAGATGAAAGTCATATTCATATTCTTATGGTCGCAGTGGCAACAGTAAGGATTGTATCGACTCCTAGTTCCACAACGCTCAATGCTGAAAATATATCTCTATTTGCATTTCTTTTGCAAACCTCAAGGACAATTAGTTGCATTGCATTTTCATGTTAGATTAATTGCATTTATTTAGAGTATCTTTCCAAGTGAAGGGGGTGGAAGTTAATCATGATTACATCATTAAAGTCCTAATCACTATCCTCAAATATCTGCTCCATCAAATTGATCAATGTTACATCAAGGATATCATCAATATACATATGCTCACCTAGGGGTAACCTCACCATTTGACCAACTAGGGGAAACCTAACTCTATTTATCCTCATCCCTATATCTGCACTTGAATCATATCAAATGACCCTATCTATTAGCCTCCCACCATTAATCTTCCCATCCAATCCAATCAAATCCAATCGAATATCAATCAGTCGAATCATCCAATTGATCATCTAATGTCAATCGTTTATCCTATCATCCATTTGCTCATTTTGAGCGCATCAAATTTCCCAACTCTAGATCTTGAGGAAGGAAAATCAATTCATTTGTTCGTCTCTCTAGATCTTGAGAGCAAATTATCAGTTTATCCAATCAATCCATCAACCTACCTATCCTATCCGATTGACATCAATACAACATCAACCAAGTGATTCTGACTGACATCAAGTGATATCCAAACATCATCAACTTATCTCAAACATCAACAAATTTTTCTCAATCATAGCTGTTATCATCAAATTCTCTTCACACTAGGGCATGTTTTGTTGCCAGGATCATCATCAATGTTTTTCAGAAATGAAATCATGTTGGATATATTCATCATCAGTTTCATCAAATTTTTGGCATTTAGAACATCAAAATATTTTCATTTCTGAGGGGGCATCATCATATCATCAAACTGGGATTCTGCATCACATTTTTCATCAAATCTGGGGCATTAAAAATTCAAACTTTATCAGTGGGGCATCAAATCAAGTTCTGCATCAGAGTTTCACATCAGGGTTTCACATCAAGTTTTGCATTAGGGTTTCACATCAAGAATCACATCAGGTTTCACATCAGATCATCATATCAGGTTTTGCATCAATCAATCAGTATCTAAATCAGTGATCAAGACATCAAGTTTTCTTTGAATCAATGCACTTTGCACATCAATTCAAAGAGGGGCATTTGTAGACACCTAAAATTGACCAGGTGTATCTTAATCATCCAAATTTGTAAATCTTAGCCAATTGCCTTAAATCTCATCAAAATGCATCAAAATAGATTAAAATCATTCAAATGTACATTTATCAAGCAAATTGGAAAAAATCAAATTAAAATCAAAGGATTAAATAATCATGAAATCAAATAATCAAATTCAAGCCTAAAAGGGATTAATCAAAATTATATAATTGGTTTTAATCAATTAATTGTATAGTTTTAAATCAAAAATTAAATCCAACCCATTCACCCTTACATGGATAATTTAATTAATTGATTGAATTAAATAAATCCTAATTTCTTTCAACTCAATTTGATCAACTAATGAGAATTGATGATTTGGTCTTCTTGTCCCACCCTTTGAGGACAACCATTTAAATGGTCCCCCCATTTGAAACCATTTGAGGGATCAAACTCAACCAAGGATTAACCCATGGTTAATTCACTCTACCCCCTGCCCTTGGGAATTTGCTATAAATACAAGCTATTTTCTATGTATTTCATATCCTAGAAATTCAAGTGCAAAACATCCTTATTATAGGCAATTTGAGAGCATAGTGAGCATTTTTGAGCATTTTTGAGAAGCAATTGTTGATTTGAGAGCATGAATCATGAGCATTTGAGTTGAAAATACACACATCTTTGAGCATTTGAGCTAGATTAAGCATTTCATATCAATTTTTCTCATTCTAGGATTTCCCTTGAGAGAGATTAAGGCTGAGAGCTCTCTTAACAAAGCTTAGATAGGGAACCATGAGATGTCATGGATTTGATTGCAATTCTTAGATTAAAATTGTATTTTCTTTCCATAGAATTTTTGTTATTGATCCTAATTTCATGAAGGTGTAATTTCTCACACACACACCTTATGACACTCATGTGAATGCCACATTCACCAATGACTTGTTTAGAAATTCAAGACCAAGTTCACCACTTAAAACATATTCAAGATACACGAGTGAAAGACTTAAGAAGATTGAGTGTGAAAAGAAAGCCTTCCTAGATGAACAAGCTGCAAAGGAAGAGAAATTTAGACTCCTAGAGTTGGAGAGGCAAACTTTGTTGGAGGAAGAAAGGAAATCCTTCTGGGAGGAGCAAGATAGACTCTTGGCTTAACAACTTAATGACCAATTCAACAACATGCCTGTTGGTGGTGGAAACAACTCTCCTCCATCCACCCCTCCTAAGACTCCACGAAGTGGAAGACATTCGAGAACACCGTCACGATCTCCTAGCCCTAGAGGAAGAAGGGATTCAAGACATGATCATTATAGGAGACTAACACCTCCTAGGAACTCAATACAACATTCACAATGTGCTCACCATGGTTCACAATATGGGGGTAGTAGCTCAAGTTTTGACCTCAGCTCCCAAGACTTCATGAAAATGCAACAAGAACCACTCTTCCAGCAATATGTGGAGAGATATTTAGATCAAAACAAAGATAAGTTCATAGAGAGTTTAATAAACAAGGGTGCTAGAGTCCCCTACAACTTTGATGTGGACAAGAAGATTAGAAGCAAGGTCCATCTCAAGAAGAGGAGATCAAACAACTTAAGAGCATGATGGAAAATATGTTAGCACCCAAGAATTCATTCGCACTAGATTCGATTTGTCCTAATCCTTTTGACAAAAGTGTTAACATGAAAGACTTCCCTAGAAATATTAAGATCCCTCAATATGACAAATATGATGGGAATGGAGATCCACATGATCACATGCGCCAGTTTTACACCACAAGTTTTGAGTTCCATCAAGATGACTCGTACCTCATGAGATTGTTCCCAAGGAGTCTTAAGGGTCAAGCGATGGAATGGTTCACCAACATAACTCCCCCCATTAAGACTTTCAAAGAGCTCATCCATATATTTGTTCAACACTTTGCATACAATCTTTCAAGATCTACCACCATGTTGGACTTATGCAACTTAAAGAAAAATCAAGGGGAGTCCTTTGTTACTTTCTTACAAAGGCGGAGATGACAATGCTCTCACTACCCTAGGACCATTCCTAAAAATGAAAAGATTGACATCCTTGTTAGTAACTTGGTTCCTGAAATGCGGTATGAAGTTAGGAACATGGTTTTTGATTCCTTTGACACCATGGTTGAAACTGCATGTAGGATTGATGATGTTTTAAAAGAACAAGGAATTTTGACCAAACATGGAAGCAACAACAACAACCCTAACAAGGATAAAGAAAAGAACTCATACTGGAATAGGAACAAATAAGTGGTCAATGATGGAGTTGTGGACTCCTCCCAACCCAAAGATCAAACTGTGCTCCACTTTTATAGTGTTGTCTAAGCCATGAAACTCAACACATCTAATCAACAAGAGAACAAGCCAAGATACCAAGATAGGCCCAAGAAAGAAAGATGTCAATTTTCAAGACTTGGTGACTCATATGAGGATGTCTTGAAAACTCTCATTGAAAACAACCTTGCACATCCTAAAGATCCTGTGAAACATTATATACCTGATGTTAAGCCACAATGGTGGGAGGAGAAATCCTTTTTCAAGTTTCATAATGGTATTGGAAATGACATTGAAAATTGCTGGAAACTCAAGTATATCATTCAAGATCTCATTGAGAATGGAAAACTTAAGATAGATGGATTGAACACCAACGCCGATCATAAGGCATTCAAGGAACCATTGCCCAAGTATGAGAAGGGGGAAACCTCTAAAGCTAAGAATGGAAAGGCTGAGATCAATTGCACTTACACAGATGTGGATAATACTATCAACATGCTTGAATTTGCAGAAGAAAATGTCAATATGATGATGGGTAAAGATCCCTATGGTTATGATCTAGATGTGGACTCTCCTCCTATCTTTGATGAAGAGCCTATCATGGTGCTAAGGGGTCCTAACTCTAGAGCATCCTCACAAACCCTCAATGTTGTCACACGAAGTCAAGGTCTTGTTGTCATTAGAGTACCCAATTCGAGTCAATCAAGTAAACCTAAGCAAGTGGAATCCAAGAATGTCACCTTAAAACCAGATGTCAATCCTAAGTCGAGTTATAACTTTGTCGATCAATTGCAAAGAACCCCAGCTCATATTTTGGATCTTTGAGCTCTTAGAGATGTCCCTAAGACATAAGCAAGTCCTTGAGGATACTTTGTGTACGGTGAATGTCCCCATCAACTTAGATGATGATCAAATATAGAACATGGTTAATCATATTGCTAGCCCTCATTACCTTACTTTTTCCAAGGATGATGATAAATCAGCCACGCACACAATCTTTCCCTTCATATTGAGGTCATGATCCACAAAACTTGTGTTAGGCGCGTATTGATAGATGGGGGTGCTGGGCTTAATATTTGTTCCTTTAGTCTTTTGAAAGAGTTGGGTTATTCTAAAAAATTCATAGATAGCAGGAAAATGATCACCATCAAAGCCTATGATGAGGCAGAAATAAGTTCCAAGGGGTTGGCCATCCTCCCTGTTAGAATTGGCCCTGTTGAAAAATATTTTATTTCAAATAGTTGATGCTAGCCCCCTTGTGTATAATATCTTGCTCAGTAAACCGTGGATTCATGATATGCAAGCAGTGCCGTCTACCTTTCATCAGTGTGTTAAGTTCCCTTAAAATGGAATAGAGATTTGTATACCTGGGGGTAACACTTTATCTGTTAACTCAATTTCAGCAGGAGCTCATGTTCCCCTCAATAAAGAAGTAGAAGACTTCGATGGAACCTTAGCTAAATGTAAAGACAAGTTCAAGTTAGTAGATCTTGGCATGGGGGGTATCAACTCAACTTCCTCACAACATTGCCAGTTTCTCCCAGGTCTTATGGCAAGCCTTCACAAGAAAAGAGACCTTCCTCTTTAGCTATGACTTTATTTGACACATTTTTAGAGTCCTCAGTGCCTATTCAAGATGAGAAAGAGGAGACGTTTGTTAGAGACTAGATTTATAGAGAAGAGAAACACATGCACAATGAGAACTTCTCTCCCTCTCCTATGGCTTACGGAAGAGGGTATAATTTTGTCAAATAGATGGGCTATCCCAGACATGGAACTCTTAATCACATATTGAATGCTAGGGCCAAACCTCTTGATCATGCTCTTTTTGGATGTGAGTCTAAGAAGACGGTTGGCCTAGGATTCATGAATAACAAAAAGTACACTACTCCTATCCTTGATAAGTTGGATAGTGAAGGTGAACCAAAATACGTACCTAATTTGAAAAATCAACAGGACATGTGTGAAGATTGGGTCTCTTCCACTAATCTCCTCTAGGGAGATTCAGATATTTTGGTCACTCATGCGTCAGTTGCAACTTTAGAACAAGATGAATCAGATGTAGAAGATCCTTTTAGAGAACGTCAATGAAAGAATCTTGTTCATTTAATGGGTAGAGAAGGTGTTACCCTTGATGACACTAGACCTTCCACATCAAGAGGTCCCAAAACTTTATGGTGTAAACATCCTAGTCGTAGTTTAGACATAGGTTCATATGAGTATGAATGGGAATCCTTCTCAGAGCCTTCTACAGTTGATATGGATATTGATGTTATCCACACTTATAGTTCTCAACCTGAGGTAGCCAACGAGTCACGTGTAGGATTAGAGGATTTGAACCCACGTGTTGCCTTAGTGGACAATTCTTTGCTTGATAGGATGAATCCTGATTTGGGTAGCTTAGAAGGATACTTTATAGACTTTGACTCTTTGGTCACCAGCCATAATATCATTATAATTTATAACCTTGAACCAGTCATTGACTTGCCTCTTGTTCATCCTGACCTCATTGATTGTTCCCAATGCTATCAAGAACCTGAGCTCTTAACATTTCAAAATTATTATGAGATAGCCTGTAACCTAAATGCCATTGAACCTGTAGTCTCTTCCACCAGTGAACCAGCTACTAGCATGAAAGAGCCAGACATCAAGTACCTAAGTCACAAAAAAAAAAATAAAAAAAAATCAAAAGAATAGGAGTTCTGATGGTGAAAACCACTGTGTGGCGGTGTCAGAACTTAAAAAAGTAAAAAGGAATGACGTATCCAAGGATGAAAATATCTTTGAGGCACCTAAGGATGAGGTACTTGATCATCTCCCTAGCTACTTTCAAGATATATCTTCAATGCTTGTTGAACCAACACAAGCAGTCAATTTGGGTACAGATGAGGCTCCACAGATAGTACACTTGGCTGAGTCCTTGTCACCACAAGAAAAAGAAGCTTACACTAAGTTCTTACAAAAAAAGAAGATCAAATTTGCGTGGAATTATTCAGATATGCCAGGGTTGGACATTAATCTTATCATGCATCACTTGTCCATAGCTCCAAGTGTCAAACCAATTAAATAGAAATTGAGAAAGATGCATCCTCATATAGCTCTCCTAGTTAAAGCAGAATTGGAGAAAATCCTTGGTGCAAGATTCATAAGAGCTATTGCCTATGTTGAATGGATATCAAACATTGTACCAGTTTCCAAACATGACAAATCCAGTCGAGTTTGCATAGATTTCAAAGATGTCAATAGAGCAGGCCCAAAGGATGACTTTCCACTTCCCAATATAGACATGATAGTGGATATGACTGCAGGTTATGATGGATGGTTTTTCCGGATACAATCAGATTAAGATAGCTCCTGAAGATCAAGAAAAGATTGCATTCATTTGTGCATAGGGTACCTATTGTTGGAACGCTATGTCTTTTGTATTAAAAAATGCAGGAGCCACCTATCAACGAGCTATGACAACCATTTTTCATGACATGATGCATAAAAACATGGAAGATTATATGGATGACACCTTGGCCAAATCTAAGCAAAGAGACACACACTTAAATGATTTAGAAGTCATTCTAGATCGCATGGAACAATTTCAACTAAGATTAAATCCTAAAAAGTGTGCATTTGGAGTCACCTCTGGAAAACTACTCAGATTCATCATTTCAGCAAAAGGAATAGAGGTAGACCCTGAAAAATTCCAAGAAATCATAGATATGCCACCTCCTAGAAACATTAGTCAAATGAGGAGTCTTCAATCTATAAGGAGATTCAGTTCACAATTGGTGGATAGAGCTCAACCTTTCAACAAGAACTTACACAAAGGAGTCAAATGTGTTTGGAATGAGTATTGTCAAAATAGTATAGATCAAATCAAGAAGTAATTGGAAAATCCTCCCATTTTAATGCCTCCTATCACAGGGAAACCACTTATTCTATACATTTCAGTGATAGAATCTTCCTTGGGGGCATTACTAGCTCAACTTGATGAAAATGGGAAAGAAAGAGCAATATACTATATTAGCCACACTCTTGTTTCATATGAGGTTAACTACACCAACATTGAGAAAGCTTTCCTTGCAGTTGTGTTTGCTTTCCAAAATTTGCGACATTACATGCTTGCGCACACTATACACCTCATAGAAAAATAGATCCACTCAAGTATTTGCTAGGTAAGGCTGCCCTCACAGGTAGACTTGCTAAATGGATGATGATCCTTTCAGAGTATGACATAGAGTATATTGAGCGTAAAGCAATCAAAGGACAAGTCATAGAAGATCAATTGGTTGATTTCCCAATACAAGATAATACACCTATTCAAGTTGACTTCCTAGATGAGCACTTCATGTATTTGACTGAAAGAACATGGAAGATGTTCTTTGATGGATCCTTTATGCAAAACGGTTCAGGAGCTGGTGTTTTGTTTGTTTCTCCTCATGGGTACACAATTCCTAAGTCTTACAAGTTATTGTTCCTATGTACAAACATAATTGCTGAGTATGAAGCTTTAACAAATGGACTTAAGATGGCCATAAAATGGAGAATCACAGAGTTACACATTTATGGGGATTCATAGCTGATAATCAACCAAGTTAATGATGAATATCAAACAAAACATGAGAAAATGGTACCTTACAAGAAAATGGTTGATTCCTTGAAATGATACTTCACATTTGTCACGTTTCAACAAATCCCTAGAGAAGAAAACAAAGTAGCTGACTCTATGGCTACACTTGCTTCACTCCTTCAGTTAGAGAAACATGTCATTTGTACCCTTGTTAGTCGTGAGTCATCATGTTATGGTGCCATTTACTCATACCTTTGTGATGGCATTATACCTGAAACCTTTAACTGATCTAAACACATAAACCTTACCTAAAACACCTCTCGCCATTCCCTTATCTCTGGTGATTTGTATAGGAGGGGTTTAGATGGAACACTTCTTAGATGATTAGAAAAGGAAGAATCTGACCAAGCGTTATTTGACATCTACGAGGGCATCTATGGGGGACTTTCCAATGGTCTTTCCATGACCCAAAGGTTTCTTAGGGTGGGGTACTATTGGCCTACAATGCAGATTGATGCAATAGCTTTTGCAAAGTCATGTGAAAAGTGTCAAAAAGATGGTAACCTGATACATGCTCCAGGTAGGGAGCTCATTCCTTCTATATCTCATTGGTCATTTCAGCGCTGGGCCTTCGATCTTGTTGGGTAGATTCATCCCAACTCATCAAGTGGATAAAAGTTTATTATCACTGCTATTGATTACTTCACTAAATGGGTAGAAGTTGTCCCACTTCCTGTTGCCTCAGGCAAGATAGTCTCTCTATTCATTCTGAATAATATCATCTGTCGATATGGAGTGCCTTCCGAGATTATCACTGAAAAAAAGGCCAGTTCAAAAATAAGGACCTTAAACAACTCTGCAAGAAATTCAAGATTAAACAACATTGATTTCCATCTACTTCCCACAAGGAAATGGTCAAGCAAAGGCATCAAACAAAACCATTCTTAAAATCCTACATAGAACAGTCTGTAAGAATGGTAGAGATTGACACTTACAGATAAATCCGGCTTTGTGGGCCTATAGAATGAGTATTCATACTCCTACTGGGGCCACTCCTTTTTCCCTTGCATATGGCGCTGAAGCAGTGTTACCTTTGGAGGTTGAGATTCCTTCACTTAGAGTTTCCCTCAAAGGTTTAGTTACAGATGAAGACTACCACGCCATGAGACTTCAAGAGTTGGAACTTCTAGATGAAAAACATCAAGCATCATTTGACCATATGAGGGTTTATCAAAAGCGCATGTCCAAAGCCTTCAACAAAAAGGTTCATCCTAGAGAATTCCAAGTGGGAGATCTTGTCCTACGTGAAAATCCTAAGAATCAACAACATAGAGATCAAAGGGCAAATTTGAACCTAATTGGCTTGGACCTTACATCATTACAACAACTTTTGGATCAGGTGCTTATTTACTTTCTATAGCAGAGGGAGAGAAGCTCCCTGATCCTATCAATTTCTTGCACCTGAAGAAGTTTTATCTATGATGCCCATTCTGTCTGGGGGCATCCTTTGTACATAATTATTGATCCTAAAAAAATCCCAAAAAATGATATATTGTCAAAAATGCTAAAAATTAGAAAATATCCTGAAAAAATGATCATCTTAGTGAAAACCTAGCAATGGGTGCTTTGATGTATCTCCAAAAAAATTATATATTCCAAAAAAAAATAAAAAATTCAAAAAATTAAAAAATAAAAAATAAAAATAGAAAAGGTGCCTTGGTAAAAACCTAGAAACAAGCGCTTTGGTAGCAAAAAATTGCAATAAAATTCAAGTGGTGAAAACTTGGAAATAGGCACTACTTGAGGCCTTTGCACCCCTATTTCTTAGCGCGAGTCCTTGACACTTAGCCTTTCTCCATCATGCCTTGTCCTTGTTGCCTCAGTCTGGAATTGGTCTTTGTCTTTGTCTAGGGGGCATAACTGTGTTAGCTTTGGTCTCTTGGATGCGTTAGTCTTTAGGACACCTCGCAAATGGTGTTTTTCAACACCACCCCAATTGTGTTTTTCAACACAACCCCTAACATCGAGTGTTTTTCAACACTTATCGGTTTGGTCTTACCCAGTTTTGTCATGTGATCTTAACTGCTTGCAAGCATTCGATCCTTATCCTCAGAACTCAGTATCAGTTAACAGACTTAAATTTTTAAACACATCACTTAATGCTTGAGCTATGTCATGATTTTTTCTTTGTGTGCTGATTGTTATTGATTTTTGTTGAGTGTCCTTGTCTAATAAGTCTCTCCGGGATGCATAGCTAGAGGACTTGGGGCATGGGACATGTTTTTATTTGCTTTCTGCTTGTGGGCATGGTCTTGAAACTCTTGAGTGTCTTGTGTTGTTCCATTGAAACACTTAGGAGATTTGAGGCTTCATCCTTGAATTTTTTTCACAACCGTTCTTCTGGTCATCCTGACATCTATGCCTTGATGCGAGCATGGTTTTGCTACATTAAATTGGGTAAGCTAACATCAAATTCATCTTGACCTTTATGTCTTTGATGCTTATGTTAGAATCTTTCCACATTCCAATCCGATATAAAGCACATTCATATTTTCATAGTTGCACTTGTGACTAGTGATGATTCTGTGATTTGCCGATGTCCATTAATAATGGCCCAATGATGAAAATAATTTCCTTAACATTCTCTTATGAATGATGAACACAAAGTCCTATGTTACAGTTCCTCTATTGCGAGTACACCTTTGCATTTTCATGTAGCTTTCATTGTTAGACCTCGTGTTTGTTTTCATTTTTAGGCTGCATTATGAGTTTGTGAGGGTTTTCCTTTATCTTTCTAGTGGACTTTTAATCAACTGTGGTCATGTTTGATCTTCATTTCCTTATCTTCTTTCATGATCTCAATCGATATTTTCTATCTTAAACAGTTGATTGATTTTGGGGCATTGTCTCTCTTAAGGCAAATTCTCTTACTTCTCTCCATTTCTTTCCACCTCTTCCAAACTTCAATCTTCCATTCTCTTTCACCACACTTCTTTTCTTCTAATTCAACCTTGGGGCATAATCATTCATGCTTGATGATCTACTTTAGTTTTGTGATCCTTATATCTTTCATCTTACATCAAGAACCTTATCTTTAGTTCAATTTGATCAAATTTATCAATTTGCTATTTCTCCTCTATCTCATTTCAATTTCGATCACGAGGGGCAATACCTATCAAACTTCAATCCTTGATTTAGCTTTATCAATCCTATCAATTGCTCCGCTTGGAGAAGTCTTGCTTGAGATTCTTATCTCGGACATGTCAATTACCTATTTACAGGGGTGTTGATCTTGTCTTTTTTTCAAATAGCTTATCTTTATCCTGATGTGTTCCTGTTCGTCGATCACACGTCTAGGTTGTTTTGTGATCTCAAATCGATCTCACACTTCAACTGCATTCTTTGACTACATGTGTTCCCATAAAGATCACACATTAGTCAAAGAGGGGCAAATATATGCACCTTAAAATGGTTGGCTAGACTATGGGCTGTTAGGAATAAGGTGTCTCAACCTTGGATAATTCCTATTCTTATTATTTGTTTTGTAAAATGTATTTCTTGCAAATAATGTTGATGTGTCGGCATCTTGAATAGTGTGTAAGGAGATCATGG
>MU228310.1:614217-626182 GCA_018584345.1 Thuja plicata
ACCGTCCTATTGTAAAATCTCATAACTGAGTGCACACTTAAATCAGTGTTGCTAAATCTCTTAACAGAGTAGATCTTAACAGGTCTCCACCTTAATACTCCTAACAGGGTAGATCATCAGAAGTGATTAAATTGTAAGCCTTAAGTGACTCCCTTCCATTTTGCAGATAGTGAAGTTTTGTGGGTGCCATCTCCACCGCAGTTTTTACTTCCTAACAGGAGTTTTCTGTGATACCATATATTGTGTTATGTGTTTATCATTTTCATGAATATTTTAATGAATATTAAAAACCATTAAAGATTATGAATGAACAATACATACATAAGAAAGAACAACAGTAATGGTTGGTAATACAGTAATGTATGATTACTAATAAATCAAGAAAGGTGTTAAAAGTTTTAGAGGTACTGATTCACCCCTCCCCTCTTAGTACTACTTCCCATTAATTCCGACAATTTGTTCTAGCTTCAAATCCAGTTCCACCTTTTCCAAGCACTCAGATTCAATTTGAATCAATGGCCACTCCCACTAGTGGCATGGGTAGTACTAGTGGTCCGAAAAGGACAATGACATTAGCACTGGAAATGAAATTAGTGGATCCCAGAGATCAAGGCAGTGTAAAGAAGCAAAAGGTTATGACAAGTACAACAATGCCAATGGTGTCTATAACTGTGAGTCCAACAATTTCCACACCTTGAGGAAAAAACCCTCCGAACAGTCCAATAACTCCACTTGTAATGGGTCTGGGTGTTAATGTTACTAATCCTCATGGTGCAATTATTAGAACCACAGGTGGAATCTCGTACATCACTACAATTTCTATTTCACCTTTCAAACATTCAGTTGTGTCAGAAAACCCAAATTTATGTTTCAATGATTTTGTAACAAAATTTAAACAAACAAATAATAGGAATAAACTAAGTAGTAAGACATTGAAGAGGGATGCAATTGTTGCAGCTCGTGATGCACAACCTGCATCGAATAGGTTATTTCCCACATATGAACCAAACAATGAAATGATGGAGTTCATGGTTTTTATGCCCCCAGCTAGAGATAACAATCCACCAGAGAGTCTAATAGATCCATCTGAATTTCAAGTTAGCACCCTCCAGATGGATTTATCCAAAATTAAAAATGTGGACAAGATAAATGTGTCAAAAATGACCAACCAAGTGGTCTACAATTCAGTGATGAAGTTGGAGAGAGAATGGAAAGCTTCAGGGCAGAATAGAAAAGTTAAAGGCATACCTGGAAAATGAAAAGGCAAAGGAGAAAGCAATAGATAGCAGGTGCGGAAAATTATTGAAAAGGATAAAAAATTCATCCTCTAAAGAAGCAATTGGATAGCAAGAACATATGGAGGCAGAACTAAAAATTGTGAGGGAAAAATTGGAAGAGAGCAATAAAAATCTTGAGAATGAAAAAGCCTCTTCATTAAAATTATATAAAAGCATGAAGAGTAAGGCACAAGTAAATAATATCTTAAAGAAAGAATTGGAGGATGAGAGGGTAAAAGAAAAATAGTGGGAAGAGAAAGAAAAACAGTGAGAAGAGAAAGCAGAGAAAATAAAAAAACAGAGTGAACACCACTTGTCAGAATTGAGAGAAGAGCTAAAGAAGGCAAATAATACGATTAAAACTTATGAAAATAGCTTGATTGACCAAATGAAAGATACAGTCAAGAAAATAAAAAGACACCTTTGGAGGGAAATAAAGGTGACTAGTGATAGGTTGTGTGATTGGTTTGAATTGAATGAAAGTCTTAGAGATGTTTTTGGGAAGCTCAAAGAGCACATTGAGAAGAACCAAAAAATTTGTCAGAGAGAGAAAACTGCAAAACAAATTTTGCATCAAATCAACAAAACCAATGATAGGCATTTGGCAAGCAAGGGAATTCATGACCACGTTCATGTATCAATTAAAACAAACTCTGTCTTTCAAAAATGTCAGAAACTAAAGGAAGTAGAGGAAACTCTTGCCTTATTTGAGAGAAATCTTGCTAAGATGAATCAAACAACAACCGAAATGATAGGTCATGGTTTGCCGAGTCTTGGTCCTAGTAACTCATTAATGAATTTCATTGGAAGAGAAGCTTACAAAAAAAGGTCGGAGGACATAATGAGGACTTATTTAGGCAATCTTCCTCAGGACACAACTCATGAAGGCATTGCAAAGTGCATCAAACCATTGACAAATTTGAATGTAGTATTGGAAGGATCATTGATTTCAAGTCACTCTAACAAGTATGAATGGCTGATGAGGTTGCAGGTCATTTACTATAACTTGACAAATTTTGACCTTCCAAACGATGCAGAATGGAGCATACTAAACAAACTGGTAGAATCATCTCATAAAAAATCGTATGTAAAAGTACTTTCAGTTTGAATCATCTCTATATTATTTATCTATTGGCTTGAATTGAGTTAAAAGTAACAAGTTTAAACTTTGTCTTTTTAATAGGATGAATGTAGTAGATGCTATAATGCTATTGCTAATTTACTAAACTGGCTTGTCAAATATAGAAATGTACAGTTGTAGAGAGGTTGTACTGGTCTTGACTGAGCTCTTACTGATTTTGATTTTGAGACTTCACATTAGGCTAATCGAATTGAAGCTATTTTTGCTCCCTTGTTTCTATAAAAGGGAATTCAGTGTCATTTGTGAAGGGTAAGGAAATTGGGTATTGACTCTTGAGTCATAATTCATTGTCAATTCACTTTTGCAAACAGAATCACACAGAGTTGTGTTCTTACTACTATTAATGAATGAATTGTTACATTATGTCATATTTGTAAATAAATTAATGAGAATCACTATTTCTAAGAATTGTATCATATGAGCTGAATAATGCAAATGAAAACCATTATTAATTGTAGAATTCATGACATTATCAACCACATTCATATTTTTGACATTGGAATATGATATTATGCATGATTGATGATGAGATACAAAAACTGACAGTAGACTACAACAAAAAGTTTAATAAATACCTATGACCTGCTACTTCTACAAAGGTTCAAGTTGCCACATAATATCATTATCGGGATCCTTGGATTCATCACCATCAACTTCATAGCTTCCTTGGTTCTTCGATATGTTTTCTTCACTCTGCATACCTCTGCTTAACTCAAGTTCACCACTAGCATTACCAGTACAAGTACATGAATCAATGATAGTTACATCATTGTCTCTGGCACTCCCACTTTGGTTTGAAATGTTTCCCAACCCTCTTCTCTGACATTTCTTCCTCCACAATTTTAGTTCCCTGTCGTAAGGAAAAGTATGGACTTCATACCTGGATGTATAGAGCCTCAAGAAATTTTCCAAATTCTTGTCTAGTTTGTTTCTTAGCTTTGACTTTAGGAACCCCAAAGCACTAAAAACTCTCTCATCCTCCACCGACCCCAATATCATAGTCATACATAAATCAACAAGCTTGAAAAATTCTGATATTGAATCAATCAACATTTCACTCTCAGCTAGATATTTCCAAAGCCTTTTTGTTGATCCATCTTCATGGGGGTTCTGCATAATATTATATTGTTCCCTCATTGTCTATGAAAAATGGCCCAATTGATCTCTCAAATGAGATTCATCTAAAATTCCATTTAGAGTTACTCTATTTAACTCTTTGGTTTTGCAAAATGATCTATCAAAGTTAGTATCTTAGTTTGATAATCATTCGAATTGTTGATACTCCAATATCGAGGAAACACAATATCTATGGATTCAAGTAGTTTGACTGGAGATAATCTTGCTCTAATCTCTGAGGAAAGATGATAGGCAATTTGCTTCACAGAAGTAGTTACAGACTCAACGATCTTGGTAAATTCTTCCCTTTTAACACTTGATATTCTCTTCCTATGGTTCATTCCTGGTACCTCAAACTTGACCCTGGCATAGTAGTACATTGGTATCTCAACTCCACGTACTTCTTTACATAACTCTTTGTTTGCACTGATCTTTAAAAATTTGTTAGGATTGTCCAAATCTGTCATTTTAAGGGCAAATTTTACATCATCACATGATGGATAGATATTACTGAGCATCATGCATGTCAATTTACGAAGCGCAACATATTATGCAATTTACATTTATCTTTGCTAAGCCTTTTTAATTATATTTCTTATTTCCTCTAGCAGGGGGATAAGACCTACTAACGTTAAGAGTGTCTCTACATTACTTAACCTTCACAGCAGCTTAGGAAATTTGGGTAGCCCTGCTTCTTCACAACTTGAGTTCATTAGACCAATCAACAATTGATATTATGAAAATACTCAATGTGCTGGTCCATCCAAAGAGATCCATCTAGTATCATTATCTTGCAGAAGCTTGTTCCTGTCTGTTAGTCCTTTGGCAAAGTGTTGAAATTCCCTCAATTGTTTTGGGCTTTGACAAAAGTATTGGTAGAGCTCTTTGATTAAAACTTCAATTTTTTTACTGGAGCATGCTTGCTGACAACTCCAAAAGCTAGATTCATTATGTGGGCCATGCAGTGAATGGGAGTAACATAGGGCACACAAGAAGATTGTATCTTTGTGTAAAGACCACCCCTATCGCCTTGCATTACTGAAGCTCCATCTACTCCAACACACACCAATTTATTGGAAATCATCATGCCATCTACACATCCATATTCAATTAGAGAATTCTTTACTAGATCAAATAAATTTTCAGCTGTCGCATTATCCTTCATTTTAGAAACAGTTAGTAGATGAGGTTGGCAAACAAAATTGTGTATAGTATAAACATGCATGCATACCCACAGAGTATTATCTACTGTTGTAACCTCATCTAAAGACAATGCAATAAAATTTGACTCTTTAAATTTTTCCTTTAGATCCTCTTTTTCAACCTCGGAAAGACAACTTGCCCATTCCATCCACTATTTACTGACCAGTGACTGTTAGGATAGTTACGAACTTTTAGAAAGTGTAATAAAGAACTCAATGATGGGTAGTATGTCATAGGATGTCCTCTGCTCAAAATATTAAAGACAACACTTAACTGAACAACTTTTCCCATTAGTTCTGCTTCCAATGCTTTTCCAAAACAAGCTTCAATAGAGCCTTTAACTTGAGCAGGCTTCATCTGTATATTCTACTGAAATTCATATAATTCTACATTCTTAACATGTATAGATTCGTCCTTTGTTTTCCATCTTATCATTGATTTTTCAACTCCATCTATGGTTTTGTTTTCGTAAACTTTACCCATATGCTTATCTATGGTGTTGATTTTTAACTGCAACCTCTTTTCCTTCTTATTTATCTTGTTGTAAATCTTACATCTACATTCTATTAGAGGCTAACCTTTAATTGGATTGTCCACTAGTTAAATGAATGGATACTTTGACACCCATTCTATTTGAAAATTCCTCGACAACTCCCACTTTCGATCATTTTTTTTATTCCTTATCCTTTTTTGAATTGTTTTTTCTTTTCTTTTCCTTGCACCATCATCATCTTTGACATTCTCAGTCTCATCCAAGTCGATTATATCATTATGGCTACTCTGGGTATTTAACTAAAAATCTTCTTCAAGTTCATCGTGATCTGAGATATCAAGTTCACATACTTCTTCAATATGTTGTGTAGTTTCAGGTTGTGAAACTTCAAAATCTACTTGTGATGAAGAAGCTTCCTGATTTTGGACAAAAACATTTCCAACACAATGACCAAAGTATGATGATAAGGTTCTGCATTTTTCTAGCCTCTCTTCATCTTGCCTTTCCCCACTTGTAGGAGCCTTACCCTTATTCTTGTTTGACATCTCCATTCTCCAACGAATTCCACTGCAAAAAAAATATTAAATTGTTGAAGTGACAATAGAATATAATATATATAAATATGATTATGGATTCATTGGCCCTAAAATCACGTCTGAGGTCTCCTTGGTCACCATTGTTTGCTAACTGGTTACCACTAAATAATAATGAACTTAAAATTACAGAGTCGCAGAATAAGTATCACTTAAATTTTCCTCAAATTAAATTGCAGTCGCGACTTGTCAATGTAGTATGTGGTTCCACTCAACAGTCTGAAACTGTTGAAGTACTCATACTCATCTGAAACTTCACTATCAATCAAATTTTTTTATACTATCCTTTTTTGATGAATTTGGCGGGAGGTATTAGGTCAAGGTATACAAATTTGGTGAAGCCTGCGTAATTATAACACATCTTTTTTTATTTTTGAGGTGATTATGGGTCATCCAATACCTTCGTATGATTAATAAAGTTGGCAAATTTGGGTCGGTTTGAGACACGCGTCCGTAAAATGCCAGGCAAGTTTGGGGCCACCTATAAATATATATGTATAAAACTATTGGAAAATATAGGTTGTCCATTTGGGGTTGCTTAGAAATTATAGGCAAATTTTTTAAATGTACGGGGACCAAAAATCATATTCCATTGGCGATAATGTGTAAGAAAGGTAGAAAATTAAATAAAGAGATGGGTGATGGGCCCGGGCATTGGACCCAATATTAATAATTTTTGGGTGATAGGGTCAATCTAATATATGAAAAAAAACTTTCCAATTCCCCGCTCGCCGACATGCAACATTCACCAATTGGCAAATAATCACCACTAAAGTTTTTGCTGCTGATAGGTTTTATTCAGAACTATGACAGTCAACGCTTGACCGAGGTGGGATCTTTTTATCATGACTGCATAGGGAGGAGTACTCATCACTACTTTTCTATTCCATACATAGAGGATTTGATGATCCACTGGTGGGGATTTTCTCTGAGGTTGTACCATCATTTTGGGGATGATATTTATCATCTGTAGTAGATGGGATCAGTGGCTGCAAGTTGGATTACTTGCAGAGTCAGGACATCCATGGGAGCTTTGTAGAGGATTGGGATAGTGGTAGTGTTACAGACACCTTCAAATGTTCGTATCTCCATATAGTAGATGGATCTGAGTTCAATTTGCATTGGGACTTGAGTGATGACAAGGTTGGCATTACATCTTAGGTGGGTCCTATTGATTGGCTTCACCACTTTGGGCATGGTAAAGTTGAGTTCAGATTTGAGCAACAAAAGTTTGAGGATGTTCTTTTTGGTAGGCTTTTGTTCAGAGTTTGGGATCCTTCTAGTGCATCGAGATTTCAAACAGGGCTCAAAAAGGAGTTTTGAGATGTGTACATGGTGCTGAGTACATATGGTTTTTCTTTTGATCCTCTTGTTCATGACCCTTTCCAGATGCACAATTTATTTGTGCATGTGTTGGACAGTGTGAGTGACAGTTCACCTTGCGTAATTTTGGGAAGCAAGCTTTGTCAGCAATTTGAGTTGCGTCCCTATGAGATATTCACTCCTGTGACATCTACTGTCGGATTCAATTCAGTTTGGAAGGTTTTGTCAGTTGTCCTCGTGACGATGTTACAGGAGCTAGTTGGTGATTACAGGGACATTACACAGTTCTACTCTTGGGATCTGGGTGGACTGGAGTGTTATTTTTTTTGAGATTTCTTGGGGAGAAGCAATTTTAGGAAGGGTAGATTGTAATGTCCCAAATTTTGTGAGTGTCATCTCTAGGAGGATTATCCTATTTCATAACCCTCATAGGATAATGGAGTTGTTCAGAGGGTTTATTTGATGGATTTAGAGGTGATTTCCCACTCTGGAGGTTAGTGATGCTTCAGATTGCTCTTCGTTTGAGTCAGATTGACACATTTACTATTTATAGTAAGTGTCTATTTCGGGATAGTTATGTTTTCTACATTTAGCAGGGCACCTAAATAGTTGGCATCAGTATGGAGTTGTAGGGACGTCTGCAGAGCTTTCATTTATAGGAACTTACTATTAATAGTAAGTTCACTATTGATCAATTACTATTTGTGGTAGGACGTTTAGGTGATGACTTTGTCAGAAAATTTGTGGAGTTTGAGTTGGTCACTTGGTTATTTGGCGATTTAAAACATTAATGGTTTAGTGTTCATTAATTAAGTCTAACTTAATTAATGGTATGGTTTATAACTATATAATATGACAAAGTCATTAAATAATTATTGTAAGAAGAATGAAAAGAATGAAAACTTAAACAAGTATTAATCCAAGAAAATGAAATGTTGGAATATTTTACCATAACCCAAAGGAGAGAAAGATTTCAAGATCAACCACAAACACTTCAAGAATCCAACAATGAGCCAAGAGATTTTGGTAAGGGGAAAAGCAAAGAAAAACCCCTTTGTGAATAAGAATATGGTTAAAAGCCTAAAGGATGAGAGCAATAAGCTCAATACAATAATGAGAGCAATGAGAGATTGAGAGAGAGAGGAGAAGATTATTCTAGCTAGTGTGTGAGAGACATCTCTTATGTAGAGATGAGTGGAGGAGTTTTCATGTAACTCCCTTCTCCTATGGATGCCACATTCATATTGTGTGTGTGACAAATGTGTGATTCCTCTTAAGGAGGAATATCTATTTTCCTTATTAAAGGAAATACAAAATAGTGACATGTCCTCCTACATGGACTAGAGGACAAATACAAATAAGGATACCTTGGTTTATCCTTTAACTACATAGTTTCAACCAAGGAAAGATTAATTCTAACAATTATTTACGAGTTTATTACATGGTGTCAATTCATATTGAAGGGAAATATAATAATTTATTATATTTCATACTTGGAAACAAAAGAAAATATATCCAAATGACTAAGTTATGCAAAGAGTGAACTTGAAGCTTCTAGGCCCATTTTCCTTGAATAATATAAATGCATTCAAATGAAAAGAATCAGATTATTAATGATTGTGCATTTTTTACATTGGAAATTGGTGAATTGGTATTTCCTGCTAAGGGTTTGAAGTTTGGTTGTGCCTGGTGAATTGTGAATTGTGAATTCACAGAGCTATTATCGCACTTTGAATTTGACAATTTGGTCCAGTGCATAGTGCCACGTTGTTGGTCTCATATAGAGTCCAAGTTTGCACTTATTTGTGATCGATTTGGGGGATCATTCTCTACATTAGATATCATATTTACATCATAGGGTTAAAGGAACAAGTTTGAAAACAAATCACAACATGTTCTTAAGGTTGCGTTCATACTTCTTATTGTCGTAGCTTTATAAGAGGGTCAATTCTTCTAATTTATTGATTGAGGTCTATAATTGGAGGCCAGCGTGACATAAGGGAGAGCTACATTAGAAATTGAGAGAAACCATCTCATTTGAAGGCAATGTTAGAATTTTTTTAGGTGCTGTGATGTTATTTGGAGGGCCCATGAATGAATTATGAAGGCTCTTTTTGCATTTATAGGAGCCAGCGAATCAATTCAGTATCCATGTCAGATCTATTTCAACTTCTAGGTGGCTGCAATTTCTATAAGAGAAACATTACAATTATAAATTTTAGTCATCCAGGCTCCATAGTATGTTTTTAAACAATAATGATGCATTCAATTCAACATTTGTAAAGATTTGAATTTAGAGATTGGAAGATAAAGTTTGTATGTGCGTATGAATTTTAAACTTAGAATTTTACCTCCCATATATTGTTGAAAAATCCTAAAATAATATCTATCTTGAAAATTGCAAATATCATATATTTGAAAATCCAAAAAAGAACATAAAATTGTAAAAGAACAAAAAATTCTTGAGAGAAATATGAATTCAGTGCTATATAAGGGGTTAGAGCCAATAGGGATCTTACATATAATTAGAGAGCTTATCATCATTGTTATAAGCCAACTTTAGAGCTTCCAAATTGTCAATCACTTTTGAATCAAGAGAATCACTATTGTTCAACTGGTCCCTGTCCTCGAGCTTCTCCAATGTATCCTTAACCTTAGGAGCACTATCACACATAGTATCATTCTTCTCCATGAAAGAGAGGAAATTTTTTGAATCTTTAGGATGACTCTGGAAAATGGAGAGGGGTGGAGAGCAAGAAGCCACTCCCTTATTAGATATATTATTGCTTATGAATCTAGGATCAGATATCCTTTTGATCCTTTCAAGGGATAATTGTTGGGCATTATGAGTCCTATGTTTAGGACGAGACACTTGGGGTTCAAGACCAAATTTTAATGTGTTGGGATTTGACAAATCTTGAGCTCCAAGTAAATTCTTTTCATTGGTGTTCACTTTAGGTTTAACTTTCTTATCAAATGCAATACTCAGTGAGTCCAATTTGGCTTCCATGGATTCAAAGTTCTTTGGAAGGGGCTTCTGAGTTCTTTGGAAGGGGATTCTCCTTGGGAGGATGAGAGATTACATTAGGGTTTCCCGTCTTGGGAGTGGGAATGATATGGATTTTTTTTTATCAACATAAATATTGGTCTCCCCAATCAATTTGGGTTGAGAAAATAGTTTCTTTTGCAGGAATTTCTCATGTGGCCTTACCTCCTACATAAAAAGAAGGAATTAATTCCACCTAGAAACATAATAGGGAATGCAAAAATTTGGTCCTCAAGATCAAAGTGAATTTCTTTAGGAAGATCAAGTCCAGGGTTTAAAGCCACAAGAGCCCTAACGTTAGTGTGAGGTAGAAGGTTATCGGTTTTATCAACTCTAATCACAAAGTCGATGGGTTCTAGAGCTTGCGGTAAAGATACCAAAGAAATGGGGGGATATTTCCTATTGTAAGCCAACAAGGGAACTAAAATGAAATTATTTTATCTTGTATGGCCTCGGGGGACCATGATATAACCGTAAAATTGCAAGATCCTATATTCCAAAACTGCCTTTTAATGACTTCATTTTGACTATTAGGGTTAGCAAAAAAGTAAGGAATGAACCCTTCTTAAGCATGAAAATGTATGAAAAATGAAACCCTAGACACTTATCCCATATATTATACAACCATTCATTCAAAAAACTATGAGATAGAAGTTTGGAAAATTCTTAAGCCGCAATAAATACAACTATGTTTTTTAATCTATTTTTTCTGCATCTATAACAATCGCCATTTGAAAATTTTGTTTAATGATGAGGGCCTTGGTAGAGATGAGCTTACCTCCAAGGCTTTTCAGTGTTGTGTTGATGGTATCCTTTCTCTTTTTCTTGAAGAACTTGGATCCATTCGACACAAGATTTTCTCCTTCCACGACTTCCCTAAATGATTTTGCCCTAGTATTCTCCATTGTTGACGGTTGCAAGGGTTGATTAAAATGCCCATCCTCGGGCATTGACGACCCCATAAAACTGTTGGAAATACAATAATGGGAAAGAAAGATACTGAGAGGGGGGGTGAATCAGATCTTCAAATTTAAACACTTAAAATAAACTGATCCACATTCATACATATATGAATCTAATGTAATCTCAGATAGCATCCACACAATGAAATAAATAACACATAACACAATAACTTGGTAACCCAGAAACCCAAATAGGTAAAACTGGGGTGGGGATGACACCCTCAAAATTCTCCACTACTACAGTAATAAAGTGTGCCTATTAAGGCTACAAATGTTGATTACAAAATGTAATCTACCTTGTTAAAGGTCTGCCTGGTTAAGAGCTAAAGATCATTACAATCTACCTTGTTAAAGGATTTCAACTTACAATAAAGTAAGAACTCTGTTAGGAGATAAAGAAAGGTCTGCTAGAACCACTTTGTTAAGAGATTTTCACCTGATACAATGATTAGAATGTCTCAAGTATTGATCCTTCGTTATGCACTCTGATGCTGATGACGAATCTCCTCTTTCCAATACCTTTTATGATCTCATAATCTGATATAATCTTTACTCTGCTGTTCACTGTGTTGTCACTCTGCTTGATCTCTGCTTCTTAAAATAACCCTCTGTGCATTTCACTTCAAAATGCAGTCACCACACTTCGTCGGCTCTTCTTACACACACTTACAAAATAGGGTTTCAAAGCAATCTAATATATCCGTTCAAGTCTGATAGTGAGATCTAGATCAATGATCAAGATCTAATACCCATACCTTGATGGTATTACAATTAATGTTCATGCATAGGATAAAACAATTAAATGCATAAC
>MU228310.1:647162-685488 GCA_018584345.1 Thuja plicata
CCCCCACCCTGGTAGGCCGCCGTGCCACATAGTTATAGGGGCCTAGACTTACTCAAACTATATGTGGATAATACCATATATCGTTGAGGGGAGGGGAGGCCCATATATCTCGAGGGGGAGTGCAAACTCTCTAGCCACCCTCGATCTCTTGAATGATTCAGGATTAGTGGCAACATTCATTCCCTGGATAAGAAGCACCCCCTATATTGCAAGGGCCAGATCAATCCATCTGATGCCCTATCTATATATGGGTCCACGACATCACTATTCGATCTGGCACTACTCAGAGGAAGAGGAAGGTGGTCCGCACACACACGGTGGGTGAACCACCAGGGGAAGCGGGCTTGCAACCAAACCCCCTATATCTGTGTGCATGCGGGAATGAATTGATGCATCACTCTGGAATCATCTCTTAATAGGGGAGGGTAGGGGGGAGGCGAATCCTGAATTTGTCTGCTCACTATGCAGACCGGTCCCTATATCAATATATGGGTGGAGAACCCACCGATGAGCAAGAACCCAGTGAGAGATAGACGGGGTGGGTGGGGGAGATAGTTGTTGGAGTCAAGGCCCCAATCAAGGTCTCCCTATCAATCAATACAGATTAACTTGCGATACATGGTTGCCATTTATCTTCCCCCGATCGGCGATTTGATCAGTGAACAAACAAGATTTGATTCTCATATACTTAATGCGGAGGGGCAGACTAAATGCAGTGACTATATATAGCCGAGAGGAGGCGGACTGAATGAATCACCTAAGACCAAAGATCAACCTGCATAGCCCTCCTATTTTAAGGGGGGCTTGGTCCATTTCACAGTCATACAGGATTCAAAAACTATATCTCCCACCCTAGATGGGGAACCCTCTAGTAGATAGTAGAGAACTAGGGTTCGCTGCTGACCGTAAAGGCAGAGACCTAGTAGAAAGAAAGCGGGTTCACTGTTTGTGGTTCTAAACATTTATGCCTTACCGGCCTATCTATATATGGGGTGGAGGTATAGGAGATAGCGAGTGGTGGAGTGTCGAGTGGGTCGGCATTGTTCTCTTATATCACGGATATTCAAGAGCCTGCCACGCCTTTAGCCCCCCCACCCACCTTTACCCCCCTATAGATCCCTTCTAATAATAGGGGTAGGGCTCAGTGCCAAAGGGGCGTAGGTGTTCGAGGAGGATCCATGACAAATACTACTATATGTCTAGTGTGGCCCCATTTTGATCGGGGTGGGAGGAGATAGTGGTCGGGTGGCATGGCACCAAGCAATGCGAGAAGTGAAATGTATATGGCTATCAAGATATGGTAAGCTATCAGACTAACCAACACTAGAGGGGGTTCCACTAGGTGGGAGGGGATTAACATTGCCCCTACTTTAGGCATTCATACATACCTTATCGAAGACCTTCTCAGCTCACGATCTCAACCAACGGAAGAACTCATTTTGCACCTGCAATTTTCAAGCAACAAAGCAGAGCTAAGCAGAGCGATTGAAGAACAAATTGAAGTGCGACCTCAACAAGATTCAAACATGACTCAATAGATTCACGAGTGATCACAAAGATTCAGTAAGTACCTACAATCACTGACCGTATTGTGTTTAAATTATGGAAAGCCCTAAATTTCAAAATACGATGGCATCTACTTCAAGAATAGCAAAATTGAAAGAGGATAAGAAGAAAATGATTAATCTTATTAGCAATAGTACTTGTGTTGAACCTAAATACAAGTTACACCCAGAAATTGCATCACAACCTAATGATTTTGGAGCATTCTCCAGAGTCCCACCTAGGTTTTTTCTAGTAGAGGAGGTAAGGTCCTATATACATTGCAAGATCTTAGAAATAGGAGATCTAGACCTAGATAAGTCCTATAAGGCACTATGTGATGACACTAGAAAATTGGAAGAAGAGCACAAGCATCTGGACGTGAAAGGTTTGACAAATGCATTACACTTTCCTAGGGTTTTTAAGTCTGAATGGATACGGATAGTTCTTAGCATAATGCATAACCAGAAATTGTGGCTTGATGAGCCTAAACAAATAACAAAAGATGTTATTCATGTGGTTACTAGATATCCCACAACCGACAAGCCAAAGGCTCACAAGCACCCATCCAGAAAGGAAGTAGAAAAGTTAACAGGTGCAAAATCAGATAACAGAGGTCTCAAGGTTAACACCATCGCCAACGAGGAAGTTAAGTTTGGTGCATGTGTGGTAGGATATAAAATATTTTAGGCTAGCAGAATGAACAACATAGCAAGCACGGCTATGAGCATAGCCTACAAGATCATCAAACAAGGAAAGAAGGTGGATCTTTCAGAAATATTGTTAAATCAACTTGAGGAGAACATGAACACTATAAGGTCATCAAGGACAAACACTTGTAAGTTTGGTTCTCTTGTTATGTGCATATTCTTTTACTTTGAAGAATAATCTCCTTCCATAGGCAAAGTAGTATGGGACATAAGAAAACCAGTCACCATACACATATGTGAGCACATAGAATCATTAGGTATAGATTTTGATAACTTAATGAATGAATATTTCAAAGAATTTAAGGAAAAGATGCAAGCAAGAACAAGGATACCAGAGAGTTTGATAGAAGATAACAAGGATGATATATGTTTTAAGGTAGATACCAATTTTACTTATATCAAACTAGTAGTACCTAGAAAATCTTGGCTATCACTGATTTTACTGTTGTATTCAATTTTTCCGACCATTGGAATGAGGTCAAACTTATTATTTATACACAAGTTTTCCCTAAAATTAACCTAACTTACTTTACACTTAAACAATATAATACAATTTCCAGTGGCCGGTACTACCTGCACCACACTACAAAGACCTCGAGATGGAATAGGTCTGGCATGTCAGAAGAATAAGACAAGAAAGGAGGAGTGGAAGAATCAGCCTCGAGAAGAGAGCCAAAGGGAGAAAAGAAGAAATCCAATCCCCCAAGGATCAAGGCTACATGCCTCATCAATGGAAAAGTAGCTCCTTGTCTCCGATGTGCCAAGTGTTATGTTGGAGCGGTGCCTTGGGAAGACCACCTGTCAGAACCTTCTTGTCGAGCTGACGTGCCTTGTGGGAGTCACCCACCTTCTGAAACCCTTATTAACTACTTTAAAAGTGACTAGTTGGCTTTGGGAATCGGGACATGGGTCACTTTAAAGAATACAAGAATATTGGATCCATAATTCCAAGACCCGGAAGATCGCACCCCCAAGGAATAAAGAATACAACTTATACATGGTCGATGGAATTCTCTGGACTCCGGAGAACTTTATTGTTCATTAGTGTTTTTGAATGCTTCTAATACTTGGCTTATGCCTTCTTCATCTATGTCCTTAATGTTGCCCCATCGACTGCGAATAGCCTCCAACTTTTCCTCAACCTCTCTGGCCCCGTTCTGGAACTCATCTACCATCTTCACGGCATCGTGTGCCCAGATCATCATCTTGGATAATCTTGATAACCTTCCCTAGTCAAAATCTCTGGCAATCAGATACAGGGACTTCATTCGATCATCAAATTTGTTGAGGACGTATTCCTCCGGGATGCATTTCCTGGTGGTGAAGGGATCAACTTGCGATAATCTGACCACAAATACTTGAAATAGGCCCAAGGGATATTGGGTCATGGTCTCCTTCTCTTTTAGGGCCTTAACTAGTTCCTTGCATACCTCGATTTTGAGGCCAAGTCTGGAGTACTGGGCCTAGAGGGAATCATATGATTCATCTCCCTAAATTCTTTCGTCTGTGATGGCTTCCTCTCTGGTGTTGCAAATTTCTTCCAACCCAACCTTCCACTTTTCATATTTCTCTAAGTCTTGCTCCCAGACAAGAGCGGAGCCATTTGCTTGGCTAATGAGGATGTTGACCTGATAAAGATCTGGGAGGGACAACACTAGAATTGTCTTATGGCAGCTATCTACTCGGTGGCCCACCCATCCATAGAATGCACTTTCTTCTTCATGGGCTGAAGAGAATCCACGTCACCCTATGCAAGCAGCAATCTGGAGGAAGAAGTTTCTGGGCAGATCTCGGCCAAAGGCTATGTAAGTTCTACCAGAAGTGCGAGAAGATTAGCATTGGTCTCTCTTTCCTCCTTTAACTTCTAGCCCTATTTAACATATCAGGCCTCCATTGCTTTAGTGGCCTCACTCAGAAGGTCCAGTTCACCCTTCTTATCTCTTCTCCCAGTGCCACTTCTATAATGTTGTAATCTTCCGGCCTTAAAGCCGCTGCATCTGCATCTGGAGGAGGTGTTGTGATAGTCACAACTGTCTTTCCTGTTGGACCAGTCCGGAGGGCATGAACTGTCTATGCCTTCTTAGGCTTCTAAGCCTCTGCATTTTGGGCAATCATTTCAACCAAGGAGAGTGGAACACCTGATGTGACTGTCGGGGTCTTTCTTTTTCTCGATTCTACCAGCCATTGGGGTGGCTGGGATGGCTTTGCTGTTAAGACCTAGGTGTCCAGATTCCTTTTAGAATCGGGCGGTGTGTTCCTAGAATGTACAGTGTCATCAGGCTCTTTCTCTTTATCATGTTCATGTTCCTCCTCCTGCTCTCTGAACGCCTTAGTATCTTCTTCCGTGTTGGCATCCTCTTTTGTGATATCCAGAACTTCTTCTACTCTAGCATCAATATTACCTGTATCTTCAGGAACTTCCTCATCCCTCCCAACATCAGTTGATCTGACACTTACATTTGCTGGGACTTCCTGATCATTCTGTGACTGATTGTCTTCGGCCTCATTGGCCTCTTCTGCTAGAACATTTTCCTCCATTGGAACATCTTTTGGAGGTGGGTGAGGTCTCAGGCCAAACTTTAACAATGCGGTTGCCGATACTACCTCACCAAATGTTCTCCAGGGAATTTTGTCACCCAGAGTAACCGAAGGCATCTAGAGCGTGATGAATGGGGGTACGGTTGATCCCATGGGTCCAGTTTCCCCAGCCATCAGCTGCTCATCTGTGGTTTTCCTAGGTGTATCTTCGGTCCCTTGGACCAGTGTCTTCTCCCACTTGGGATCCTTTGGTGTTTCATACCGGACCTCCTACTTCATGGCAGCATTTGGTTCTAGAATCTCTTCTTCTATGGGGATCTCTCCTTTATCTTGAGTGGCGATCTCTTCAACTATGTGATCAATATCTTCATGAAAATTCATGAGTTCATCTGCCCCAAACACATCATCAAAATCATCGTGTGAGGGAGGGCTATCAGGAATCTCCTCAAGTTTGAGGGAGTCCAAACTGACATCAACTGGAGGCATATCTGGCATACCCGGGCTAGCATCTGTGCTTGGAGTGGGGGTCACCTTTTTCTTCTTCTTTCTCAATAATGGGACCTCGGTCTCCAAGATACTGGTAGACTCCGCATTGGCAAAAGTCTATCTCCTCATCATTGTAGCCAATGATAGGGATCTCGCCGGGTGAGCAGACGCCATTGGAGTCACAAGGAGACTAGAGGATACTTGTGTGCTTATTTGATGGCTAACCAACCTTGTTGAATCCATTTGTTTCTATAGTTGTACCATTATGGGGGTTGGGCCTTGGGGAGGTACCTTAGCCAGGGTACCCTCTTTTTCTTTCCCCTTACTTGTGCTTGGTTTGGCGGTGGTAGCGAAAGATGGAGTGATCCTTCAGACAATCGATCCCTTCTAGGTGCTTTTGGGACACACCCGGGCAAAATAATTGTGACTGGCCTCCAAAATTGGGTGGCATACTCCCTCAATTGTCAAGTCTTCTGGGGTGGCCCAATCCACCAGAGGGAGATCCAACTTGTCTAATCCTTGTCCTTTGTATGCTGGGTCTTCTAGCAGCCCATCATCTGAAAAACCCTTCAGAAAAGTCTGAAGGTCAAGTGCCTTCATGTTTCCCTTAGACATCCATGAATGTTGACAGGCCCAGAGGTCAAAACTATCCTGACAGTCCACCCAAAAATCTTCATTATCTTCTTCGTGCGGCGGGGATGCCCGAGGAAGTGCAAGGCAACCTTGCCTAGAGGATCATAATTCTTCCTGGCATTGTGGAATTCCACCAGTCCTAGGCTTTTCAATTCGCTATCTTCCTCCCTTGTTGCGACGAGGTTGCACGTATAATTCCCGCACGAAACCAGGAATGGGACGTTAATGACCTTCTTCAATGTGAAGAAGGCGTGCAGGTCCATGATCTGCCAGAAGAACTCCAAAAGAATGATTCTATCCCCGCAATACCAGGGAAGAAGATAGGGTTTCCCAGAGAAGCCAGTCACCCAAATGTAGGTGTGTTGCTGGAACTAAATAAAATAATCACCATAAGTACTGACCAGGTTCATCGCCTCCTATGATAATCGATACCCGGAGTCCCGGGTAAGTGTTAGAATATTCCTCATAAATGAAAGCATCATTAACCTGGCAGAAATTTAGGAAACCGAGTTCCCATTGGACTTGGGGATAATGATCCCATAGTGTTAATTGGCCCAGCCTATTCCCAAGTTCACCTACTGTTCCCAAACCCGAAAAACCTAGTCTCTATTGGGCCAGTGTCCATAGCACGTAAGATGTCATATAGAACTTGGAACTTTGGACAATGCCCTTCAGCTACATGTCCACATGATTGGCTATAATGGCCACCCAGTTGAAGGTCTAGTTGCGAGTGGTGATGCAGTAAAGAAAGTGATAAATCCACGCCGAGAAATTTTGGGCATGGGGCAATCCGAAGATCCTGCATAAAAACATAATTCCCACCTAAATGGGCTCTTTGAAATCCCCGCGGGGAATTTCCAACTTCATCCTTTTATGGTCCCTCTTTAGGGACTTCAACCACTGGCTATTGATATATTTCTAAGAGATAAGGGCAGCCTCCTTGAACTCCTTTAATGAATTATCCCAGTTGATGATGATGGATCCCTTGAACTATGGAATCCCTAGCCTTGAGGCAAAATTTATTGCATATAGAGTAACAATTATTGCTAGATATTGTAACGGTCGGGGATCGGCAAGCAGAACTATCTGAGTAGGTGCATTGTACAATGTTTCTAGTTGATGTATTAATTCCGGTGATTTCATTGAAAAAGGAAAGTTTGCATCCTTTATAATGCTGGAGGTGGCCAAATGAGTAGCCATATTGTCTCCGCTGGCCTTCAACCTGTAGATGGATTGGATTAAGCCTTGCATTTCAACCCAAAGTCTGGGCTTTGTGTCTGTTATTTCTTGGACTTTGGAATCCACCTTGGATCCCATGATAATACCCTCCTTCAAGTATTTGGAGGTCAATGGTAGCTTTGTCAACATATTTTTGGCCTTGGTTTTTGTGGCTGCCCGAGTGGAGGTAGCAGGTAGCTCCGGGCTATCAGGAGGAGTGATCACCTCAGACATTTCAATCACACAATCTTCAACTTGCAAGACCGGAGAATCGTCAATACGTGGTATAATAATAATAATTTTGTAGATTCTAGGGAAATCATCATCGTGTGGCACCTGTCCAAAAAGTGGTTAGCATTTATCAAAATCCCAGAGTATTCAAGATAAACATGATTTGGATTATGATACACACCCAGGGGCTCTGGGGTATTTGAACCAAACGACAAAGATGGAATGAGCATCCAGGGGCCTCGGCACCCAGAGTCTAGAAGAACTAGCTATTGTCATGTCGATGTGACCAGGAGGAAGCTGTACTTGGATGACATGGGTCATCACATGGCCACGTGACAGGTGGCATAAATGGCATTAATGACAACAAGTGGGCCAACACAAGGGAAATTGAATGCCAGATGGGATGGGGTTTGAATTCCCACTCATGGGAAATTAATCCCATCATTAAGATGGCATGACATAGGAGAGTGAAAGCCACCATGGCTCGAACCAGTGAGGTGCCGAGTTCAGACCGTGGCGACTTCCTCTCGACGAGCTTGACAAAATGATTCAAAAGGTGATGGAGTGTGATGAGCTTGTCAAGAACAAAAGGATATATAAGGGGTATACACACTAAAATACAGAGAGTTGAGGCATATATATAGTATTTACAAAATATTTACACAACATACAAAACTCACGAAGGCACGAAAACTAACCTACGACAATGTACAATATATACTAGACTACAACTGCACAGAAGGCAGACAACCTTCTGGCAGGGCCAACCCACCAATGGGAGGCAAACCAGGAACAAACGCAGAAAACAAAAACAAGAAAAAATGAAAGCAAAAGAAACAAACAAAATGAGCACCACAGAAATGAAAAGAAAGACATAAAACTAGAGGAACAAAAACCAGAGAAGGAAAAAAAATGACAACCAACCTGGAAACACAAAAGACATAGAGAAGACGAACATGGGAAATGATTTGCAATAGGTCCACCTTGGAATGATCACAAGAAAACACCGTAAATAAATGTTCAATTAGCCACTAAGCACAGGGAGCAACTCACTATTTATTCACGTTAATCACCTCAATATCGCTCTGAATGCTCTAAGTGTTTTAATCGTGGTAACTGTGAAAATGACACGAAACTTCCATTTATACCCATAGGGTAAAAAAATGTTGCACTTTTCTGACAACTCTGGGACTAGAAAATCCTCTGGACTCTAGGCCTGGGGATTCCATATGATCATATCTTCTCGCAAGAGAAGACATAATGGTAGAGAATCCTGGAGTCCAGATTTCAACTTTGGAAAGAACAAACAAACTCCGGGATCGGGTCCCGGAGACACGAGGAAGCAGAACAAAAGAAAGACAAACCTCACTGAAGTAAAGTCTGGAGGGGAAAACAAAGGAAACAAAGGAAAACATAAGAGAACAAGGCAAGAGCAAAAGCGAAAAGGGTGACCCAACATTTTGCCTACAAAATGTAGGGACGGGTATGCAGGGCATAAAAAATAGTGATTATCTGGGACGAATGCCTTAGTGCATTCAAGAACTTTGGAATCTCTGGTTAGCAAAACTAGAATTAATCTTTACCTGGAGCATTTTTCTTGCATAGAATGAGGCGTTTAGAAAATGGAACTCATCACTAATTCAATATTTTGGTCTTTCATTAGTTGTGGAGTGTGTGCTTTGAAAGAAACCAAGCTGATGACCTCTGGGAGAAACAAAGAGGAGGCGCTAAATGAATCAAACCAAAGTTGTCCTATCTTGCATGCTTTCCCTAGATACCAGAATTCTCTATTCTTCAGTTTGTTCTTTTCTTTTTTTCTTTTTTGGGTGGGAAGGCGGTACTTCTTTCACCTCAAACCTTAAGCTTAGATAATTTTTGAGGCGGTACTTCTTTCACCTACCACCTAGCTTTAAATTACTGAATTGGAGAGAATGTTCCAGACCCAGGATATTCTTACTGATTTTTAGACTTGGTCCAATAGCCAGTGCAACTGATCTGTCCTCAAGGTGTCTGATTACTTGTTTCTTAGATTTTTTGTTAACTAATGTCTAAACTGTCAAGACGTGAACATGATGAAGATCACCCATAACCTTTTACCACACTTACAAAGGAACCCTGGAGGACAGAAAAATTCCACCATGCTAACAATAGGTCCAAATTACCCAAAATACATAGGGCATAGTTCCAAAGACTAGATGTTATGCGAAGCATACCTTTCTACAAAGAGGAGGCAACATGCTGGGAACCCGAAAAACAAGAGAAAACAAAGGGAAACCAAAAACAAGAGAAAACACAAGGAGAAGGCTACCCCAAAGGGTGGCAAGCAAAAACTATTTACAAGGCAAGGGCATTCCAATTGGAACACCGGGAAGAGAAGATATTTACAAGAAAGACATTTACATATAATACAATCCTGTACAAACTCACCACCATCCTCATTCAAAGTAGTTCTTAAGAAACTAACCATTGACTGGCAATGGGACGGCTTCTTTGGTCATAGTGTTGAGGAAATAAGTGTTTTCCCCACAGATCTCAGATATCAGATATGGTCCAAGCCAGAGCTGTTGAAACTTAGTGTGCTTTCCTTTCTCTTCCCAAGCCTTGTCCCACAAGAGGACCAAGTCCAAAATCTGAAAGGCCTTATACTGAGCTCTTTAGTCAAACCATCTTTTTACTATTGCTTGATGACACACGAAGTTTTCAAGGGCCGTGTCTTTTATTCCTCCATCCGTACCATATTCAAGAGTCAAACTTCCACGATGTTGTCCTGATTGCTGAATTCCTACATGAACTGTAAAACTAGGATTTGCAAGTTAATAGGAAATACCAGATTCTGGCCATAAACTAGATGGAATGGGGATGTTCCCAGGGCTGCCTTTATTCAGACGCGATCTGCCCAAAGAGAAAATCTAAGCTTTTGGTGCCAGTCCCGGGGAGTCTGTTCCAACAGGTGTTTGATCACTTCTAGAAGATTTTTATTGGTTGATTCAGCAACACCATTTCCCTGGGGGTAATAGTTGCTGGAAAACTTCAGAGTGATCTTACTTTCGTAGGTCTATTTGAGTAATTGTGCCAAAGAAAATGCCAGACTATTGTCACATACTATAGCAAAGGGCATTCTGAATCTTGTGACGATGTTTTCTTCCAGAAATTTTATGACTACATCTGTCGTGTTGTTTTTACAAGGTATCACTTCAGACCACCAGGTGCAATAGTCGATAACAGTTAGAATGTACCGATGGTTGGCAAATGAGTTGGGGTTAATTTCCCTGATGAAGTCAAATGCCCATTGAGCAAAGGGTCTAGCTTCAAAGACCGACTGTAGAGGCATGGCCAGGTTTTTCTCACGATGTGTTGCTGTCTGATAAGTATGGCATCTCCTAACGTGAGTGTAGACATCTTTGAAGATACAAGGCCAATAGTATCTGGCCCAGAGGATCTGATGAGTGGTGGCGTCAGCTGAGCCATTCCCGGTCCCAAATTTCCCATGAAATTCTTCAATTATTTTCACTTGGTCCCTGTCTATATTTTTAGAATAGGAAAAACCCTATTCTCCCAAGAACACCTGCATGAAAACCTGTCACATGGAAGAAGCAAAATACAGAAGACTGGAGAAACTATGGAGGCCAAAAAGCTAGAGGAGACATTGTATGCAAAAGAAAACAATCTATTAACAATATGTTTCTAGAAATTACAATGTGATGTGAAAACTCCTTTATGAAATGCAAAGAGGTGAATCCTTATAAAAGGATATCGAAACCCTAAAGGTGAAAACCCTAAAAAATAATGAGATGCCTAAGTTTAACTTAAGCGTAGAGTATAATAGACTAATAATTAAATTAATTAATTATTAGCTATAATATGACTACTCTAACACCCCCCCTTAAGTGTAACTTAGGGGGAAGCTAAACAGTTAAAGACTAAAAGATGCATGTAAACAAAATGCATGAAAGGAACTATGGGTCCCGACAACTAGGCCTGATCAGGTACCCAAGTACAAGAAATAAACTAGATGAAGGAAACTAAGCCTCCAATCTAGGGAAAGTCCCAAAGAAAAGAAAAAGAAAGAGCGAGAAGCATCTCCGAAGCATGAATCTGTAAACACTGTCAGAAGTAACTGCTAGAACCCGCACTGAAAAAGTGCATGACCAAGTAGAGAAGACAAAGTTTGAAGAGCTGATCAATCGAACCCGGGAAGCAATAGAACCAACAGGAGAACCCCCCCATAATGTTGAACAGGGAGAGGTGACAGGAGCACTGAAATGCAATGCCAAAAACATCTGCAGAAAGCAAAATTAGGAACACCAACAGTGCAACAGAAGTACAAACACAGGATAAAGGGCAGTGTCACCGACACATAGATAGGCTAATATCATGGAAGGTATGCTCACTTGACAAAGGTGGGTGAACACAAAACAGAAAAACATCATAACCTCCAATGGCACTTTATAATTGAGTGCGAGTACAAAAAACACACAAGGTGCTCGAAATCCCAGATATGCAAAAGTAGGCACTTTATCTTAGTGCATTTATAGAAAATAAAATGCTACAGAAGAGAAGCATATAATGCTCAGAAGTCGGAAAGAAGAGTGAGCTAGAAGATCAGAAGAAGAGATCCCAGGACCTGTAGAACCCAAGTAATCTGCCAGAGTGAGAAAGAGAAAATCTCAAAGGAGAGAGAACTGGAGCAGAATCTGAAAAAAAACTACTGCAACTGAAAATTTCACTGAACCAGCTTTCTGACGATATCTGGTTTGCCAAAAATGGAGTCCAGATGAGCTAGATATGGCTCCCAAAAGGCAAAAAATAGACATCAGACTTTGACAGCAAAAAACACTGTTAAAATAGCAAAGCCAAAAAACTTAACCACCATGGTCGGAAAGATCTCAGAAAGAGCTTTCTAATGATATAACAAAGTCCAAAAAAGGCCTTCGTATGCTCCAGATAGAGAGAAAATAGTGAGAAGGGCTCAAAAAGCATCAAAATCCAGGTTTTAAGCCCCTGGGGCTAAAAAAATTGGGCCCCTGGGCGCATGGCACGCGCAGGGGCTGAATCTGGAGCCCTCGATCGCCATATGACCGACCACAATGCATAGAAGAGCCCTTAGGGCTTAAAATCCCACCGGGCGGCGCAAATGGTGGTGGAACTGGCCGTTGGTGGCGGAACCAGGGCGGGGAGCAGTGGGGGCCGCGAAGGGAAGTGGTGGCTAGTGGAGGAGGGTGGGCCGGGTGGCGGGCGGCGGCGGGGCCGGTGGCGGCGATGGCCGGGAGGAGCAGGGGTCCGCGGAGCTGCTTCCAGAGGAGCTCGCAGCGGGTGGCGCAGTGGCGCATTTTTAAAACACATTGGATGAATTTTTTTTTAAACCAGAAAACATTGAAAAATAGTGTTTTTTTTAATTTTTTAAAATTTTTTTCTCGGTTTCCGTGCCCGTACGGTACTTGAAACCAAATTTTTTTTTCCTCGGAGCCAAGGTGTCCAAAATGGACAAATTTTATATGGATTCTGGGGTTTTTGGGCACTCTAAGCGCAATGATAATGTCCGTTTTAGCCCAAAATGACCAGAAACAAAGGTCCCCCCTAAATTCACACAAAAAACTTCTGAAAGACTAGGAAACCCCCAGCTTTTGAAACACTTCGACAAATACGAATAGCTAGCAGCAAGATGGCTTTGATACCATGTTAAAATAGGAAAAAACCTATTCTCCCAAGAACACCTGCATGCAAACCTGTCACATGGAAGAAGCAAAATACAGAAGACTAGAGAAACTATGGAGGCCAAAAAGTCAGAGCAGACATCGTATGCAAAAGAAAACAATCTATTAACAAGATGTTTCTAGAAATTACAATGTGATATGAAAACTCCTTTATGAAATGCAAAGAGGTGAATCCTTATAAAAAGATACCGAAACCCTAAAGGTGAAAACCCTAAAGAATAATGAGATGCCTAAGTTTAACTTAAGCGTAGAGTATAATAGACTAAAAATTAAATAAATAAATTATTAGCTATAATATGACTACTCTAACATATACACCAGAGGTACACCCCTTTATAATTCCTGCAAAAAAGTGTCATTTTTTATCATGAAGTGTGCACTTTTTAGCCGTAGGGCACGATGTTTGTTTGGGGGTAGCCCCTCCGGGCATCTGTTATTCAATAAAAAGTATACCAAGTTAGTATACCATGGATCTTGAGTGATGGAATCTATGGTATAAGTTTGGCATTCAATCTCAGGAGTTCCTTCTGCCATCGCTCTGCATAGTCCCTCACCTCAGACTATCTTCATGGGCTGCATTTCTAGGTCATATTCTTAGAGGATGACCATCCATTTCTCCTGTCGTTCACCCAATTCACTCTAAAGGAGCAGAGACTTAACATCCTGGTCTGAGACAGTAGCATGCACCTTGCTCCAGAGAATATAGTGCTAAAATTTATTGATGGTGTGGACAAGAGCAAAGGCTTGCTTTTCTAAAGGCGAATACCAGACTTCAGCATTCTTAAAGGGGGAGCTCATGAAAGCTATTGGTCATTCTTCCCCTTCAACTTTCTGGGTCAAAATTGTCATGAGAGAATGCAGTGAGGCAAAGGAGTATATGTGAAAAGGGATGGAATAGTTCAGACTAGCCAAGACTGGTGCCTCCATGATTGTTTGTTTAATCTGGGTGAACACCTACTTTGCCTCAGGACTCCACTAAATCTTAGTATCTTTCTTCATCATTTCATTGAGTGGCTTTACTGTCTCGGTGAATCTAGTGATGAACCACTGGACAAAATTGATCTTCCCAAAGAAAGATCTCATTTCCTTCTTGCTACCGGGCATTTGTAGATTTAGCAACACTTTGACTCTCTCAGGGTCAATGGATATACCCTTCTTGAAGATAATATGCCATAGCAGCTTCCCTTTAGTGACCCTGAATATATATTTCTTAGGGTTGAGGGATATTCCATACCGGCAACATCTCTCACAAATTTGGGTGAGGTGGGTAGAATGATCACACCTGTCCTGGGAAAAGATGGTCAAATCATCCATGTAGATGATTATGCACCAGTTTACTAGGCCTTCAAAGATAATGTCCATGGCCTTCTGAAAGGTTTCCCATGCGTTGATCAGGCTAAAAGGAATTCTCTAGAATGCAAACCTTCCCCACTTTGTGGTGAATTTCATTTTATCTCTATCTTCTTACTTAACCATGACTTGGTTATACTCGGAGTACCCGTCTAGGAAAGACATCATTTGTGATCCATTCATGATTTGCAACACCTTGTCCAACGAGGGGAGAGGGTGATTATTTTTCTTGGAGGCCTTGTTTAAATTATGAAAATCCATGCAAAGTCAGATCTTGCCACTTTTCTTCCTTACAGGGATGAGGTTGACAACCCACGTAGCATGCCAGATTAGAAAGATGATCCGGGCTTATAGCAGTTTCTGAACCTCCTGATGAATTAGAGGCTCGATCAGTGGGTTGATCAGTCTTTGCTTTTTCCAGAATGGCTTAGCATCTAGTTTAATTGGGATGGTATGGGTCATGATGGATGTATCGTAGGTCTTCAAATCCTCATACCCCCATACAATTATGTCAATGTATTCTCGAAGAACCGCGAGAATCTTCTCCTTCTCCTCTAGGGAGCAGGAGGTGCCAATGCGTATCATTTTCTCTTCACCGGGCTAGACGATGTTGAATTTCTCAAATTTTCCTCCCTTAGAGGAGGATGATATCTTTTCCTGACCCTGAGGGTCTTATTCAAAGATTCATTCAAGTGCGACCATCCCCTTAGGGATGGTGTTGGTTGGTAGGTCCATGATCCCATTGTCTTCATCACCCTGTCTAGTATCATCGTGATCTCTCTTCCACTATCTGGTCCTCAAAAATACCAACATTGGCCATAAAGGCCAGGATATGCTAGTCATCCTCAAAGACCTAAAAATGGGTGACATTATCTGGGATGGACGGGGTGGAGATCATCTCAATGGAAAATTTCCAGAGTCAAGAGCCAGCCATAGGTTCGAGTGTGCTGGAAGAAACAAAAAGGGCATCTGGGACGTAATTTTGTCTTTGGGGGATAAGTTCGATGCCGAAGGCGTCAAAATCTTCAATGAGGCTCCATGCCAGATTGTGATATGCGGCCAAACTTTTGTCGTGATAGGTGTATTAACTCTGTACTTGCTTAACAATCAACTCTGAACCACCTAGGGCCCAGAGGCGGGTGATTCCTTTCCTTAGTACAAAAAGGAGTCCAAGGACCAAGACCTTATACTCCATAACATTGCTTGTGTAGTTGAACTACAGCCTGTAAGATGCGAGGAAGGATTTTCTCCACGAGTTGATCAATTCCACTCCGGCTCCACAACATTGCTTAGACCGGGACCTGTCAAACTTTAAGGTCCATAAGTCATTGCTCATTGTCTGGGGCTGGGGAGAGGAAGTGGTCTTTGGATTATTTTTGGGATGGTTGGGAGGAGTTCCCTCCGACTTTGATAGCGCTTGGGTGAGGATTACCTCTAGAGAAGCCTATGGTTGGGATTCTTGGGTTGGTGACATCATGGAGACAGCACCAAAGTGATCATTGGGTCTAGTCGTATCCAAAAAGTGTTCCTTCTCCCAGAGGGCGTTGACATGCCAGGTAGTAGCAGAAAAACATGGCTCACACTCTAGTTCTGAATGTATCTAATAGTGCACGTGACACCAAGTGTCACACAAGAGTGTAGCAAGGGTCACTGCAATGCCTTGTGAGTTAACATCACCCCTTAACTTTTCATCCAGGTCCTATTCTCTCTAGGAAACTATGGGATCTTCCCCGGGGGTGAAATCAAAGGTCAATATTTCTAGGGGTCAGTACACCCTAGGAAAAGTCTCAGAGAAGAGGACTTCATTCACCCTCCTGAATTTAGTGAGGGCTTGTTTCATTTGGAGCTCACTTTCTACCCAGATCTAATTAGACTCTCCCTCCCAAGGGAGCCACAAGTGGGAGAATTCGGTCGAGAAATACCCATTAAGGGACTTGGACCAATTGCGACTTAGAAACATCCCATAAGTCTCTGGGATGTCCACCACTTGGATGTCAATTACGCTTGCTATCCTGGGGCCTTGGATGAGCTAAATTTGAACATTCTTCAGCTCACCTACCATTTTTATAGTAGTTTTATCCAGCTGGATTACTGTGCCATTAGATGGGGTAGGATACAATTTGAGCCTTTGGCATATAGATAAGGGCATGGCATTACCCAAAGCCCCAGAGTCTACCAAGCAATTATGAAGGTTCTTCCCTTGTATGTTCAAGCCTAGCAAGAAGGGAGGATCCTTAGTATTTTTCTGGAAGACAGCTACATTGGAATCATCAAAAGTGACAGTCTTAGGTGGGCGACTGATGGCTTTTGGGTTTCCCAAGAGCTTTAAAAGAGACTTCTTCTTCTTGGGATAGTTTAGCAAAACCTCCATCAAGGTCATGGAGGTGGTAGTTCATTCCAATTCCTTCATGATGTCAAACCTTCCCTCTGGGAATTGGTGGCTTCCCTCAGCCAGGTCCTTAGCTTGGTTAGAGCCAGGGCCTTTTGGAGGGACGGATCGATCACTTGTGTTGTCCCAGGGAGGGGTGTCTTTGGGGGGCATAGGCATGTAAACTGGTCCTTTACCAGCCTGACTCTGAGTGTTGTAAGGAGTCCGTGGGTTGGTGAAGGCATTGGCCTCAAAGGCCGGAATAGATTCATCAAAGAACCCTTGCATATTGGGCTCTTCTTCATCTTCCTTGTCTGTCCCAAAGAAGACGGTCTCATAGGTAAAGGCACTATGAGTAGGCTCTTGTGTGGATGTTTCCAGGGACAATGGATCAATAGATTGTTGCCTATCCAACTGGGAGATCAAGATGACCTTTTCCAGGGTGGCACAGTTCTCCTCAAAATGAGAGCCAGTGTTGTACAATCTATACCAGTTAGTCATTAGGTAGAAGTCTGCAAATTGTGCAGAATGGCTGGGTCTAGCGCTACCCTAATTGGTGTTTTGGTTCGGAGGAGGCTTCGAGTTTTAGCATTGTTGTTCTATTGCTGTTGGTTAGACCGAGGCCCGTTGTTGTAATTTCTTCCTCTGACATTGGTATTTTTTTGGCCGGAGAAGACATTCCCTCTCTGGGAATTGGCATTGTGGGGTGCAAGGGACCCTGCCTTCAGTTGTCCCATGTCCATAGTAAGTGAGGACAATAATCGCAAGAGGGATTTGACCTCGGCGGTCAGCTGAGTATTTGCATCATAATGTGACAGTCGTTATTTTTGATTCACGGGGAAAGCGATAGCATTTGTCAGAGTCAAGGGTGGCAATCCTCCAGCCGTAGATGACTGAAAGAAAGGAACTCCAGAAGGTTGCGTCTGTGGTTGTTGCATTTGCTATGGATGGTTCCAGGGAAAGGATTCTAGACCCGGGGTTGTCTAAACTTGAGATGGGTATATGTACTGGGCCTGCTGGTCTATGGGAAGTGGTGGGGTTGGGGCCATCGTAGGGGCACCTATTGCCCAATTAGGGTTATATCCCCTGGTGTAAGAAGTTCCATCGGGTACCATGTTGTAGGGTAAGTTCTGCCCAATCCTGCCTGGGGCTTTGTTCAAACCACAAGACGACTCCAAGGCTAGGTTGTAAACCTTCGCCAAAGTATCCTGATCACCGAGGGTGGTAGTTCTCCAAAGGATAGTAGCAAAAAAAGGGTCCATTGCCTTCAAGTAAGTCTGGATGGTTACATCGGTGGATGGGATGAAGGGACTCATGCACTGCTTCAGGGTGTGTTGGAAGCGGTGGTTAAATGCTACAAGGGGTTCATTCGGTTCCTTCCTAATAGAGATGAACTGGTTGTGGGACCACACTGGGTCCACATGTATGTGAAAGGCTGCCAAGAAGGCATCCTCTATCTCCTTCCAATTGTTGATTGAGTTGGTGGGTAGGTTGAGGTACTAGTTCAGCTCATTCTGTCCCAAGGACAAAGGGAACATCTGGGTCACAACATCTTCATGTTGGATCTGGTGTCGGTTCATGGCATATTTGTATGCCTGCAGGTGCTCTTCTACATTTTGTGAGCCTAGATACTCATATCGGGGATAGATCTTCTTTGGGTGTGAAGGAAGATCGTGAGTAGCACCCGAAAACTATCCCATCGGGAACCCAATGTTTCCAAAATACGCAACCATCGAGGGTGTTGGATTCTGAATAGAATGAGAGTTATTCCCTGGCATAGTCTAGGAGAGCAGGGTGTTTTGGGATGTGCTAGATCTCCAGACAATGTTAGGTGGCTTGGATTTCAAGGTTTGTTTCTTTCGAGTGGGAGGCTTGACTTCAACAAAACTTTCGGGATTGGGGGCTGATCTAAGGAACCTTTTGAATCATGCTGGTGAAAATGATCCAATCTCACTAAAGGTCTTCTTCCTAAAACTATGGCTTGGGGAACCTTCTGGCGGTGTAAAGTCTAAGTCCTCAGAAGGAGATGAGCTCATGCCCTCCTTCTAGCGCCAGTTTCTATTGATGGGCCTTTGTGACCGCATCTGCCAACAGATGTAAGTTGTCACCGGTTACTGGGGTACCGGCCAAATTTGCATGTAAAGTTTGTCCAGAAAAATGAGATTCTCCAGGCCTTCAAGCACCTAAGAGTTGGGTCTTGACAGTGCGGGGGCTCAGTTAGGAGTGTTACCATTTTGTTCAGGGGGATAGCTAGCTATCTTAGCTCATCCTTTCTGGGGATTTAGGTGAATGGGGTTTCCTACAAGAATTTGGTTTATCAAACAAAACTTCAAAAGATAGGCCAGGGTTAGAAATATTCTATCTACCTATAGTCGTGCAAATACATTTAAAACATCAAACCATGCTCTAACATACTACACTAAAATACTGAATGCGTACACAACCATTAGTTCATACACATTCAATAGCAAGGGAAAATAAGGTCGTTAATCTACTTTAAAATATCAGAGCATGGGACATAAGAAACATACAACACGAAAGAATGTTAACTAGAAGTTGAAACACCAACAACATCATTGCCAGAACTCCTTCTTCATTAACAAGTTTCCAGTGAGCATTGGTGAGTACATTAACAACTCCATGGGAGCATCTATCTACTGAAAGCTTCTAAAGGCTAAAGAGCATTGAGCTCTACAACCACTAAAATGAAAATGCTGAGAGTGCTATAGCTATGGACTACAAAATCATCAATTTCACCAACCATTGGAATGAGGATGGACTTATTATTTATACACAAGTTTTCCCTAAAATTAACCTAACTTACTTTACACTTAAATAATATAATACAATTTTTGGTGGCCGGTACTACCTGCACCACACTACAAATACCTCAAGATAAAATAGGTCTGACATGTTAGAAGAATAAGACAAGAAAGGAGGAATGGAAGAATCGGCCTCGAGAAGAGATCCAAAGAGAGAAAAGAAGAAATTTGATCTCCTAGGGATCAAGGCTACATGCCTCATCAATGGAAAAGAGGCTCCCTATCTCTAATGCGCTAGGTGTTATGTTGGAGTGGCGCCTTGGGAATACCACTTGTCAGAACCTTCTTCTCAAGCCGACGTGCCTTGTTGGAGTCACCCACCTTCTGAAACCCTTATTAACTACTTTAAAAGTGACTGGTCAGATTTGGGAACTAGGACACGAGTCACTTTAAAGAATACAAAAATATTGGATCTAAAATTTCAAGATCTGGAAGCTTGTGCCCCCAAAGAATAAAGAATACAACTTATGCATGGTCGATGGAATTCTCTAGACTTTGGAGAACTTTAGTGTTCCTTAGTGTTTTTGAATGCTTCTAATACTTGGCTTACGCCTTCTTTGTCTATGTCGTTAATGCTATCCCATTGAATACAAACAACCTCAAACTTTTCCTCAACCTCTCCGGCCCCATTTCGAAACTCATCTACCATCTTCACGACATCACTGGCCTGGACCATCATCTTGGATAATCTTGATAACCTTCCATGGTCAAAATCTTTGGCAACCAGATACAGGGACTCCATTCACTCATTAAATTTACTGAGGACATAGTCCTCTGGGGTGCATGTCCTGGTGGTGAAGGGATCCACTTGTGATACTCTGACCACAAATGCCTGAAATAGGCCCAAGGGATATTGGGCCGCAGTCACCTTTCTTTTAGGGCCTTAGCCAGTTCCTTGCATACCTCAATTTTTAGGCCAAGTCTGGAGTACTAGGCCTGGAGGGAATCATATGATTCATCTCCCTGAATTCCTGCCTCTGTGATAGCTTCCTCTCCGACATTACAAATTTCTTCCAACATGGCCTTCCACTTTTCATATTTCTCTAAGTCTTGCACCCATACAAGAGCGAAGCCATTTGAGTGGCTGATGAGGATGTTGACCTAATAAAGATCTGGGAGGGACACCGCTAGAAATTGTCTTATGGAAGCTATCTACTTGGTGGCCCACCCATCCATAGCCTACACTTTCTTCTTCATGGCTCGAAGAGAATCCATGTCACTCTATGCAAGTGGCAATCCGGAGGAAGAAGTTTCTGGGTGGATCTCGGCCAAAGGCTGTGTAAGTTCTGCCAGAAGTGTGAGGAGATTAGCATTCGTCTCTCTTTCCTCCTTTAACTTCTAGCCCTATTTAACATATCGGGCCTCCACTGCTTTAGTGACCTATCTCAGCTGGTCTAGTTCACCCTGCTTATCTCTTCTCCCCAGTGCCACTTTTGCAATGTTGTAATCTTTGAGCCTTACAACCACTGCATCTACATCTGGAGGAGGTGTTACGATAGTCACAACTGTGTTTCCTATTGGACCAGTTTGGAGGGCATGAAGTTTCTATGCCTTCTTAGGCTTCTGAGCGTCTGCATTTTGGGCCATCATTTCGGTCAAGGAGAGTTGAACTCTTGATGCGATCGCCGGGGTCTTTCTTTTTATCGATTCTACCAGCCATTGGGGTGGTTGGGATGGCTTTTCTATTAAGACCTGGGCGTCTAGATTGCTTTAAAAATTAGGTGGCGCGTTCTTGGAATGTATAGTGTCATCGAGCTCTTTCTCTTTATCATGTTCCTGTTCTTGCTCCTGCTCTCTGAAGGCCTCAGTATTTTCCACCGTGTTGGCGTCCTCTTTTTTGATATCCAAAACTTCTTCTTCTCCAGCATCAATATTACCTATATCTTTGGGGACTTCCTCGTCCCTCCCAGCATCAATTGATCTGACATTTACATTTTCTGGGACTTCCCAGTCATTTTGCGGCTATTGGTCTTCGACCTCATTGGCCTCATCTACTGGAACATTTTCGTCGATTGGAACATTTTCTGGAGGTGGGTGAGGTCTTTGGCCAAAGTTTAACAATGTGGCTGCTATTACTACCTCACCAAATGTGCTCCGAGGCATTTGGTCACATAGAGTAATCAAAGGTGTCTGGAGCATGATGAATGGGGGTATGGTTGATCCCATGGGTCCAGTTTCCCCAACCATCGGCTGGTCATCTGTGGTTTTCCTAGGTGTATCTTCAGTCCCTTGGACTGGTGTCTTCTCCCACTCAAGCTCCTTTTGTGTTTCATCCCAGATCTCCTACTTTCTGACAGCCTCTGGTTCCAGAATCTCTTCTTCTGTGGGGATCTCTCCTTTATCTTGAGCGGCGATCTCTTCAACCACGTGATCAATATCTTCATGCAAATTCATGAGTTCATCCGCCCCAAACACATCATCAAAATCATCGTGTGGGGGAGGGATATTAGGAGTCTCCTCAAGTTTGGAGGAGTCCAAACTAATATCAACTAGAGGCATATCTGGCATACTAGGGCTAGCAGTTGCGCTTGGAGTGGGGGTCACCTTTTTCTTCTTCTTTCTCAACAATGGGACCCCGGTCTCAAAGATATTGGTAGAATCTGCCTCGGCAAAAGTTGTCTGCACATCATTGTAGCCAAAAATGGGGATCCCGCCAAGCGAGCAGACACCATTGGAGTCACAAGGAGACCAAAGGATACTTGTGTGCTTATTTGTTGGCTAACCAACCTTGCCAACTCCATTTTTTTCTATAGTTGTACCATTATGGGGGTTGGGCCTTGGGGAGGTACCTTAGCTAGGGTACCCTCTTTTTATTTCCCCTTACTTGTGTTAGGTTTGGTGATGACAGTGGAAGATGGAGTGGTCCTTCGGACAATCAATCCCTTCCAGGTGCTTTTGGGACACACCCAGGAAAAATACTTGTGACTGGCCTCCAAAATTGGGTGGCATACTCCCTCAATTGTCAAGTCTTCTAGGTGGCCCAATCCATCGGAGGGAGATCCAAATTGTCTAATCCTTGTCCTTTGTATGCTGGGTCTTCTAGCGGCCCGTCATCTTAAATATCTTCTTCATGCGGCAGGGATGCCCAGGGAAGTGCCAAGGAAATCTTTCCTAGAGGATCATAATTCTTCCTAGCGTGGTGGAATTCCACCAGTCACAGGCTCTTCAACTCACTATCTACCTCCCTTGTTGTAGTGAGGCTGCATGTATAATTCTTGCATGAAACTGGGAATGGGATGTTAATAACCTTCTTCAATGTGAAGAAGGCATGCAGGTCCATGATCTACTAGAATAACTCCAAAAGAATGATTCTATCCCTGTAATACCGGGGAAGAAGATAGGGTTTCTCGGAGAAGTTGGTCACCTAAATGTAGGTGTGTTGCTGGAACTGAATAAAATAATGGCCCTAAGTATTGACCAGGTTAATCGCCTCCTGTGATAATCAGTACCTAGAGTCTCAAGTAAGGGTTAGAATATTTTGGTAAATGAAAGCATCATTTACGCGATAGAAATTTAGAAAACTGAGTTCACATTGGACTTGGGGATAATGATCCCATGGTGTTAACTAGCCCAGCCCATTCCCAAGTTCACCTACTATTCCCAAACCTGGAAAATCTGGTCTTTATTAGGTTAGTTCCCATAGCATGTAAGATGTCATATAGAACTTGGAACTTTGGACGACACCCTTCAGCTGCATGTCAACATGATTGGCTATAATGGTCGCCTAGTTAAAGGTATGGTTGTGAGTGGTGATGTAGTAAAGAAAGTAATACATCCACGCTGAGAAATCCCAGGCATGGAGAAATCTGAAGATCTTGCATAAGAACATAATGCCCGCTTGAATGGGCTCTTTGAAATCCCCGCAGGGAATTTCCAACTTCATCCTTTTATGGTCCCTCTTTAGGGAGTTCAGCCACTGGCTATTGAGATATTGTCAGGAGACAAGGGCAGCCTCCTTGAACTCCTTTAACGACTTGGCCCGGTTGATGATGATGGATCCCTTGAACTATGGAATCCCTAGCCCTAAGGCAAAAGTTGTTGTATCCAGAGTGAAAATTGTTGCTAGATATTGTAACGGCCAGGGATCGACAAGTTGAACTGTTCGAGTAGGTACGTTGTATAGTGTTTCTAGTTGACGTATTAATTTTGGTGATTGTATCAAACAAGGAAAGTTCACAACCTTTATAATGCTAGAGATGGCCAAATGAGTAGCCATACTGTCTCCGCTGGCCTTCAACCTGTAGATGGATTAGATTAAGCCTTGCATTTCAGCCCAAAGTTTAGGCTATATGTCTATTATTTCTTGGACTTTGGAATCCACCTTGGATCCCATAAGAATACCCTCCTTCAGGTATTTGGAGGTCAATGGCAGCTTTGCCAACATCTTTTTAGCCTTGGTTTTTGTGGCCGCCCGAGTGGAGGTAGCAAGTAGCTCTGGGCTATTAGGAGGAGTGATCACCTCAAACATTTCAATCACACAATCTACAACATGCAAGACCGGAGAATCATCAATACATGGTATAATAATAAAAAATTTGTGGATTCTGGGGAAATCATCACTGTGTGGCACCTGTCCAAAAAGTGGTTAGCATTTATCAAAATCCCAGAGTATTCAAGATAAACATGATCTAGATTCTAATACACACCCGGGGGCTCTGGGGTATTTTAACTAAACGGCAAAGATGGAATGATCATCCAGGGGCCTCAGCACCTAGAGTCTGGAAGAACTAGTCGTTGCCATGTCGATGTGACCAGGAGGAAGCCGTACTTGGCTGACATAGTTTGTCACATGGCCACATGACAAGCGACATAAATGGCATTAATGGCGACAAGTGGGCCAACACAAGGGAAATTGAATGCCAGATGGGATGGGGTTTAAATTCCCACTCCTGGAAAATTAATCCCACCATTAAGATGGCATGACATAGGAGAGAGAAATCCACCATGGCTCGAACCAGTGAGGTGCCAAGTTTGAACCGTGGTGACTTCCTCTCAATGAGCTTGATAGAATGATTCAAAAGGTGATGGAGCACGATGAGATCATCAAGAACAGAAGGATATACAAGGGGTATACACACTAAAATATAGAGAGCCAAGGTATATATATAGTATTTACATAATATTTACACAACATAAAGAACTCACGAAGGAACGGAAACTAACCTACAACAATGTACAATGTATACTAAACTACAACTACACAAAAGGTGGACAACCTTCTGGCAGGGCCAACCCACCAACGGGAGGAAAACCAGGGACAAATGCAGAAAACAAAAATGAGAACAAACGAAAGAAAAAGAAACAAACAAAATGAGGACCACAGAAATGAAAAGAAAGACAAAAAACCAGAGGAACGAAAACCAGAGAAGAAAAAAAAATGACAACCAACCTAGAAACACAAAAGACGCAAAGAAGATGAACATGGGAAATACTCTGCAACAAGTCCACCTTCAAATGATCACAAGCAAACACCGCAAATCAACATTCAATTAGCCACTAAGAACAGGGAGAAACTCATTGTTTATTCGCCTTAATCACCTCAATATCGCTCTGAATTCTCTAAGTTTTCTAATCACGGTAACTGTGAAAATGACAGGCAACTTCCATTTATACCCCTAGGGTAAAAACAAGTTGCACTTTTCTGACAAATTTGGGACAAGAAAATCCTCTGGAATCTGGGCCCAGGGATTCCATGCGATCATATATTCTTGCAGGAGAAGACATAATTGCAGAGGATCTCGGAGTCCAAAATTTGACTCTGGAAAGAACAAACAAACTCTGGGACTGGGTCCCAGAGACACAAGGAAGAAGAACAAAAGAAAGACAAACCTCACAGAAGCAAAGCCCGGAGGGGAAAACAAAGGAAACAAAGGAAAACATAAGAGAACAAGGCAAGAGAAAAATCAAAAAGTGGGACCCAACATTTTTCCTACAAAATGTAGGGACAGGCATGCAGGGCATAACAGGCTTGATTCTCCATGGCACTGGGATCAAAATTGGTCTGAGTACTGGGAATACTAGCAACTGGAGTGACCAACTACCAAATGAAATTAGTCAGTTCACCGATTTTGGCCTTAATCTGTACCTTAGCCATTTTAAGTTCTTCCAACTCTTCTTCAATTACTACATTAGTGGATTTCCACCAATTCACTTTGGTATCATGTCGAGCTAAGCCCATGTCAAATTAGTGTAGTTCAAAATTTGAAGGGGTTAAATCTTCAAACCTACCCTCCTTCGTGGGTTTCTCTACCTCCATAGTGAAGTGCCCAGTTTCTGGATCCCAGCCCAATGTGGACAACGTCTTTACTTTCTTAGCTTTTGTTGTAATTGTGTCGATTTGCAAGGCTCAAGCTAAAGTATCTTTGCTGGGATCTCCTTCTTCTACCCTCTTTCTTTTGCATTCCAAAGTGTTATCTATCCATGAATCAGCGCTGGTGACCTTGGTGGCAGAGACCAACTCCTCTATAAATAGTTTCCTAATAACTGGAGGAGTAAACTTTGGTCTTGAAGCAAATGGATTTACAAAGGTAGGGGAAGAGGACACCAATATGATGACTTGAGCAGCCTCTTGTTGTTTCTCAACCCTCTCGTCTGATTCTATGGCTGAGGTATTGGAGGTATCCTCACCCACCTCTACTACAACAAGGGACTCTCGCCTTGGGGTATCTTGGGTTGAAGTGTCGGCTGGTGTATCTACAACGAATGCTTTAGCGGGTTCTTAGGTCCTGCACCTTTGGTGGGTTCTTCTCTTGACAAAATATCTAGAAGCGGACCTTCTCCACATGTCTTCTTTGGTTGAACTTCTTTTTCAAGAGGTTCATCACCTCCCCCGGTTGGCTGAGATGAACCTTTGGTCGTAGTTGGGAGTATCACTGAAGAATTTGTTGCAATGTTCAAAGTATCTTTTATCGGGGTCCTTTGAGTAGGAGGCTTCCTTTTCGACCTCTTCCTTCTTCCTACAGTCCATTCAACCCATTGCTCTGTCCTTTTGTAAATTCTACTAATTAGAGTCTACAATTCACTGATGGCTTGATCTAGCATGGGATCGAAACTGATAGGAGTGAGATTTATCTTCTCCAGATATGTATTTTCATACATGTGGTTGCCATCATCTTCTAGCCCCTCCACTGCTATGTTAACTTTGAAATTTTTGATTTGTTCAATAGTTAACCTGGCGTAGAATCTCTCTCTACTCTCCAAATCATCTTTGCAATTGGCCTAGTACTCTTCAATATCATCTACATGATGGATAGCTCAGCTCATTTGCAGGTAGTCATGAGCATAATTAATAGGATCATATTGTGGCCTCAGAACATCATAGGTTTCTAGTGAAAATCTCTTTGAGAATGTCTTTAGAACATTATTCACCTAAGACCGGGACACACAACTGTAAGCTCCAATAGTCATGGGGAAGTCATAGCCCTTCTTCTTAGCACTAGCATAGATCAAATTCACTTGGAGTGCTTGTCTCATAAACTCCACCAGCACGATCATATAAGTAGGATATTTGGGCAGCTTTAAAGGGAAGTCATCGAATCTTGCAAGATGAATGTATGCAAAATCTCCAAATTTAATGAAATAACATCCAAATTGGCTGATAAAATCCATGGCCTTGGGAGAGAACCTCCTTTTTGGACAACCTTGTAGCTCCCTACACTGTCTCATTGTAAACGCATCATTAACTCGGAGGTACTTAACATAACTATTGTGCAATTGCAAAGAGGGGAAAAATTCATAGCTCTTAACATCTTCAGGAAATTACTCTAATCTAGGGAGTCTTGGCCAAATTTGGATTGTAGCCAAAATATATAAAAGGACTAAAGACATATAAAATTCATTCTGACACTTAGCTCTATTTAGGGAATCCGAGAGGTTCTCACTTACAATAAGGGCCCAATCAATGAAGTGATATTGGGAACAGATTACTTGAACCAGAAAGAAATGTTGCTCAACAAAATTAAGTGCGTCATTCTCACCTCTGATTCTATGAAGCAATATCAGAATATCCACAATCTCTGGCTTTAGGTTCATACCGTATAATGTTTTGGGCAGCTTGCCCTTGGCGCTCCTAGGCTCTTGAAACCACGCCTTCATTATCTCATTCTTCCATACTGACTTCTTTGCTATATATTTAGTTACGGCTCGACTGTATGTCATCTCTGAGTACTCAACTTGCTCTGGGATACGGAGAGAGTTCTGAACGGACTCTCAATCAATAGAGAGTAGCACCGTGTTGTTAGGTAGAAGAATCTGTTTCGTATCTAGGTTGTATTAGGCTATACATTCTCTAACCAGCTCAGGAGCTTGAACTACGACGGGAAAACCAGCGGCCTCGACTAACCCACTTTCCTTCAACTTCTCAGTGATAGGGTGCATTTGATTAGCTTTCAATCTATTCTGAAAGTTCTGCATATCAAAGAACTTCAAAGAGGTGTCTGTGATCTTATGCCAATCAGAGGTGATGCCATTCATTCCATTGAATCCCATAAATCTGGAAGCCATGCTTTGAATGATTTGATTCAGGAATTAGGAATATCTCTTAGGAATGTAGGGGAAAAGAATAATCAATATCAGAGGCTTCAAATTCAAACAATTTGTCAAACAAATGGTAGCTCCTGTTTGCAACCTTCAACTAATTTTATAACTTTGAATTCTTACTGTTTAACAACCGACTTCCTGTGCCACAGGAATGAAAAGACCCAAGTATTAATGAAAAAAGTCTGTTATGAAGTAAACTGATTTTATTTGATTTAATTACTTTGCTCCCATGGACCATTAAGAAACATCTTTTCACTTTAGTAACGGTAACGGTAACTTTATTGAAGTAGAGGAAAATTAATTTTCCACTTCCCCTTTGGGTGGAGAAATGCTTTTGGAGTGCTCTTTGTTCGAAAATCCACCGAAGGAGAATTTTAGCCTATTGAGATGCTAAAATGATATTTTTTTATTTCATCATCTTTCTTCATGCCTTAGGTCACTTATGAGATTGATTTCCCTTCGAAAATCCTTCATTTTAATGGTTTGGCAGAAAACATACCCCGTAGGTCGAAACCCGCCTGTTGGAGTAGTGGACAAGCCATTTTTTGCTTTTCCACCAGCAAGCTTATATCTTAGATTTCTCTCCATTTAATCATTCCTCTGGGCCTGTAGAGATGTATTTCAAATAAAATAATCTTTCTAAGCCCAAATCATCCACTTTAAAACTATACTGACTGCTGAGACATCATGGAATAGCCATCTACTGAAAATGCACTTTGCTGGTGATTTTCCACCAGTGGAGAAGCCAGAAACCAATTTTCTGCCATTGAAGCAATATGAAGTATTCAAGCTACAAATTCCAAAATCGCAGAAGATAAATGTTAGAAATCTCCGAATTGTGACCTTTATCAGATTTGGGATCTTAAACCTACCCTATTAAACACGACTTTAGATACAAATCCCCCCAGCTCGCAAAGGAGAAGTGAAACTGGGAAAATATGATAAAGGCCTCCTAGCCTAAGGGGAAAGCTAGACTTAGACTCCAAAAATTCACAACACTTTCAAGACCACTACTACATATTAAACATCCACTTTTATCTAAAGATATGCAGACCAAAAGTGGGGCAACAATTGGCTCTGTTTGGGGACTTGGACATTCACATGTCCAAGAAAGGAACTCAAATCTCTAGTTTCCCAAAGCTCAATTAAAGGTGGCTCACAACAAAACTAAATCAAGACACGAAAAGGAAAGCAGAAAGGAAGTCTAACTAGGAAAACAAAAATAGGAACTAAACGTAACTATTGTACAATATAGGGGTTTCCTATTTTAAATTCAGATCTGATAGAGCTTCAAATCATGACCATTATACGTCAGGGGTAGTATCTCACCATCTGGATATGTCAGTTTAAAAGAATTCTTCTCAAACAGCTGATGGATCTTGAAAGGTCCTTTCCACAATGTTTAAAATTTGTCGTGCATGCCTTTGGGTGCCCTGCACTTGTCCCATAACAAAACCATGTCTCCCTCCATAAATTTCTGGGGTCTGCTCTTTTTATCAAACAATTTCTTTACATGCATTTGGTGTCGTGTGATGTGATCAACCATTTTTTCCCTTTCTTCTTCCAGTTTGTTCAGGTACAGAATCATCTTTTCTAAACCATCTTCGTATATGCCATCCTCTACTACTATTCTCAGTTTGCAAGTTGCTAACTCCAATGGTAATGGAAGACTGGCTTCTACCCCATAAAAAATTTCAAAAGGAGATACACCAATGGCTCTTTTGGGAGTCACTCTATTTGCCCAGAGGGCTTCATAGATTTTCTTATGCCAGGTTCTCTGGTTATCTGCCACGAGCTTTTTCATGATGTTTACCAAATTTTTATTGTTGGACTCAGCTTGACCATTCCCTTGAGGGAAATAATCAGATGAATGACTGATCATGATGCCATACTCAAAGAAAAATTTAGTAATTTCTTGAGAAGAAAAGTATGTGGCATTATCCATAACTAACTTAATAGGCACACCAAATCTTACCAGGATGTTTTCTTTGATAAACTCACATACTACCTCCGAAGTAGTTCTCTTGGTTGCTTTTGTCTCCACCCATTTTGTGAAGTAGTTAGTCGTAGTGATTATGTAGGTATGACCTGCACTACACATGGAATTTATAGGACCAATAAAATCAATACCCCACTGCTGAAAAGGAACCTCAATTATCATTGGTCTCAAGGGTAGTGCTGCCAAGTGAGGCTTTCCAGTAAACATTTTGCATTTATCACATCTCACTACCCAATGGTAAGCATCTCTAAACATTCCCAGCTAGTAATAACATTGTCTAAAAATCTTGAATGCAGTGATTGATGAAGAGAAATGTCCCCCACAAGCTTCATCATGAAACACCTTTAATAGCTTCGCTTGTTGTTGTCTGTCGACACACCAGAGGAAAGTTCCATCTATAGATCTCTTATATAGTCTGTCTTCCCAAATTATATATTTAGAAGCTTTCAGTTTTAGATCTCTTCTTTGCTTCAAATTTAACCCTTCATGGCATTCACCGTCTGTCAGGAAATACACAATGTTTTCAAACCAAGGGTCTTACATACTTACTGCCAAAACCAAATGCGTAGCTTCTCGATCTTCGTCCGCTTGGTTTTCCGCCATCACCTTGCATAGTGCATTCCCTCTCACTAACTTGGTGGGCTTGATCTCTATGTCATATTCTTGGGTTTTAGCCACCCATGCTCTTCTATTGTTACATCCTACATCTTGTTGAGTCAATATGCTTTTTACTGCAATATCAGGCACATATACCAGAGAGTGAGACTGTAAAACGTAGAATCTGAAATTCTTTAAAGCCTTTACAACTATGAAAGCATGCTTTTCAGTTTGAGAGTATCTCAACTCATGATTTTTCAGAGGTGCGCTCATAAAAGCAATGGGATCTTGGATTCCCTCCTCATTCTCCTGCATTAGGATGACTAATAGAGTATGTTCAGAAGAATAACAATACATTATGAAATATTTCTTATAATCTGGGTGACATAACACATGAGCATTGGCTATGGCATTCTTTATGCTTTTGAAAGCTTGTTTACCAGGGTCATTCCACTTGAAACTCACATTTCCCTTCATCATGTCCACTATGCATTTGGTAATCTCAGAAAAATCTAGAATGAACCTCTTGAGAAAGTTTACCTGACCGAAAAATGATTTCACTCCAGTTTTGGTCATAGGTAAGCTCAGTTGCTGGATTGCTCTTACCCTTTCTGGGTCAATTCTTATGCCTTCTTGGGCAACAATGTGACCTAATAAATTCCCTTTAGTCACTCAAAAGATTGACTTCTTGGGATTTAATGAAATTCCATCTTCTCTACACCTTTGCAATACTTTCCTTAAATCATTTATATGGTCTACTCTTTTTTTGAAAAAGACAGTGAGATCGTCTAGGTACATACCAATGATTTTGTTTTTCATGTCACTGAAAGAAAGATCCATACCTCTCTGAAAGGTAGCACTGGTGTTGATTAACCTAAATGACATCCTGTGATACACGAAAGTGCCCCATCGGGTAGTGAAGGCCATTTTGTGTTGGTCTGCTTTCTCCACTTCTATCTGATTATACCTTGAGAAGCCGTCTGCAATAGATGGTCCATATTGGGAAGAGCATAGTTATCCTTCAAAGAGGACTAATTAAGATTTCTAAAATCCACACAGATCCTTATTTCCCCATTCTTCTTTCTTACCGGTACTATATTCGCTACCTAGGTAGAATGGTGGATAGGGTATATGATCCTTGCTTTAAGCATTTTGTCTACTTCCCTAAATATTGCATCAGCAACTTTGGGATTGTAATTCCTTTTTTTTTTCCTGAATGTAGTGGCATCGGGTTTTAGGGGGATTTGATGCTTAAACTTCCCGTTCATAAAGCTCTTTAAATATTCATAGCTCCAGGCAAAAATGTCTTGGTATTCTAGGAAAAGCTTCTTGGCTTCTTCTCTTTCTTCCTCTGTACAGCATCTCCCAATATTGATCATCTTGGGATGTTTTTCACTGTCGATGTTAATTCCCTCATACTCACCAATAGTAGGACCTCTTTCAATTCTATTCTTCTTAACAAAAGTATCATGTCTGTTGAAGAGTTTTTTGAGTGTAACTAAGTGGGGAGGGATGATATTACCTTGTAGCTGGATGATATCTGACTTATCTTTCTTCTGCTTTCCATGAAAATTTCCTTTATAACTATTAGGGGCATCTTTATGGAAATCACCACCGCTCTCCAAGAAGAGAAGGAGGTTCTTATCATCCTCGAACACTTTCCAATCTTCCACGTTGTCAGGTACAGATGGTCGATACATGACTTCGGGTGAGGGAGGAGTAATGAGGCTGATATTGCTAAAGAGTATGCCTTATAATTTAATTCTCTTGGTACAGATTCGATAAAGAATGCATCCAATACTTCTATCTCATCCCATACTCTATTTTTGTAGTTCTTCAATCTATGATTCTTTACAGAGTATTGGTTTTTAACTTGGCGTATAATTAGCTCAGCATCACCCCAGTCTCTCAAAATTTTCACACCCTTTTCTTTTGCAGCAATGATTCCTAATAGAAGGGCTTCATACTCCCCTATATTGTTGGTGTTTCCAAACTCCAATTTGTACGCCATGGGCTCACATATGCCATCTGGGGATATCAGGACTACACCTGCACCTGATCCTGACGATGCACAACTACCATCAAATTTGAGGGTCCATATATCTAATGGTGTCTCTTTGCCTGAAGACTGAGCTTCTTCTTCTCTTAGTTCAGTTTCTTCATCATGATCATCTATAAAGAGCATATAATTTCCAAATTCTAATTCTTGATATAGAATCTGAGCTTTGGGATCATCAAACTTCAGCACTGTGAATTTTGCTTTTTCTTCAGGAATTAGTTTGATCTTTTTCCACCCACTGGGATCAGAGCTTGAGACCAATCTAGCTTTATTTCCCCTCCAAGGTCTCTACAAAAACTTCTACTTAATAGTAGATCGTAACTAGCAGGTATATCAGCAACAAGGATTATTAACAACATTTTCTTCTCAGGGTGTGTTGCCAGGGCTACTTGAGCATCTTTAATTTGTCCAACCAGGGGTACTTGTTTGGAATCCATATAGTAACACCTACCATGAGCTTTAGCAAGGGTAAGTCTTAAGGCTTTAGCTACAGCTGATGGCATTACATTGTCTGAGGCTCTAGAGTCTATTATGCAATTTCTTAACTTGCAACCATTAATATACAACGACACATAGAATGGGTGAGGCTTTTGGCCTCAAAAATTAGCCAACATAGATGGCTCACCTTGTTCAATGGGATCTGAAAATATAGACTCATTTTCTATGGTAGTCCTAGCATTTTGATATATATTCTGACTCTCTTCTTTGCAGTAATCTACAAGCTTTTGTAGTTTTACAGGATTGGACTTAAGGTAGTCTATGGGGGAAATTTGAATTCTAGAATCTCTACAAAATAGAATAATGTCAAAAGAAATTTTCTCCTTACCTGGTTGTAGAATTCTCACTCCTTGATTGGCTTCCTTATAATTTGAAGTAGACGCCTCATTATTCTTGGGTGGAGATGTGGGAGTAGGGCCTTTATCTTTCTGACTCTAGGTTAGGACTATATAGGAGGTTTCGTCTATGGTAGCATAACATGTTTCTCCTTGTTTTGAATCTGATTCATACTCTAAATATAAGTTTTCAGAGTCGCCATGCGAATATGAATTTGGTTCATCTCCAGACACTCCAACATTCCATTCATCAGTCTATTGCATTTTCCAAGTACGAGCTACATTAGGACATCTTTCTTTGTCATGGTCTGTAGTTAAATGGAAGGCACACATGTTTCCCCTTTTAGGAGGAGCTTCTATAGCTAACCTCTATTGTGGAGCAGTCAACTGTAACGTCTTTCCATCAACATTCCTCCCTTCATTTATTCTTCCAGTTTGTTCTTGAAAGTTTCGTTGATAGGGATTATTAAATCTGGGAAGCTGCCTCTTGAAGGCGGTGAATTCATTGGATAATTTTTGAATCATCTCATCTGATGATGTGGTGTTACTAGTACTGGTTCTAGATTGTATCTCTCTTTTCCATTTTCCTGTCGATATCATGTGATCCTCTAACTCCACCACAGTCCTTTGGGCAAGGTCCAAAGTGGTTGGATTTGTTCTCCTTAGATCATAACTGATGTTAGGAGGCATAGCACTTATGAAAAATGTTTTCAAATTCTCGACAGTAGGCCTGTCGGCTGTTGGGATATGATTCACAAGCTTGTTAAATTTTGCCACAAAATCTCTCATACTAATAGAAGGCTCTTTCTTGATGGAGGTCAATTGTGTCTATAGTGCATGTTCATCTTTGGCAGTTTTAAATCTTCCTTCAAAAGAAGCTCTCATGGAAGCCCAATCCATGATGGAGGAATTGGGTAAGTGGTGAAACCAATCAATAGCACCTTCAACCAGGGTTTCCACAAATAATCTAATGGCCACATCTTCTTCTCGCACTGCTAATATATTCACTAAAGCAAAGAATGCAGCAATGTGTTCGTCGGTAGATACTTTCCCATCTCTGGAGAATTTGGGGAAATTATTTATTGAACCTGAGGGAAGTGGGTTATATGCTACTAATTATAATGGTCCAACTTCAGTGGTCCAAGGAAGTGCCATAACTACCGAAGGTAGATAGGGTGTTAGGTTGACAATAGGGGGGGAAACTACTCCGTGCACCATTAATACTTGACAAGTAGTAGGCAAAATAGATGATTTTTTAGGAGGTGAAGGAGGCCTAATTTTTCTCTTAATATTTATGTTCTTCCGATGGGGTACTTCAAGTAGAGAAAAATCAAGGTTTGCAAGTCTCTCAAAAACTGGGTCTATGTCACCTTCCTTCTTTGCACTCCTGAGAAACCTCTTGGACTCCAGGGTTCCAACTAGTCTTCTAGTTTGGCTTCACGCTCGGCTTGACGTTGTGCCCTTCTTATGTTTCTCCTTTGGATGGCTCTTTCAAGTGCTTCTGCTCTAGCTTCTTCTTGTTCAAGCACTTGATTAGCATTTCTATAGTGCTCTGTATCTACAGGAAAAAGTGTTCAATGAGGAGATGAGATCATCTTGATCGTCTTGGAATCCAAGATTCGGTGGAGCACAGGAATTATGTTTTCATGGGGAAGCACCATCTTTCTCCATGATATCTGGTATAATGATTGTTCGTTTCCCCAATAGATTCACCAAAAATCTGTTGGTAAACAGATTGTTCTTCTTTGTTATAACTCTAAAATACCCAAATATGAAGAAGCAATTGAATACAACAATTGGGAAATTGTAATTGTAAACTAATTTCTCTCTGAATTTGAAGGTACAACTCCCTTATATGAATTATTTTTAGTGAATTTTGATCTTTCCTAATCTAGTAGGGGTATGTTCTTGACCCGAGAATAGAAGAGGTACACCAAGCTAAACCTAGACAAGAAATAGCTCAGGCAGGATAAATTCAACTCTAAATCTAGCCGATTCTGAGATTTCATCAGTCAAATTAACTCCCAAAACTGGTAATGCATGAACAACTACTGAAAATGCAGATGCAAGACTAAAGATTAATGATGAAATGAAAATGAATCGATCTATATCACATAAACATTTCCCAAACTTAGGATAACAACATATCTTCCCCCTAATTAACTGTATCAAATCATAATATAGAACTCTGGTTCGAATACAGATCGTAAATCTAACTTCAAAGAAACTTTGAATTCAATAGAAAGATAAATACGATGCAATGGAATAGTTAAAGAAATGGTATTTAGATACACACATTTGACTCTGCAAAATGCTATCTTTCACACCAAAATTTAGCCGACCTTTGTATTAACTTTTAGTATAGTACATATAGAGTTTGAGTCTTGACCGTTACAAAAAGAGTAACTGAAATGGTTCAACTTCTTTTAAGCAGGAATGATAAACAAAGGTTTATCTGTTACAATATCATCAAAATTTGGCACAAAGGGGGAATCTATCTAAGTTTCAATTTCATTCCCTTTTCCTAAGTTAGCCCTATAGGCAGTGACATCTGTAATAACTTGGATGAGCTCCTCGTGCCTGTTGACATGGACATTGGTATATCAGATGAGCCACCTGGAATATTCCTTGGCCAGGCTCTTAATTGCATCCGTCCAATCTTTCAACTCTTCCATGGCTTTATAGATACATCCACTCAACTACTGGAGCTCTGGCACCTTGTCTAAATGGGTGGAAGACTACTCTGACAGCTAATGCACATAATCAAAAAATTATTTTTGCATATAAGCCAATCCGATCATTTCTTTGCCTTGTCCACTCGTCTGTGATTCTATGTGCAGACCTTGAAGAATCTTAAAGTCTTTACTCTGTTCCTCCTTGATCTTAACATCTACTTGTTGCAACCTTGTCTCAGCTTGAATGATCATCTCAATTTTAAACTCTAGACTTTGAAGCCACTCGATTAGAGGTTCATCTCCTTTCTACAGAATCTTGGCTTTCAATGCCTCCTTGGTCTTCATCTTTACTGCCACATAAAGCATCACTATGCATTCTTGACACTTCACTCTCTCAGATGCGAGAGTTTGCAAATTCTTCTCAATATTACTCCTTTCTATTTCCAATCTTAAGAGAGCATTACCCAATTTCTCAACAACTACCAATCCTTAAGATTTGAGTCTCTCGACCCATCCCTTTCCGATCTATGCGAAGTGCCTATCTTCTTGCAATTTGGCTATTATGGCTTGATTCTCTGTGGCACTGGGATCAAAATTGGTCTGAGTATTGGGAATACTAGCAACTAGAGTGACCAACTTCCAGATGAAATTAGTTAGTTCACTGACTTCGGCCTTAAGTTGTACCTTAGCCGTTTTAAGTTCTTCCAGCTCTTCTTCAATTACTGCATTAGTGGATTTCCACCAATCCACTTTGGTATCATGTCGAGCTAAGCCCATGTCAAATGAGTGTAGTTCAAAATCTGAAGGGGTTAAATCTTCAAACCTGCCCTCCTTCGTGGGTTTCGCTACCTCCATAGTGAAGTGCCCAGTTTTTGGATCCCGGCCCAATGTGGACAGCGTCTTTACTTTCTTATCTTTTTCTACAATGGCACCAGGTTGCAAGGCTTGAGCTAAAGTATCTTTGTTGGGAGCTCCTTCTTCTACCCTCTTTCTTTTGCGTTCCAGAGTGGTCTCTATCCATGACTCAGCGCTGGTGACCTTGGTGGCAGAGACCAACTCCTTTATAAATAGTTTCCTAATACCTGGAGGAGTAGACTTTGGTCTTGAAGAAAATGGATTTACAGAGGTAGGGGAAGAGGACACCAATCCGATGACTTGAGAAGCCTCTTGTTTCTTCTCAACCCTCTCATCTGATTCTGTGGCTGAGGTATTGGAGGTATCTTTGCCCACCTCTACTACAACAAGGGACTCTCACCTTGGGGTTGATGACATTAAGTTTTTCCATTAGTATACTTAGAATGAAAAACATGATAAAGGTCATCAGTATAGGCATAATCGACAGACAATAAGCATACCCAACGAAATAACAATGTCTATCGTGAAAATGCTAAGTATAGAATTTCCCGGCGAACACTGACAAGAGTTCAACCGACAACAAAGCATAAAGGACATCACCAATGGTATAGTTTTGTGAACATTTCCGACAGAGAAGAAAAGGAAGGAATGTGATGAACAATTTAATTAATGGACACTGACAGAGTAGAAAACCCATAGAGCAAAGAATGAAAGAAAACTAACAGACTGACAGAGCAGCCCGATCATCAGAACCGACAATCAATTACAGAACCCGCAAAAAGTGGTTCTGACTTAACACGTCAGATAAAACATTGTAATTCTATCTAGAGATTTTTTATTTGTTTTAAAACTTTACTTGAGGGTCAAGCAAGCATATTGTAAATGTTTTAAAGCATCCTAACAGATCTAAAACATAATTAACTAAAGATCAAGGTCAAGTTGTAAACCTTGGATATAGAGTTAATTTGAAAAGCGTGAATCAAGAATAGACCAAGAAAATAGTATAAATAGATGTTCAATCATTTGTAATATGGGTATGTGCAAGATCATGGGGGGCCAAACTATGCCCTTAAGTGGCAATGAAAAATTAGCAAAATCAGGGTTAGTCAACTTGACATGAAAATTTGAACTAGCTATCAACTTAATATCAAAAAGTTG